>JAODKF010000051.1:14410257-14424366 GCA_026779585.1 Mormyrus proboscirostris
GTTTCCCTCCTGAGACTGCTGCCCCCGCGACCCGACCTTGGATAAGCGGGAGATAATGGATGGATGGATGGATGGATTATCTTGTGAGGGACAAAATGCAAATTCCAAATACTTTGTAATATACTTGGCAAAAAACTTTATTTTGGTTCTGTTTCACCCTGAATTATTTAATATCGCAGAATATTAAGTTTCCTCCTCCCCTCTCCATGCTTCAGGTCACAATACTAACGATTCTAAAGCAGGGATAATGGATCTTCTGTTTGACCTGTTTGCATGACATTTTGACAGGATCACGGGGAAAATGCCTCTCATACAACCGGTAGTCTCCAGACCCCTGCTGTCTTTGTCATCTTTACCATCACGCCCTCCCCAGTTGGTAACTAGGAGTGGAATGGGATAGGGAGCGAGCTGGAAGGCTGACTCTGTCCACGATGTAAATACTGCTAACCAAAAGCAGGTAGGTGAAGTACATCTCCTGGACGACTGCTCTCTCTGGGACATGCAGCCGTTTTTATGGCAGCTCTGTCACCATTTCCGTAAGAGCATAGCACCGTATGCGGAAGCTCTCACACCCTCACACCTTTCTAAGAGTCTCATTCATTCATTCATTCTCATCCGCTGCAGGCAGCTGCAGTAATAACACATTTTGCAGTTTTTAGCATGTTTGAAACCAATTAAAATATGTTACAATGGCTGTTTGTCGACCCAAGCGCTAGTCATGGTTGCCTGACAAAAGGCTTTAAAAAGAATCTCTTAACTCCGCGCAAGCGCTTCCACCGTGCACGACTTGTGTTTCAATGTACTTTCTCTGATGTCCCCAAAGCATCACTGAGATAATATTTAGCCAGGTGCACGGCATTGATTTTAGGACATTTTTATGGGGAGTGTTTTATGGAATCCAAGCTTGCTTCCTCGCATCACTCTCATCCTAAAGACAAGCTGGAAACTGTAACAGGCAGTTAAAATACTTCTGCAAAATCTGTGACTAGGAAGAAAAAAATTCCTCTGGCAGTGTAGATTCAATATTATGTTCAGTATTTACCGTCTTCAGCAAGTTTGTCATACAGCTGCATTGCAACGGTGTCACATTGAAATAATATGTCATTCAGACATGACCTTTTAGCACTAGAATTTAGCCCTTGTGCCTGATAGCGGGGGCAGTTCTAGCTTGAGAGGAAATCCGTGACTTAGCCCCAAATTTGTCACGCATCATAACACAATGATGGTGATTGTAAAAGTGTAAATGTAATGCTACAAAAGTAGCCTCCGTGCCCCCCGGTGCTGCCCATGTTTGAAAACATGATTCATCTACCATATAGAGCTTGGCTTTGTTTCATAGATTATTTTTTTTTTATTTCCATAATCAGACATTAACCTTGTTTTGGGCATACTGGTAGTTTTATATAACAGAAGGTTTTGCAATAAGCCAGCATATAGTTACTGCCAAACATAGCTCCTCTATCCGAATGCACTGGGGCGGCTCTGATGGTCACCTTTCCCAGTCGTGGCAGTTTTTTGGATGCAGAAGCTTGGCAGCGGAAACCAGATGATAGGCAGCAGTGTAGGTGCCCTGAACAGGATCTGAGTCGCCTCCCTGTTAGTCTAGCTGAGCTGACTGTGGCTCAGCAGGTTAGGCCTGGTGGCCTGCGATCGGAAGGTTCCCACATAGCAGACAGGACTGGCCCGAATCTGGCATCAAGCCGGCACTGCTGGCTGAGTTCTGGCATGGAAAGCGGTATGTCAACCAGATATGGGCCAGGTCTGGCAATGATGGCACTGTATATATTATGGCATGCCAGATGTGGTCCGATTATGGTTTGGTCTATATGACCCAGGCATATACTGTAGAAGACAGGTCTGGCCCGGATCTGGCGTCAAGTCGGCACTGCTGGCTGAGTTCTGCCATGGCAAGTGGTATGTCAACCAGATATGGGCCAGGTCTGGCAATGAGGGCACTGTTCCCACGCAGTTACGTGCTGCGAGCGATTCTGGCTGACAGTCGGCATTTCTCATCTGGGCCAGAACCGTTCTGAGCACGGCGAGCGATTCTGCTTGACAGTCGGCATTTCTCATCTGGGCCAGAACCGTTCAGAGCACGGCGAGCAATTCTGGCTGACAGTTGGCATTTTTCGTGTCTGATGACCTTGGCTGACAGTCATCCATTTCAGCATTGGTAACACGATTTGTGCTGTACCTAGCCCTCACCTGGCGTAAAATTCTGGCATGATGTCAGATAAATATTCTCAAAAAAATTCCAACCAGAACTAGTCTTAACATGGAAGATTATTCTGTCTACACTCTAAAGGAGGAGTCACCAACGTGGTACCCGTGGGCACCAGGATGCCCCCAAGGACCACATGAGTCGCCCGTGGACCTGTTCTAAAAATAGCACAACTCACCATTGAGCAGCATCTGAAATGTAATTTTATCCTTTTGCTATTCTTCTTTAATCACGTTTGCATTTATATATATTTGAAAATGGCAATATCTAAAAAAAAAGGCATTTTCAACATGTTTATTATACATGATTTAAGGAGAGTGTACCAAACTGGCAGCCCTTCGTATAGGGTACTTCAGTACCCGTGAAGTAGCTCCCAGTTTCAAAAAGGTTGGTGACCCATGGCCTATATGAGAGTATCAGGTTCACAGTTCACTATGTTGTATATGTAAATCTGCAAGATGTTCCCTGGGTCTGCAAGGTGTCATTCTGGGTCCCAAACCTGACCCTCATCTGGCGTAAAATTATGGCTGAAGGGTCTCCTTTTAATTATATATTAAGCACTTTCTGTTTGGTATGAAGCCTATACTAAAGAGCCAATGGCTGACATACATAAGGACTCTAAACACCAACTGCTGAAATAGTACAGCCCCACTGATATGAAAACTTTTTGTTTTAACCTTGGAAAACCATTAAAACGTATTGGATATTTTTTGTTAACTATATCAACAATCAATATTTTTCTTCTGAGTTATGTTTATCTAAAAAAAAAAGGAAAAGTAAAAACAAATGAGCTTTCATTTGTTTATCTTCTCTAAAGTCTTGTCTTTTACAAATATAAATCCATTTGGAATATTCTGTGTACAGGGATTTTTCTATTGATCGTTCGGTATTTGATCGTCTACGCTGAACGGCCAATCCTGAAACATTTCGGTTTAAACCAATCAAAGTCCGTTAGGCGTCACTTCACCTCACTGGACTCCATTTGAGGTTGTTGAATGCATTAACTGTCGATGAAAAATAAAGAGAGGTTTGTGGTACGTAAAATACTTAAGTTAATTTTAAAGTTCCGTTTAACCTTTTTAGTCAGAGATTTTAGTTTAAGATTCTGTCGGGAATGGCTCGAACGGTATGCTGGGATTTATCTTTCATTTTTAAAGTCTAGTTAAGAGAGGTGGCTAACAATGCCGTTAACATTAGCCGGTTCAAACAAGTCGCACGCCTTGACATAACATAACACCTACAGGGCTCTCAAGTTTAATGCCATGTTTAACGTTAGATTACGTCTGCAGAGCTCTTAAGTCTCACGTATTGATCGTGGAACACGCATTTAACGCAACAATGTCAGACGCCACACGACAGAGGTCTGCGCGAGACTGATTTTTCATCTCGCTCCCGCAAGTTTCTGCCCCCCCCCCTCCCTCTCCGCTTAGTCCATACAGCTGTCACTTTGTCAACATGCACAATCTTTGACATTTCATTGTCATTTTGAGCTATTGAAATAATATTTTTATATTTGATATCAAATGTATTTATATTATTTGTGGAATAGTCAATTAAACAATAGTAATGTGAGCTTGTGGGCAGTGGTGGCGTAACGGTTAGGGAAGCTCGCTTGTAATCAAAAGATCGCAGGTTCAAATCCTTGACCAGCAAGGCACCACTGAGGTACCCTGAGCAAGGTGCTGCTCACCGGGCACTGAATTAGCTGCCCCCTGCTATGTCACATAATGGTTAAATGCAGAGGACACCTTTTGTTGTTGTATGCTGTGGTGTGTGGCTTATTTGATGTATTAAGAATGATGTGTTTTTGGTTTTATTGAATGAAGGCTTTTTTTTTTTTGCATGGCAGTGTTGACATTTTTTGAGGTGGCAGAACTAGTCCCAGGTATTTATGGGGGGGTGCATGGACCTACAACAAACGCAGCAATGCAAGAAAGCGAGCCAAAAAAAATGTAGATAGTATTATACAGTCAATAAAAAACAAGCAAAGTAATAACAAATTTGCAATAAATATGGAGGAAAGCTTGTCAGGTACAGCTTCTGGTGGATATGACCATACGCTGATTACTAGTGATCAGGAGCATGAGCTGGGTGCTGATGAGGAGGGAGAACATTTTTTTATGACGGCAGGCTTGATGAGTCTGATGAGGATGATATGGGACATGAAAACTCTAGTGATAGTGTTTCTGACTTAAGAAATTCTTTGGTGGACTGGGCTATTGAGTTTGGTATCTCCTTAATGGCTGATCAGCTCTTCTGTCCATTCTGAAATGTTACCATCCTCTTTTGCCAAAAGATGGACAAACATTTCTCAGAACAAAAACAGTCTTCAAGGCTGAGAATTAGTGGTGGAGTTTTCTACCATTTTGGAGAACTGAATTCATTTCAAAGGATACTTGCTAAATTGTGTTCTGTTGTGCCAGACAGACACGTCTTTGGACTGCTGTTGAATTTTGATGGTCTGCCTTTCTTTAAAAGTACAAAGAGTCAGTTTTAGGCCGATTCTTGGTACGTTACAAGAGCATAGTATGAAACCGGTGGTAATTGGTCTTTTCTGTGGAACTTCTAAACCAAATTCTGTGTCTGAGTATTTGCAGCAGTTGGTGAATGAATTGAAACAGTGAGTACCGGATTTGTTTTTATGAGAAAAACATTATTTTTAAATATTGCCTCCGTTATGTGTGACACTCTAGCTCCCGCTTTTATCAAAGGTGTTAAATCACATACTGCATATTATGGTTGTGATAAATGCCATCAAACTGGTGTACGAATAGGCAGCCGGATGACATTCCCAGAGGTCAATGCACCACTAAGGACTGATCAGGATTTTAGACAAAAAAAATAGATGAACACCACCATGAGCATTCTCCACTATCTGATAGCAATATTGAAATAGTTGCTACATTTTTTTTTTTTTTTAAAAAGGGGGTTGGTGTGTGGCTCAGTGGGCTAAACCGGTGTGCTTGTTGTGTACTCAGCGCATCTCCCTGGGCACTGCCATCTGCCATGGGTGGCTGCCCTTTGCAGACAGCTTGCTTACAAAGAGCAAGTTGAGGGAGGCGTAAAAAATAATTTCACACAGGATCAATAAAGTGATTATTATTATTATTCCCTCTTGATTACATGCACTTGGTATGTTTAGGGGTAATGAGGCGTCTTCTTGACCTGTGGATGGTTCCACCTGGCCCTATTCGTTGCCGAGTATCCTCTAGTCAAGCTTCCTTGATCTCAAGTAGGCTGCTTGGATTAAAGGATTACATTCCAGTAGAGTTAGCTAGAAGACCACGTGCATTGGCTGAGAGAAATAGATGGAGAGCAACAGAACTGCCTCAGTTTTTGTTATATATTGGGCCAGTTGTACTTAAGGATGTTTTGAAATCTGTAGTTTATGATAATTTCATGTTATTGTCAGCTGGTATTTACATATTAGCCAGCCCATAATACTGTTTCATTATGAATGACCTTGCAGATTTGCTTCTTGTTGGGTTTGTTGAACATTTTAGCAGTTTATATGGATCATAATTTTTAGTTTATAATGTGCATGGTCTGATGCATCTTAGTCAGGATGTAAAACAACATGGAAGTTTGGATTTGATTTCTGTTTTTCCATTTGAAATTTTTTTGGGACAGCTGAAAAAAATGGTTAGGGGGGCAAACGATCCCTTGACACAAGTAATCCGGAGATTATCTGAAATTGATGCCAGTAGTATTGGTGAGGTAACTGTCCAAGTACATACAGCATGTAAGCATGAACACACTGATCGGCCTGTGCCTAATTACTTTGACTTGCTATTGTGAATAAAATGGTGAAATGAACAACCCTGTTTAAATGTTGTTTAGTTGTTTATGATATTCTGTCATGGATATAATGATTCATATCTCCTTATTTGTGTATTACTGTATGTGTTTTGGAATTGTTTTATTCTAAAAATGCTGGGTGCTGTCTTGATCTTGAAGGTATGATTTTTTTTCTATGACTCAGAACCAGGTGGCATTAATATTTTTGTGTTGTGCGTTTTAGCTGCTAGAAAAAATTCTTTGACTAGGACTGCAACGGACCAGGAAGCTGACAAAAGCATTCAGAATTGGCTTCAGTTGGTACCTGACAGGGATGGAGGAAGGAAGGAACGGGCAAGAAGGGCAAATGAGACTTGATCACATTGTTTTGTTTTTGGATATGCTATGCTTGGATAAAAATAAACTATTGAAATCAATTGTGTAGTCATTTTGGTATATAACATCACTGGGCCTGTTATGGCCAAATCAGAAAGAACCACGTCTGGGTCGTCATTCTTCGTGGTATCTGGGCCAGAGGAAAATGAATGGTGTGGACCGGGTCTGGTCCAAAAGAATTTTGTTATCTTGGTTGTTGGTTCAAATCCCATTTCACTGTTGGATTCTTGAATAACCCCAAATGCTCTAGGAACTGGTTGACCCTGTGTTCTCAATTGCATGTTGCTTTGAAAAAAAGCTTTGCTAAATTAATGTTATGCCCAGATTTTTCCAGTGTCTTTTGGATGCAAAGAGTAGTGTAATGTAGTCAAATTATAAGCATATGAAGCATGTTGCTTAGTGCAAAAGACAGACCCTTGTCATTTTGTTACATACAGGTATTTCACTCTGAGCTCCCGATTTACGCGCTTATATCTTTATGAGAATTTTATGCGGCAAAAAAAAAATTATAATTTTTTGCGTAATCCGATACGCGCTGCCCAAAAACGCCGTCTGTAGCCCGACAAAGTTTTCAGATTTGCTGTACTTTGCTTTGTGAAATATTTGACTGCGCATGCCCGACTGGTAGCTGGTGTTACGCTCGGCTCGCCCGATCCTCCTGTGTGCCACGGCCCCTCATTTACCCCATGTGAAACCCCGATTGTGACCAGCTGCTTCCTGTTATTTCGACTTGTCTTGTGTACTTAATTTCACGTTTAGTCTGTCTCCCCAGATCTGTCATTATAGTCTCAATGTATAGTGTTGCCGTTTGTCGCCTGTTCCATATCCTTGCTCCCAGTGTCGATTAAACCCCGCATTCCCCAATCCTACGTGTCCTTCTCCTGCTTCCCTGTCTCAGGCACCACTACCGAACGTGACACCTGACACGTCTGCGCAGGCGCAGCATTGCAATTTATGGCATATTTTTCAATGCTGTCTGATTTGTAGCCCTGCATTTCACGTCCTGATCCCATTAATACACCAGGTTCATTTTACATACCACACCAGCAGCTCAGATGGGACACATGAAGGAAAAAACCATCCCATCTACAGAAAATCACCAAAAGACAGAAAAGGCACCAAAACTGCCTGTGAATGCTGCAGTTTTAGCAGAAAAGTTTTTTATATATATTTTTTGTTTTAAATGTGCATATATTTTTAATTAAATTCTAACAATAAGTTTGTGTTTCATTTGTTTATTTGGCAAAAAAAAAAATTGTGAACATTTTTTACTTTATTTTTTTATTTTTTTGCTGCAACTAAAGTCATCGTTTTTATAACGTTTCTATGGGAAAATACCTCCTCCTTTACGAGTTCTCGATTAACGAGCGGCGATTTGGAACGAATTAGCTCGTAAAGTCGAGAACTACCTGTACATTCATGTTTTTAGAAGTAGGGGTTAATGGAGTGGTCAAGGAAATGAAGCGTTTCGTAATAAGCAAGTAGCTGTATAACTTTACCACTCTGGTAGGAAAAATGGCTGAACAGTCCAAAATAGGTATCAGTTATCTTTTTGGATAATAGGGCAATGTTATAAAAATCATATAAAATGTCATATAGGGACTTATGTCTCTGTATTTCTGTCTTCCCATCTTATTGTGTATTCAGGTGCATCAGCTTTGGCTGAGAGACTGCTGGACATTTGCACATTGTTTTCAAGCCTCCGTTTGGTCGTCATTGATAGGGTCAGTGAATGAAGGTTAGAACAGTCGGTTCCGTGTTGGCTTTAAATTGCTCTGAACAAACCAGTACAGTGTAGGGCTGTCTGGATGGTGTCCTCCAGAAAGACTGTTTAACAGATTCAAACTTGTATTGAAAATGGAAGTAATATAAGGAACCCCTGGTAAAGTACCCTCTGGAAGCGTGTTCCATCTGGTCTCTGCCGCCGCCTGTGGAAACAGAAGTCAGTGGAGTGTGAAAAGATGCTGGAGCTTCGGATGAACTTTTATAGAGTGCGGTTATGCACGCTGCATTTGTTGGGGAGGGTTCCTCACATCTACCCGCTGAATTTATGGGGTAGTGCTAATGAGGACGGTTACTGCTGTTGCTGCTCTGACAGAACACCCGTGTAAGGAGGGGGGCGGGCTTCACCGAATGGTCGATACCAGGCAAGCCCCCCCTCTCTCTCTCTCTCTCTCTCTCCTTTTCTCTCTCTCTCTCTCCTTTTCTCCCCTTTTCTTTCCTGACCGTAATCTGATCAGAGGCCGCTTATCTCGGTCATTCACCGACAGAACCCCCAATCCTACTCAGGACTCTTCCCTTTATCTGTCTTATCTCCAAGGCTTTGGTTACCTATATCTCTGTCTTGTACAACTGAGTCCATTATCTGTCCCTTAATAAATACAAAAATAAATATATAAACCTGATAAATAAATAAAATTCCTTTCTGTTTTTTTTTTTTGAACCAAGTGGTGACTCTGGTTTCCCTATCTGAGGAAAGTCGTTCGGCGTGAACGGGACCCTTGGGTAAGGGAAGTAAGCATGGCATGCCCGCCACAAACAAGAAGAAACAGCGTCCCTGATCGACCCTTTCATCACGTCCAGTCTTTTCTTTGGCTTCCCTTTCCTCTCGTTTGCACGCCCCCTTCACCTCTTATCCTCTGCAGTCTTGCAAACATGTCTGGGGTAATGCATGGCAATGGATGGCTTTCGTACAAATATTTCCACTGTAATTTCAACCTAGAATGCGACTGCAAATCATTTTAATCACCCTGTTTGCTGAGGCAGCCGTGAATTGCTGCTTTCCTTGGCTACTAGGCAACAGCCCGTCCAAATAAATGGCCATTCTGCTGTTTAGAATACAATTAGAATTCAAAAATTAGAAAAATTCTAAATTGGAATTTAGAAATCTTTGATCAATACTGAAAAGTAATGCAGATTTCATGTAGGCTACTGTACAATCTACAATTCTTTGTACTGTATACAGTTCTAGCACTTTTATTTTACATTTATTGTCACCATCACAAACAGTGATGCTTGTTGTGCGTCAGGTATAAACTAGTACCACAGGCAGTTTTTCCTTTGTAATGCCATGACAGATGTGGATGTTTGGCCATCTCTTTTTTTTGTATGTCCTTGATGATTCTTACTATGCCAGTGCAGGTGCATGCAGGTACACATCACACAACAGTCATCTCATGTACAGGAGTGTGATTGACAGTCGAGGCGGTATGATCTAGGACAAATCACATTTATTTCGCAGATGTTTTAGCCTGAACTGACATACGAATGAGGATCAGAGATCGAGGATAGCCAGTCCTGGGACAGCTTTGGTTAAAAACATTGTACAAGGGGGTTGGTGCTCCATCCTGGGTTATTCTCTGCATTGTACCCATAGCTTCCAGGAATATGTAATGGACCCCTACGACCCTGCGTTGGAGAAGCGGGTACACGATGGATGGATGGATGGATGGATGGATGGAAGGAAGGAAGGAAGGAAGGAAGGAAGGAAGGAAGGAAGGAAGGATGGATGGATGGATGGATGGATGGAAGGAAGGAAGGAAGGATGGATGGATGGATGGATGGATGGATGGAAGGTTGGATGGACCTTGTTCAAGGGCTCACTGTTAATATCACAATACCTGTGGCATGACTTGTACCCAGGGGCCCCTTGTGGGGGGAGCTTGTTTGAAGCAGCATCCTTCCAATTACAGTTAGAGAGGCTTAACCCACACAGCGATACTCCACCCCTACGGAGGAGATCAGATTATTTTATAATAATCTGGAGGGAGAGATCACATTACTAATTCTGGGAACTGGAAAATATAGTGGCAACATTAGGATAACGTTCTGAGAACATTCTCAGAATTTTCCCAATGACCCTTTACAGTACTGATTCAACCAGTAAGTGTCCCAGTCTTCAGGCTATGATTAAGCGGGCATTTACACTCCCTCAGGTTGACATTGTGGGTTATGAGAACTCTGTAAAATCTTCCTTTTTCTAAACTACATATTTTTTGGTTATAGTTTTTTATTTATAGTTTTTAAAATCATTTTATCCAGCCATCAATCTCACAAGAAGTAGAGCGTGAGTATGCATGCTGTGACCGGTAGTTTATGAAATGTTTTTATATGAATGATGGGTTGAAGTTTAAGACGCCAAAATGGCTGCTTGTAAACATGTTCCATCCACAATGCTATTAAGAAAGTTTATGTTACATTTCTGGTTATTAAGTGTCATATGGGCACGTTATTAAGATTATGTGATGTTTTCAGGCATTTTAAACAAGTCACATGATTTTATGTTCCAAACAGATCTGTACCTTCACAGTTATAGAAGTAGTGAAACATTATGAAAACTGGGGAGAAAGAAAACAATCCTTAATATTCAAAGCAGACTGAACCAAACCCCTGCCAGCTGAAAACCAGAGACGTTAAAGTTGAACATCGATTCATTTTGATAGAATATTCGTGCAAGGAAGTCATATACCCTTTTCCAATATTCCGAAGTGAGGCACTCGATCCCTTTCCGGACTCTGAACTTTTATGGCACCAATGAAACAGTCACTGATGGTCTAATTTTATTTATTATGATATCTAAGGGGGCACTTTTTTCTACCAATTGACCTCTGTAGTTTAGCCATTTATTAGTGGATTTACTGAAGCGATTAAGTATAGTGTTCTGAGTATAATCAGCAGAATTCCTCTGGGGACTCGAACCGGCAAGCCCGCATCCTGAGCTTCCCAAACGCCCTGCCCGCTCGCTTCAGCTCAGCTCGTCTGCTCGTTCTCCAGCTGTGGGACGCCGTGACCGCAGCCCTGTCCGTGCCTCGCTGCCTCCCGCTCAGCCCAGCCGCTCCAAGTGTGATGCCTCAACTGAGGGTGAGACTGTGGCCACTTTTCTGCATGTTCCCTGCATGGAAAAAGAAAATACTTGCTCCAAGTCTGCCATGAACTGGCACTTCATTTCCCATTTGCGCAAGAACGAGTACAAATACACTGGAGTACAGCAGTCAGAGCAAAGCTTTGAGTCAGAGCGCAGTGTCTGGCCATTTATCTGGCACATCTGGAGCATTTCAGGCTGTTTATGGGCCTTGCTCAAGGGGCCAAAGGAGCCTATTGTGGCTATTTCGGCAACAACGGGATTTGACCCCACAACCTACCGAGGGCTAGCCCAGTCACGCTCACACTGACAGCAGCTTAATTGTATACTATCCCCGTCCTCAGGCTGTAACACGCCACTTTGCCATCCTAATGCCTCCTCAGGTCTGGCTCCGTCGCTTTGTTCTCACGTTGACATTCTTCTTTCCAAAGTGCCATGTGTATTTGTCCAAATCTTCACCACACTCTACCCAAACCAGTATTAGTCGGCTACCCTCTTCAACTCGGACCAGACTTCATTATCGGTCATTCTAAATCAATTCCCTTTCCTTCAGGAAGGACCTACTAAGGGGCTGGAACACCCCTACCCCCCCCGGCTGTGAGGCACTCGGCACATTTAGGACTATGTTACATTCGGTAAACTTGCTAAATCTTACCAGCACGGCCTGGCTGACACATTACTGGCTTTGACAACCCAGCACAGGCATTAATTCTTGCGGCATTATAATGAAAAAACCTGCATTTCATCCAAGTAACGAGGTGCCTAAGTGCAGTTTATACTGAAGTCTGCTATGTGAATGAGCTGCCGAGTCTCTCCTGCAGGGGGAGCAGTGGTTAAAGCACGCATTGCTCTTTTAAGCTTGTTGCAGTAATTTCTTCCGTCATGTTCTATTTGATGTTCTCTAATGTTCTGTTTAAAACTGTTCCCCATAATCTCTGGCTATTTCAAAGACATTTTGTTTGTGTGCCATTTTGAGTGCCTTGAAAAAAGTAAAATAAAAGTATGTCATTTTAAATATAGATAATATTCCCTCTGGAGTGAGAAAACAGAAACAGTCTGTGGTGTAGTATGTATTAGAGCTGCAATCCATGAAACAAAAAGCGTTTTGTTAATGCTTTTTTTCACCAATAAAAACCTGCCTTTTTTCTTCAAAGCTGAGTGACATTCTGGAGCCCCCCCCCCCCATTTCCATTGATTCCTGGGCAAAAAAAACCTGGAAAAGTTCAACCTGCTCACACCGGAAAGGAACTTATGTTTTTCTGTCGTTTCGCGGCAAGAATGAAATTAATTTCAGCTGAAATTAGAAACAGACACTAATGCAAGAACTATTAAATTGCCTTGGGTGGGTGTCCTTCGAATACACCTTGTATACCATCCCATTTATAAGCAACAGCAACCAGGAGTTAAACCTCTTGGGATGGCAGACGTACCCAGACAGACAGAGACTTGACTCGACTCCTCGATCGAGCCGACAAAGCCCAGCATCTTACATGAACTGGTTACATCAGCACCAGTATATCTACGGAATGCTGGAAAATACATGTCTTTAACTTTGAGCGCATTTTCTTCCCTCTTAAAGGAAAACGTTTTGTTTTTAAGGCTCAAGATTAATTCCAGTTGCACAGTAGTTGAAGGTAGTTTTTGTTTCCTAATTCCCGCCTAATGACATCATATTTAATAAGAAGTGCTGAGGGTCTGTCTCATTTTCTTGGGGAGGGGGGTTCCATCGTTGAGAGCCGGGCTCCGGCTGCGTACTCTGCAGCGGCCCTGTTCTCCCCGCATTCCTGCCTCTCTCGCAGTCATTCTCTCCCTATTTCAGCTTGGTTATTTGCTGCTCCTGTCTGGCTCTGGATCCCGCCCCTTGTATGGGCTTGTGCGCAGTGGCCTATCTGCTTCCTCGGAGCTGTGGGCAGGGAGCGTGGCTGCCTGCGGTCTCGTTACCCAACCCACACATCTGGCTTGCAGCTGACCGCCCTGATCCAGGATATCTGAAGAGTTTGTAAAGGTGCACATGTGGATGTGAGACATTCTGCACGGGGGTCGTGACAACAAAACACCCCCGGTTGATTTCTGCACACGTCATGAAATCTTAATACTTATGCATACTACTGAGATAATCATTTTCTGAAAGACATATATTGTGTGTTGTATGGTGGAATTGAACAAAGCTTTATTTGTTGATTTGTAATATTTAATTGCCTGAGTCAAATATAATAGGTCTATGTCAAAGTATGACTGTGGCAAGTTAAGAAAACACAGATTCAAATAATTGTGGAAATGTGTAGGAATAGCGTATAGTGGTTTTGGGGAGCGTCCAAGATAGACACTCGGTCCCAACAAAGAGCCCTCGGGATTACAGAGTCGATTGCACAATTTCACTTCATGTGGGGCATGTAAAAATGTAACTGGGACACCGCTAGGGCCATTTCAGAGGGGCTTTAACCCCCCCTAAGATGTTCTGTTACCCCTTACCCCAAATAAATACACACTAATTAGTTTATGTAGTGTGTTCTCATTCATTTTAATTAAAAGCTTAGCTGCCCTTTTCATAAATCTCTACTGATGTTCCTGAGTATTAAAGCATTATCCCACTAATCTGTATTGCCCAGTACTAACGACTGAAATATGCTAACCGCTAACCACATAGCACGGCGGCTGCTGCTCCATACTGGCCCACGGTGACCGGTGCCATCCCTGACACTTCGTTTCTCTCATCGTTCACAGTGTTTAATGTTTCTCACAGTTGCCATGACTGGTGTTTTCTCTCGCGCCTCAGACGTGTATCAGTGCAGTGGAATGCGAGCCCCATTGACTCGCACATGTGTTTCAGGCTGGGGGGTGGGGGGGGGTTTGG
>JAODKF010000051.1:14434824-14450669 GCA_026779585.1 Mormyrus proboscirostris
TGAGCCACACTAGTTCTCAGGTAAATACCAGGAGCAGGTGTGGCTCATCAGAAGCCAGGTAGGACAGAAAACCTACAGGATAGTAGTTCTCCAGGGCCGGAGTTGGAGACCCCTGCTTTAAACCATAGATATTCAACTCTAGACACGGAATCAGTTTTCAGTTCTCCCAGGATGTTACTTCAATAATTACTGATTCTGATCGGTCAGAGGCTTCACACCTGGTTCTCAGGTGAAGGAAGGCTGGAAAATCAGCAATACACCCCTTAAGGGCTGTGAGTTGCATAGCCCTGCTCTAAAGAGATGCATTATATTCAGTGAACGGAGTTGCTACATTTATATTTAATTTAATCGGTGCTTTGCTACCTAATTGAGATTTGTTATAGATAGCATTTTGGGCTGCCATTTCATACTGAGCTCACTGTGTTTTTCATCCCTGTGAAAACAGCTTGTTTCCTTCAGAACAGTCAGCACCTGCGATCAAAACAATATTTTCAGTAATTGCCCTTCAGTTCTGTTACGCTCGCGTAGAACAAGGGGGCCGCTGCTCAGCCAAGCCACTTGGCGGAGAGATCTGGAACATTAGTTAATAAAGACCGGGAAGGGTTTATTATTGAAAACTCATTTTGTGGAATCTATACGCTAGATTTTTCCGTGCACACCGTTCACAGACATGTCCCATGAGTGCAATCACGTCACAAACACCTAATTTAACTAAAAGCTGCAGCTAATAAAATGGAGAGATTGGCAAAATAGTTGGAAGGGGGTCATTTGCATAAGATTGCTGGTAGTTGTTGCCCTTGAAAGGTGTATCGTATTTTTTTTTGACTGGAAGTCTGCTGGCAATGATTGGAGGTTTCACATGGAGCAGAGAGCCATTGAGGTAAAAGCCAACAGTTGAGACATGCTTGGAGGTACAATGTGCAGAGTAAACAAATCGGCACCAAGAAGAATTTTCAGTCAAATCAAGCCAAAGTTAATTTGATATTATCAAATGCACAATAGTATAGCATACAACAGTAGGTGTGGCCAATGAAGTTAGTTTCCCTGGGCACTCTCCATAATAAAGTAATAAGCAAAAAAAAAAAAGTAAACAGATTTTGTTTGGAATTGTAGGAGTGTGCACATTTTTTTTATATAATTTTCCGTGTACCTACACAGAGTAGGATCATCCGCTACGGAAAGCATTGCACAGCAAGGCAATCTACTCCTCTTATAGATTTATAGATTCATGATGAAAAATGGGATTGAGGGACCTTGACTGATAGAATAGACAGCTTCCTGCTACTCTTTGAGGGATTTTTACCTTAAAGCTTAAAAGCAGAAGAGAAATGTTTCAGACCAAGTTACGTTAATATTCCTTTGAAACGTCTATGGTCTTCCGTGTTATGAGATGCCTCCACTGCTCCTTTTTTTGTGAGATTGGCCGACCGTCTCTCCCGAGTGTCTTGGGATCGTTGGCCAATGATCATCCCCGCTGGCATGCGTCCAGCTTAAGTATGTTACACTGAGAAATACAGTCAGAATAATGAGCAGGCCTGCATTAGCCGATTGTTAGCACAGTACCTAGCTTTTATGCTATATGTGCAGCTGGAAATGTATTGTTCTGCCTCATGTTCTCATGCATGTCGGTACAAGTACCTGGGGTTTTAAGATAAAACTATATATATTTTAACAGCAGCATAAATGTGGTGATTGAAAGATTACCAGGGTGTAAGAGAACTTGCGAAGACTACGAGTGATTTAATCCAATTATAGAGCGCTGTAGATTTGCCGTCAGCCATCTACAAAGACATTTAAGCCTAGCAGTGCCACCCCCGGCCTCCCAGCATGACAGAAAATAAAAACAAACACATTGTTCTAACAATATATCCTTGCAACACCATGATCATGGAAGTAATGTGTGCTTAGGCTTTTGGAATGTTCTGCGAGGATTACATTATACTTACCAACTTACTGTCGAAAACACACATTTATTTTTACATTTTGTTTAATGGGGAAAAAGTTAATGGCCGTATTCGAGGTGTACTTTTATGACTTCTTTCCACCGATTCTATAATTAGCCACTAACTCAGACCCCACACTGTAATATTTTTTTTCTGTTTCTTTTGTCAGTCTTCCTGCCAACTTGTAACGTCTAGCACATGCCCTTTAAATCCTAAACCACCACTTGAGAAATGCAGACATTCCTCTTGTTGCAAAGAAGACGTTTAAACCTTAAAACATTACCTTTGAGTGCGTGTGTGTGTGTGCGTGTGTGTTTTTGTTAAACAGAGACATCAAAACTGGAGACAGAAATGGAGCTTTCATAGACTTATTGCACCCACTCCTTACTCGACTCTGACCCTTGTGCTTTATTTCTGATCTACTAATGAGAGAACCTTTTAGACTCACCACTGTGGGCTGGAGATTTAAGCAAAATCTCGGCTGTTCTGACCACAAAAGTGAGAGCCAAACTTCTCATTGATTCTTTTTTGGCAGGTATTGAGCAGCATTTTTCCACAGTATTCCTTCTCTTCAGTTTCTTGTCCTTCTTTTGCTACTAACCAAAGTCAGAGAGAAGGAATACCTGAGTGTTTCACGCGTGGAAGTTTTACTAAAGGAGAAATTTAACTCTCTTGTTTGGCCGAAGCATGTGAGATGCAGAGTGAGAGTACAGTGTAAGCAGACATCCTCAGCCGTACTCCTACCAATGGGTGGGACTCCCTGTGCAGCAGGGAACCTCAAACATACAGCGAGCCACAACCGCAGCAGGCGCAAATTTCCTTGACACCCACTCAAAATGTCCTGTTCTCACTAAAGTCCCAGAACCTGGAGATATTCAGCAAATGTGCTTACAATTTATTATTTGTACACCAGGCCGTCGGGAGACAACGTTCTCCTCCCTGCACTCTCCCCCTCTTCTTAAGTTGGCGGAATAGGTTCCTTTCAAGAATATCCACAATGCCTAACAGGAATGCTGTCTTGTTGACTTTGGTGGAAGATGAGAGATTCACCCCCCCCCCTGTAGATCTTAAACATGATTGCATTTCCTCAGCAAGATCAGATGTGAGGGGCCAGGCCACATTACCATCCAGTGCTCTTCAATTTATTGTAGGCTTGGACGGGAGGACAGACCAGAGGCTGCATACTCCACTTGATACATACATGCTACTTCCTCAGTACTTACTTTCATTCCATGGGTTTCCAGTCTAAATGCACCAGTTCGTTCTATTTTGTTGTAATTACTTCCCGTAGTTATTCCCACAACTGTCATGTGAGACTGGCCGTGTTCCAATAAGCCCTTCTTCACATTTACCTCAAAGGCGAGCGTCGGAAAATGGACTGCCTCACATTAGCCAAAAATAATATTGTATTTAATCTAGATATCATTACATACAAAATGAGGAAGAACTGAATTCAAGGGCGCCATTGTTTTACTGTAACTGGCGTTTTTCTTGAAGTAATGATCCGTCTCCTTCAGAAATCCAGAACAGTGTGTTTAAAACTTCACAGTTAAGGGGAAAGGTGATTATTCTCACACATAATGCTATAGTGTTATCTGACATATTAATCCACTCAGCCTCACACATCCAGTAACAATAAACAGCCAAAGCAAAACAGTTCCCTTAGATTTGCATATGAAAATAACCAGTAGAAAAGAGGTTTGTTCTTGATGGCCAGCATAATAAACTGTGTTTATTTTCCTGGACCACCCGTTAGCATCACAGAATTTCGGGGGTGTCTCCCGATTGGTCAGTCATCACCCTGACCCAGACACACAATCCCAGCTCCTGACACAAGCTGCTCGCAGACTTGACCTACGGCCGTCTGATGGAGCGCGTGAACATGAAGACGGTCATCTCCCACTCGCCCGCCAATCAGCGGTTAGAGCATAATTTGAGATTAAAGGGATCCTTTACAGCAAGGGGTTTCCCAAATCACTGCAAGTCATTTAATTGCAAAGAAAACCACCCAATACAGTGTTCTGTCAAGATGGCAGATGACTGAATGGGTCTCAGAAGGAAAAAGGTGGGATGCGTGAATGGATTGATGGGGCCATTTTCCCTGGGGCAACCAATCCAGACCTGATCGTCCTCATGAGAAATCAAACATGGGATTGGATCTCTCACCGTGAACTTTCTCAGAACCCTAGTGTCTTAGTCCCCATGACTGATGAGCCTCAACTCAACAGAGAAGGGACTTTCAAACAAGGCAATAAACTGAAAGATTCACACACACACACCATCATAGTTTTCTATGCAATTTAATCTCTTGGCCTAACCATTGTGTGCTAGTATAAGAACAATGGAAAGAAATGGTTTAAGAAAAAAAAAATATATAGTCTAACATACACAGAAAACAGACAGGAACAGTTATCAAAGTAATAAAAGCAAGACAGCCGGTATTCATACATATCTGCTTTTTGTTAAAAATGATTTGTATATGTATGCTGTGTTGTTGAAAGCATTCAATATTTAGAAGAATCTATATACAAAACAAATGTACATGGTCCCTTGCTGCCTTGTGGTATTGAATAATAACGTCAGTATTTTTGCTCACCTGCAGGTGCACACTCAGATACACATATAAAAGTTTCACTATTCCTTTGTTGCTGAGGTACTGCTGTTCCGGAGCCTTCTGATCTTGATACAATAAATCTTTATCTGATAATCTGAGGTTTGTGCAGTATATTCTGCTTGTCTGACCATGTCCAGCTTAGCTAATATTGCAGTACAAGGCTACTTTCATAGCAAGCACTAATTCAAATATGTGAGTTAGCATTTAACGTGAATACTTTGCATCCTTTTTTCGGTGCTAGCTTATTAGGTAATTGTGTTGTTTTTCTCCTTGAGCACAAAAAAAAAATCTGTTGAGCAAACAGAATATAAATGTAATTTCTGAATTTTCATGGGGAGGGAAGCAGCTTGCAGGGAGAGGCAGCCCAGGTGCTGTGTGGTGTGAGGATGCTTCTGCAGTGGTCGCATGGAATGCCATCGCGCATGTGGACCATGACAGCACGCGAGGCAGGTGGCCGCTGAGTGGCACCCAGTGTCGGGCCGCAGAGCGGGACACTGAGAACGAGATTCCCCAGCAATTGATCAGTGAGACCAGCAGGAGTCCTGACTTCAAGCGTACTGTAACTGCACCGAAAAGACATGTTCTCTTGGGGAGGTGGGGACGATATTAACCTGCACAACAACCGCTTGCGTTTAAATTTTTCTAAAACACCATTTAAAACTCCATGGTAAACAAACGTACTGCAACAACTGTCTACTTGGTACTCACATCCTCTGGATGTGTCTCAGCCTGTTCGTGCAATTAGCTGAAATCCCCCCTGATTGCCGAGTCGCACTACAGCGCGTGTAACAATAATCTTTGAGTGAATCGTGTTTTTCTTGTGATAAGCAATGTGAAGTTAGCTTAGCTCATCTGATTATATCACAGTTTTAATGGGTAATGTTTCAATGTACTTCAGCAGTCAAACAGAGGCCTAATTTTAAAGATTTAAGAATTTAGGGATAGATTATTCTAGACTCATTAAAGTTTAATCAGCACAAACAAACCAATTAGACAACTAATGATGTGAGTAAGTTGAGCTTAAATTTCCAAGTGCTGGCTACCTAATTGATTATTCTATATATATTCAGCTGTGTCTGCTAAGTTAATAAGGTAATGATGAAGTGGAGGTAGTCTGAGGTTTGACTCAGGCAGTCATTTGCTGCCTAAAGTTCCATAACTTTTTTGAGGCTTTCTGTGGGCAGATCCCAGTGGTGACCACAAGGCAGCCTTCTGCCCTTCAGATCAGCGTGCGGCCAGCCCATGCGAATGTTGGTGGCGAGTCAAGTCAAGGGTGGTCTGCACATGATGCCAGGGCTGAGATGGCATAACCGCTGAGCTTCCATGTCAATGCCAAGCCACAGAGCCCCTTTGTGTAGTTCCTTCACCAAAGACAGCTTAGGCCAAGACTGAGCCTGCAGCGTATCAGCTTCACCTCCTTGCCTACGTACAGAATCAGCCAGAATGTCGTCCATCCAAATAATTACTCCTGGATATAAAAAAAATATTTTTTTTATACAGAATTCAGGTGAATGTATTTTGAAATCTCCTACCCCAAAACACTTATTATACTTTGCTACAGTCACTGTTATATTTAACAAAGACAGTCTTAGCTGCAGCGTTTGAAATGCAGAAACAGAACCTGCAAGATTTTTTCCTGCTCATCACAAAACGTTTTATAAAAGCCATTGGAAAGTCACAGCTGAAATGGCGTAACGCTATGTATGCACTGCCCCTGAAAAAGGGTAACATTTGCTTAAGAAGGCAAGAACTGTAAAGGTTTAAGGGTCTTGATTTCAGCGTGTAGGAAAGGTTCAAATCTCAGGATGGTATTTGCTGCTGTAAACTGTAAAATGTTTGTCCAAACAGGACAACATCTTTTGCTGTCACATGGTTAGCTAAAGTCCAGTCTGGTTGTTCTTGTTTGGTTTGAAGAGGTTTGGACAGACACTAAAAAACATGCAACAGGGAGACATTTGCATTGTCTATCATAAAACTGATCTTCAAGTCAGTTACAACAAACTGGTTGAAACAATTTAATCCCGTGTAACAGTATAAAGTCAAAAAGGTAAAGACATTAAAATATCAAAATTTGACATATTAAAACTTAAGGCAAAGGTTTTTTGTCTTGGCGCCTGAATTATAAAGTGCTGAAATGTACCCATACAGTTTTATAAGCCATTTACCATAACTCTTAATCTCCCAAGTGCTCCGTGATAAATCTCTTCATTCACATTAAATCGCAGTGAAAAGTGCTCATTGATTTAGCTGAAGAAATGCTTACAAAAGTGTTCCACAAACATTCCTCTTCCCACGAGAAAGTGACAGCAAAAAAGATTTACCCAGTACAGCCCAAAATACATGCTGAATAGCTGCAAGTGTCTGTATTGAGGATTGAAAGCATTGGACATGGTCATAATACTTTGCCCTCCTGACACTTAGCCAAATGCCAAGTTTAAAAAAAGTTTTAGTGTGTATGCATGCAATGCATTTGACGTATGGGGATAAGGTTATTTCTGAATTTAGATGTATTGTGATAGATATTCCATATTGTTAACCAACTTTTAGTCTTTGTCCCTGTTTTTGTCCCTGTGAACCAGTATTAAACAAACAAATAAGTTTGGATTCAAATTGCATGCATACTTGTCTCAGAACCTAGTTTGAAGATATAACTGCAGTGTTGTGGCTTTGATCCATACCTGCAACCTGGAAATCTCTCCATTTTGTTGTTCTAAAAGATGCAGAAAGACGAGCCCTTCGGGTCTTCATCTGACAGTGAGGGCTGCAGGACCCCAGCAATACAATACTAATATAAACAAGCGGGAAAGACAAAGGAAGTCCTCGGTGGCCAAGAGAACCCTGAAGGGTCAGGAGAATCAGAAGACTAAGAATTCAGGAGGAACATGGCAACGCAGGAGATGCTGCAAATGATACAAAATGAGAAGGGGAAGGGAACTAGAGAATTATGAAAAGCCAGACTGAGAGATACCTATCAAGGAATTTACTAAATCACAACCTCTGAGGGCTCCCTCACCCTGTCCCTCATAGATCTTTCTCATAGACAACCCAAGTATGTGGTTTGAAGGCCTCAATTTTTGGAATGTGAAGAATCTGAGTTATACCCCGAATTTTATTTGTTTGTTTGTTTGTTTTCGGTTTCTCTGGCTTATATATTTTCTTTCCATCACACTCCCTTGTCAATATAAAGAGACAGAAGCACATTAGCACACATGAAAACAGCAACTTTGGTCCATGTGTCGTTTGGCAGGGAGGCTGATCCAATAATAATGTTTTCCCACTTGTCTCAAAACACTAAAGCTTCGCCAGTGGCTGGCCATTGCGGGCGGCACACCGAACAAACGCATGTGCCTGGCCGTCCCATACATATGGCCTCATTCTGCGGCACGATTCAAACAGCCCTTTGAGATCGCAGATTCAGTGAGGAGTGAATCTAATACAGTAAGGGGACAAACAAGGGCTTAACACTAAGAGGCCAGAATCAGCTCTATTGTACTGTAGGTGGTCTCTGCATTTCGCACTTGGCCTTTCCGAGTTCTGGCAGATGTTTTTTGGCATGTAAATCCATGTTTTTTCATTGTTTCAGGCTAGGAGTTTGTGGCTTGCATGAATCGTGTTTCTGGTTAGTTCAGACCATCTCTGGGTATTGATATATGCTGTTTACTAGCTACATTACTCTACCGTGCATAATGTCACATGACCTGTGACTGTACTGGATGAGCAGTGAATAGTTGATGTAGTTCCAGTTTCATATGACCAAGGACAAAAACTGATTATAAACAGAAGGGATTTTATTTATTTATATTCAGGTCAATTATTACTTTAATAAATTATTCCCAGTATCACCCCCTTCTCTCATGTAATGGGCTTAATGCCAATATCTCTGTTTTTAACCGAAGAACTTGAATAGCACTGCATGCTGCGGTAAGCATCACAGAAATGCCTGTAGGGTGCCCAGCTCAGTCGGACACCAGCCATTCTGTATCAGACAGATCCATATCCCCAATTGCAATTATTTAAGATCACAAGACAAAAGCCAAATTCTCTGTGTGCTAAGCAGATGTTTATCTAGAGAGGGGTGTTCGCGCATTTGTTTATACAACTGGAAGAAGCCAACTGTAATTTAGGTTAACGACATTCTCCAGCCATATAGCAATTGTTCTGATGACGAATGGATTTTCAGTTGTTAGTGCAGACTGGTCCTGACAAGGATAAGCAGATGGATGGATGGATGGATGGATTCTACACTACCTGCTCCCCCAGTTTTTGTTACTGGACTGTTTTCTTCTCCCAATTTCAGTTTATTTTCTGTCATGTAGCAGTCTGGCATATTTTTGATGTATTGGACATTCACATCATCTTGTCTCTCTTTGAGGACATTTGAAGTGTTTCCTAAGTGGAGAAATGTCAGGACACGTTCATTCAGCCTCACAGGAAACCGGGTGGGAGAGGGGATTTTTAGCGAGATGGAAATGGTCTGTGAGGCAGAAAAACAGAGGTAGCTATAGTGTCTCCAAAGGTGCTTCAGCTTTTATATAACCCAGAGGGTCTCTGAAAGTTAAGTCCCCTTAGACACTGCCCAAGTGACCGGTTTGCAGAATAATGAAGATGTAAATTGTCTGAAAGCAATGCAATTCTTGGGCTTTAAAGAGTTGTCCAACATTATAGTACATAAGATCTATTATCAAAGCAACCTTGAACATGGTTCTCGTCAATCCAGTCTAAAGTATTTCTTTGGCACAAAAGGCCAAACTCATTAAAGCTAAAAGCAGAATGCAGACTGCAGAATGGATTCTCTCTTGAAAAAGAAAAGGGGATCCTATCCTGTACTAGTTAAAATACATAATAAAGTGCTGAATGAGTGTATGAATCTTACAGCTATTTATACACATTTGGTCATTCACAGTATTTGGTCATCCTTTAGAACTTGCTCTGATTTAATATTACTTGACTATAAAGCATTAAATTTAATTAGGAAAATAGTCTACTGTTTTCCTTTGTCATGAGACCAGAATATTGCCCTCTTGTGGTGGAAGCTCTAATCAGACAAACAGATGGACTATATTACCTATCAGGCCAACAATCATAGAAAATTAATGCTTGGCATATTTTGACTATCAGTGTTTACTTCGTCTTCAATGGAACGCTCTTGAAATTATCAGAAAATGATTGTTTGGGTTGACGTTGTGTCCTGCTGTAGGGGAAATTGCTGTCATGCTGACTTGTTTTGAAATGAAAATAGATTTTAAAATGTTAGAAAAAAAAGAGTAAAAGGAAAAGTCTGCCACCCCTCCCTTTCCCTTTTAAGTTCTTCTTTCCCCCAGAACGAGCCCAGCTTGACAAAATGTGCCTGAAAATGAGGCTGATTTGTCCTGCGTTATCTTTCAAGAATAACAACTCGGTGCGAATGCGTTCCTTATCGTCGCAGCCCAGCCCTTTTTCTGAATGGTAGCCTCTTGGTTTAATTTATAGGTAGGAATGTTATTTTCTTAGCGAAATAACTGACCACGGCTCACTGGCTACTGGTTATCCGGCTTCCCTGGAAACACTTGTTTGGGGAGAGATGTTTTGAAAAACGAAGGAAGGGGAGCGATACTACAATGCAGAACTCGGTTGGAATTTCCCGCACTCCTGTCTGCCCCCCAACTCCATAGACAAGCCATCTGATTTATTTACCCCTGTCTATCTGCGTGTGTTTATTTAATTTTGTCCATTGAAATCTGCTTTTCCTCCGCATAGCCCGGAATCCGGGGGAATGATACAGTACACCTTCTGGAAACAATTACAATGTAATAATCTCCACATTCTTTCATCCCGCGATCTTGGCTGATTAAGTCCTTGCTGGTACACAAAGCCACCAGCCCTCGCCCTTCCTCACTCGCTTCTCCTTTTACGGCTCCGCCAGTGACCGTCGATATTATTATTTGGGAAGCTGATATTAGCGGTAACGCCGGACGAGGAATCTGATGTCTGGCATCCAGCTGAGATCGAATGTTTTTTAATGTTAACTTATGTTTCAGGCTCGCAGCTCTGGTTCCCAGTCAGAGCGCTCTTGCTAAACGCTTCCTTCTATTGTCAAGCAATGTCACGGACATGTAGACATGATCAGCGATATCTTCAAATTGAACATAGTTAATCTTCCTTGTTTTAAAATGTGTTATATGTAAAGTAATTATAGGTATAAATGGTATTAAATACGTTTGTGTACTATGTATACCAAATTGCGTAAGACATTAACAGGGTTGCCAACCTTGGTCAGCTGCTGGCGTGAGATTTTCATATGCACACACAAATTTACATATATGTAACAGTTTTATTACCTTGTAAATAATCTGTAGGGTTTGCAAACTTCCCCAACACTTTTGTTCTAGCTAATTTTAGGTTTATAATGGAATAATGCTGATTTGGTGTGAGATTTCTTGCATGAGCTTGAATGTCACAAAGCGTGCAAACTCCACACACACGGAACCCTGGTGTTAGAGGTGTGAGGCCACAATGCTAACTACTGCACCACCGTGCTGCCCCTGCAACACATCTTACTTCATAAATATTTTTACTACATATATTTTAACCGCATTAACAATATATATCATTTATTTCTCTGTGTGCTTATTGTCACACCCAGCTCCGTACGATCCTCCTGTGTGCCACGCCCACCTTGTTACCTCGTGTGATTCCCCGATTGTTTTCACATGTTGCTTGTTACTGCCAGCTTGTCCTGTGTATTTAGTCCACATCTGAGTTCAGTCCCGTCAGATCCGTCATTGTATTGTTGCTAGATGTTCGTGCTTGTCTGCCCTACTGTCCGCAATAAACCCCGTTTTCCCCGTTTACCCTGCAGCTCTCGCCTCCTCGCCTGTTCATAAGTGACACTTATGAGGCAAGCAGGGGCTGCATCTAGGAACTCTGAGCCCATGTCAAAATGTCTCCTTTGCAATTTTACGTATTAAAGGCCTCCTGGCAAGTGCCGGTCCCTTGGATCTGCCAGGAAATCCATGCCCCTCCGGCGCCCCTAGAGGCACATTCCTGTCAACAAAAAAAACAGAAATCAAAATATTTTCTTAATCCCATTCTTGCATTATGGGTAATATTAAAGACCATCTGATTCTTTATCTTGATTGGTCCATGCAATATGTTGTTAAACTCACAGCCCGATGTAATGTTAGCTTCTCCGCAGCGCAGATTGGTTAAACCACAGTTAAATGATGAAGAGGATTGAATATACGCTGCAAGGGGAACAGGCGGCGGCACAGAGCACATGTGCAGGGTGGGAGTGTCGGGGTATAATTTTACCAAATTGTCTTTAAGGCAAGGCCAACTAAATGGGAATTAAAAATTACACACCTATAACGTTATTGACTGTTCCTTCCTGAGGTCTTACTTGGCCTCGCTGCTATACAGGAAGGGAAGTTTCCAAGGTGCTTTGGGTAAAGATATCTGGTAGGCAACAGGGTTATTATATTAGTTAACTTTAGCCGGATTTGCTTCTGAGGTGAAGCCTGTATTAATGCTCACTGATATGGGATGCATGGAGGACATCTTCGTGGAGATAATTAGCCCCGTGTCACTGCCCTGCCTTTTCTCCACCAGCTATTCTCCACATGTACCAGGGCATCTCCTGAAACGTGTGCATGCAATCAGTAAGTAGACCTTCCAGCTGTTTTCTCCAATTCCGAACTGAAAGGGCAGCTAACTTTTTTTTTTTCCATTTGTAACTTTCTTGGCGAAACAGAAGTCAGATTGTACCCCGTCTCTCTTATCTGGATTAGGCTGTTTTGTAGCTGGGGTGCCACTGGGGTGTCACTTGGGGTGCCATGGAAAGGCACTATCCTCACATTATAGTCATATGGCCTCCCCAGCATTGAAGAATTAGCTGGAAGCAAAGACTGTGGGTATACTGCGTCCGTCAGGTGGAGGAAGGACCGGCCTGGGCATTCGCGACCTCCACCTCCGCGTGGTCCGCTCTACCTGGGCAGCATCCAATAAACGCCAAGAGAGGAATTTCTTTCTGAAATTCATATCAATTTCAGCGACTATGCCCCCCCCCCGCCCCCTTCAGAAGACCACCAGCACTTGCCCCATTTTGCCCAAATGCCAGACATTCCTATTGAAGGTTACGGCAGATGAAGGAGGGGAGAGATCGTCCACATAAAGCAGCCTATTTAAAGCAGGCCAGAGACTGATGGGCAGCTGCCAGGGATGAGAGGAGCTTGTCGCAGCTCCCGCTGAGGAGGCTCTGTCCTCACAAAGCCCCTGACCTGCCAGAAACCCTTTGCTTCCACCCCATATTCTTCATAACAAAAGGCAGTGGAACTATTATGAAATGATTCTGCCTGTTTTCTTTTTTTCATAATTAGTTTCACATTCTGCTGACATCTTTATTCAGTTATGGAAATTACTGACAATAACTGTGTGTATTTTTATTCAACATCTGGGCAAGTTTTAATGAACACGGAACTGAAAGCTGAACTAATTCGCATCCTCAGAAAATATCAGCCCCGCCGTTGCTTACAGCCTGAAATGTGCGAGTCAGTGTAGATTATAGAGTGGGAAGAGGCACACTGTTTTGCAATTCACAAAGGGTGCATAGCGCCCCCAGTGGAATACTGTAGTGCTGCGCCATCTTACAGTGGCACTCTTGTTAGTTTGTGCCTGACATTCAAAGGTACTCACTGGAAATCCAGCTCCTTTATGCATCACTATTTAAGTACTTAGGCGTGGGGTCAGAACTTATTTTCAGCAGCACACGAAAAAATTATAAAAAGACGCCAAAGTGTGATGTCAGAGTATAGAGTCCCTTTTATTAAACATTCCTGTTTGTGGCTGTGTTCACATATGAGTGAGCAAATTTCCAAGGTGTGTCAATAGAAAAGCTCCCACCCTGTAGCTAAAGTTAGCAAGAGACCAGGGGCCCCTAACCGTCCACACCCCCCCTCCACCCCCCAAGTGACGCCTTTTAAACAAAGTCATTACTGGCTGAATGGAACTACCATGACATCCGGTTACTGAGAAATGTACCTGGCAAAACACACAGGCACAAGGCCCCCATTGATGACATCATCACCAAAGGCCTGGCAAAGTCTGTCTTGTAAATGTCTAAATGACATCCATTCAGTGCAGCTATTCAGTTATTGCATATTGGTGGGGCTGACTTCACTGGATATTTATTTGAAGTCATTACGGATTCTAGAAATAGGTACTTGATGTGGCTTATGAAATGGACAAGATTGGGAATTTGATGTTCCACACTTTATTTCATATATTAAACCCAAACATTTAGAGTGAACAAGGCTGCATTTTGTTCTTTTTCCACGTTGCCGAAGATCAGATAAATATGAGAGCCACAAATCCCAGTTTGCACCAGTGTGTCCTTAAATATCTCCATTGTTTGAACTTTTACTCACATCCAGATTTTTTAATACATGACATTTCTTTATTCTGATTTCAATTATGCACTAAACTATCCTATACTGTGATGTAGTCTGCGTGTTTAAAGTAACTGCGATTATGTTATGTATCAACAGCCTGCATTCTGACTAACATTTCTAACATCAGTCTAGTCCTTCGACCAATAATTACTGCAGCTTATTCCGGGTAAACAAATATCTAAAAAAAATCCTTATTTCGTTAGCAGTGCCCTTCCCAAGACCTAATTAAGAGCAGACAATATTGAATTTAAATCAAACGCTGGTGAAATTTTGGTCTGGTTTTCTTTCCATTTTTAAATCTGCTGACCATTTTTATGCAGATATGCTCCAGAAAACTTGCAGGATGCAGGAAAGTACACGTTGCTGTTGAACATTTGAGGTAATCATGCCTGTCATAGACCCAAAGGTGGCCATTATGTGAGTGAGCCAGCCTGACAAAACAGAGCCCTTGAATGAACAGTTGAGTAAGATGGCATATTTAATCAGTAATAGTGGCTAATATGTAAAGGGATAACCTGAGTCTTTTCATTTGAAGATAAATGTAGATATTTGAGTGGAAAAGTAAAAAAAAAAAAAAATACTGTAATTTGGCGATAGTGTGCTAAAATTGGAACGGCTGAACTTAAACTGTTATGCTGAGCAACAAGAAGCTCACTAAACTAAGAAGCATAACAGTTAAACTTCTGTCTTGTTTTGTATTTTTTCCTCGTTCACTCAGTCTCTCACTCTGTTTCCCTTGGTCCACATTTCTAACCCTGGCTGGCAATTTACTGCCGCATTATCAGATCGCTCAGTCTGCCAGTTTCTGGTCCCAATAGATCCGGCAGTAAAAAGCCGGCCTTTTTCCTGTCGGCGGGCCAGTGTGCGGCTGCTCCATGGTCCATTTCCAGACCACAGCGACATGCGAACGCCGGTGCGGTCGGGCCCCGTGCATACCTTTGGCTCCTCAGCACTCCGAGCGCAAATTAGCGACTGGCGATACGAGCGCGATAGGGACACAATGCAAACGAAGAGGGGCGGTCAGCGAATACAGCGGGAACGTGCTTTGTGCTCAATGAGCGGCTTTGTCAGAAACGCAGCCAGTCCG
Organism: Mormyrus proboscirostris; assembly: GCA_026779585.1. Lineage (NCBI taxonomy): Eukaryota > Metazoa > Chordata > Actinopteri > Osteoglossiformes > Mormyridae > Mormyrus > Mormyrus proboscirostris. Next base: position 14,449,894 of record JAODKF010000051.1, read on the forward strand.
CTCGGTCGAACCCCGGGGAGAGCTTGGGTTTTCGGGCGGGGCAGCGGTGAGAGAAGAGGGCTGTGTTCTGTTTATCAGATGTAGCCTTTTTTAATTTTTACGAACTAAATATCACCTGATCAAAGAGGCTGTTCATCCTAAATGGGGGCAATGACTGTGTTGGCATGGAAATGCTCTACAGTCACATGGTTGAGGCCTTCGTGCTCCTTCAGGACCCCATGAGTGAGAAGCTTGATGACAAAAATGAACAATAAAAAACAAAGTTTAAGCAGCAAGCGGCAAGGGGCAGCTAGATAATGTATTTTTTGTAGAGAGCAACAAAAACTGCAGGTCTCACAAAGCATTATCGTTCCTACTGGGGCTTGGAGTCAAACACACTGACACTGTAGCACAAAGAGTTTAATGCTGTATTGTTGACTGCTGCTGAAAAATGTTCTGTCAGTGTAATTAGTCAACCGATGTGCGACCTGAGCAGCCGAATGCGTAGCCTCCCCAGGGCCGAACACAGGAGTCCGGACGCTGGAGCCTCCGCAGGGCCAAACGCGGGAGTCCGAACATGGGACCCTCCCCAGGGCCAAACGAGGGAGCCTCCCCGGGCCCGAACGCGGGAGCTCGGACGTGGGAGCCTCCACAGGGCCGAATGCGAGAGCCTCCCCAGGGCCCGAATGCGAGAGCCTCCCCAGGGCCCGAACGCGGGAGCCTCCGCAGGGCCAAACGCGGGAGCCTCCCCGGGCCCGAACGCGGGGGCTCGGACGTGGGAGCCTCCACAGGGCCGA
>JAODKF010000051.1:14450769-14479912 GCA_026779585.1 Mormyrus proboscirostris
CCCGAACGCGGGAGCCTCCCCAGGGCCCGAATGCGAGAGCCTCCCCAGGGCCCGAATGCGAGAGCCTCCCCAGGGCCCGAACGCGGGAGCCTCCCCAGGGCCCGAACGCGAGAGCCTCCCCAGGGCCCGAATGCGAGAGCCTCCTCAGGGCCCGAATGCGGGAGCCTCCCCAGGGCCCGAACGCGAGAGCCTCCCCAGGGCCTGAACGCAGGATGCGTGCCAATGCTGGCTGTTAATAATCAACCCTGTGTCACTTGGGGTGCCAGGGAGCCTCGCTTCCTAGCTTCCTCTGGGTCTGACACACTACAGGCACTGCTCAGCAAGCGCATGGAACCGTCTTGGTGTTTCCTTTACGACCTGCTAAGCAAATACTGCTGCTGTCTGCTGCACAGAAAGACAAACCCAGGCGCTGCTATGTATGGCTGTAAACCTCAAGTCACCAAAGAAATTCTCAGATAAAATGTAGATTTAGCACCCTTAGTATATTAGTTATAGATTAGTTATTATTTATTTAAGCCATTATGTAATTGATGGCTGAAAACTGTACTGAAAAATCCTTTCTTCCTCAGTGTGTCTGTCTGTTTGTCTCTATGTGTGTGTATGTCAGTCTGTGTGTGTGTCTATCTGTCTGGCTGCTTGTGTGTTTAGTTTGTGTGTGTGTGTGTGCTTAGGCTAATGTGCGCGCGCGTGTGTGTGTGTGCGTGTGTGTCAGTGCATGTGTATTTGTTTTCAGAGTGTTTGTGTTTGAGGTGGAAACTCCCACCTTATTCGCTCATTCACTGCCGCTTACATTTGCTTTTTGTGTTAAAGGAACCGAAGAAGCAGTTCTGTCTGGGAGCTTTGCTCTCTCTCCTGCTCTCTCTCCCAGAAAGGCAGCACCAGTGAAAGGAAAAGCAGGCATTGGGGACACTGCATCTTCAAGGTGCCTGATAAAGCCCGGCTGAGAGGACCTTACTCTCTCACCGAACCTGGATCCAGCCTCAGCACCTCGTCTCTGAAACTCGCTCTGGCCGCTCTGCTCTCTCACTCCCTCTCGCTCTCCTCCTCGCTCTGCTCCTTACTCTCTCTCTCCAGTTTCTCCCTCCTACTTTAACCCATGAGCAAGTGAGCACAGTGATTCTGAAGGTGCTTCACAAATCAACTTGTAGTCAGTCTAGAGGACAGCACTCAAAAAAGGTTTTTTTTTTCCTCCTTGCAAAAAGCACATGGACTAAGTTTTCACCAGAGACAAACAAAAACAATACAGAGAAAAAAAACTCTCCCACCTGCAGACATAAAAACGTTTTATTTTTTTCATACATCTGTGTGATATTTTATTTCCTTTTAATTGCAGGACATTGTGCATTTAAGTCTTTTACCCTCCATCTCCTTAATTCCTGAAGTTTGAAGGAAAAAGCAGAAGATAACTACCAGAAGATCCACCGATACACCAAGAAATATTTCTCATTTTTCTTCAGACGGTTGAGAAAGGTAAGAAGTTACTCCTGTTCTCGTTTTAGAGTTTTCTTTTCATCTTCATTCATGTAATTCTTGCATTTTTCCTGATATCACATCTTGGTCTAGGTTAGTATACAAAAGCCAAGTGCATCAGAAAAAAAGTGCAAGAAAAACTGATGCCTTTATTTGTTAGTCATGGGACCTGCATAATTCTCACTGGTACGGTAATTCTAGGCGGGGAATAATTCTGAGGAGATTAAAAACAAAATGCAGCATTTATAACAATGCTTTCTCTTGTCAATCTTTTTCATTCTTCTAAGCTCCCAAAGTAGTGTCTGAGGGACAGAGAGAGTTTCTGCCAGGGGATGGCATTGATTATGTTTCTGGAGAGCTCATTTTCATCTGTTTTTCGATTTGAAAAAAGAAATAAAAAAACTTTCAGTATACTTGGAACGCGGTTCTCTCGTGGCGTGATGCAGTGTGGAATCAGAGGACGCTCAGTGCATCTAGGAAAGGGCAGGGAGGAGGTGCTGCACTGGGTCTGGGCTGCAGGTCTGGTACCAGAGAAAGAGAGCGGCTGCCTTCTGGAGCTGTGACTGACGAGTGTCCCTGTGGCCTTCATCACGCCAGCCGCTCGCTCAGGATGCAGATTAACGCTCAGTAGCGTAATGCGGGCTTAGCACCCTTCCGCTGCACCCCCATCGCCCCCCCCCAGGTCTCACAGGTGCCGCCACCACACAGTACACATCCCGTCAGACATGCTTTAGATTCCGGCTTGCTTTTTAACTCGCGAGTGTTTTTGTTGACTTTATACTGAAACTGTGACAGTACCATTTGGTTGGACGGTGTTTCATGTCAGTGACTGGCTCTGCCGCAAACAGTCGCCCCCCCCCCAGCCCCCCAAGCCAGAGTCCCTCATGTATATTCTGTCCTCGCACCTCGAATTTTTCTCCTCCCGTCCAAACACCGCTGGCAATTTAGGCTTTTTCGTCTCAATATTTTTTCAACATCATAAAATTTTTCATGTGCAGAGGAAGAAGAAAAAAACAAAGCCAATTTCATGATACGTTCTGCATCTGAATCTCTGGGCAAGCTCCGGGGTGTTTTTCACCGCTTTCATGATATGTTATCCAATTCAAACACAGAGGGACAGGATTCAATAATACATTTTTTCTCTACTGAGCAGCAGGACTCAGCTTCTAGAATTTGACGGTGCTGAAACAGACCCAGCCCAGAAAGGCTACATTCTCAAAAACACTTGGCATCTGCTCTCTCTCTCTCTCTCTCTCCCCTCGTCTCTCTCCCTCTCTCTCTCTCTCTCTCTCTCCTTCGCTGTCTCTCTGGGCCGAGTGTTCAAAGTTCCTCTCTCACTTTAGTGCCTGAAAAACCAATATAGGTTAGCTGAGATGCCACCAGGAGAGCAACCATAGAGGATGCAGTGGAAGATGCTTCATGTTTCATCTCACTCCTCTCATGGGAAATGCGATTGGCTAGCCAGTACAAGGGGCGGGATCTCACTGCCTTTTCTTAGATATGTTTCAGTCATAATGTGCAAAGTCTGCACAGTATGCATGTCTGCACATGAAAACCCTAATTTGGGAGGTCCTCTCATTCCATTAAGCAACACCTCCACCCCCCACCCCTCCCCCCCAGTCGGTCTGCACATTCAGACACTGGAGGGGCTGTAATTCCAGGACTGTTTAGTAACCATTGACAGCTGAAGAGCAAATTTCCAAGTCTTTCTCAGTACATGAATGGGATAACTGAGTGAGTTTGGGAATTTTAACAGAATTACATTGGATTACATGGGAACTTTTGTTCACTGGTAGCCCAGGTACTGCTACAGATTCTGGGCCCTGTCAAAAGCATATCACATTGGGCCCCAACCCCTCCTACCCATTCAGGGTCAGGGGGGTCTGGACCCTATCCCAGAGCCTCGCGTGTAAGGCAGGGAATCTCCCAGGACGGGGCGCCAACCCATCGCAGGCCCCCAACCCAGACCAGTCCAATTATGCTTCAAATGTTTTAGGACTCCTGTGATTTAGGAGCCCCTGGAATCATCCTGACCCCCCCACCCCCCCTTTATGGCACCTCTGATTGGCAGCCTCATCCCAGTAACAATGAAAAATGGACTGAGGTTTGGAAATTTACTCTTCGATTTGCCTCTTTGGACAAGCCGTTTTTCAGAAATCTCGCGGTGCTTCCTGGCTGCAGGCGCTCTGGAGCCCAAGCAGCACCATCTCGCTGAGTCTGTACCGTCCTCCTCAATAAAACCTGAGGAAAACTGATGTAAATTAAGGTTAAAACAAAGGTTTATAAATACGGATCTGCTTATGGTCAGTTTGACATGCCTGAATGCGTTATTCACTGCTTGGACCAAAGTCTGTCTTGATGCTGTGGAGTACTGAAAGAGTCTACAGCCACAAAATACTTATGAAAATTGTTGGATTCTGTCCAGTCTGAGTGGGCATGGACTTTGAGCTCCGGGCATATCAATTTTAATCCAGTGCTAAACCTGCAACCAGTTCCGGTTGCTTTTTTATTATTATTTTTCTTCCAATGGAATGCTATGCTAGAGCTTATATGGATGTCAGCTAATGAAAAATCGTTTCTATTTTCCAAAAATTAAACAATTGTGCCGTAAAGAGCTTTTGCCATAATTCCTGACATTCCCGGCTTAAGACAGTTTCAAATCTGATACTCGTGTTCAATCAGTCTATGCTCAAGTCTGTTCTGAACCTGGGCGCTTTTAGCAAACATTGCTGGTAATTTAGACAATGCAGCACTACTAGAACATTTCCAGAGATGCTGCTTTCCTCAGTCTGCACTTCCCTTTGTGGTTTAGCGGATTCTGATCCCGTTGAAAATCAGTGTTTCCGTCTTATCTGGCTGCAGGGCTGCGCAGGCACAGGACTGTTTTAAACGCAAGGTGTCTGATTTGTTATTCTGTGCATGTGATGATTTGCCTGGATGTTTTTCTTCCTTGGTGTAGTTACTGTGTTGACTGGTTTGGTTCGCACCCAGTCGCAGCTGTGAAATCCAGTGACTTCCCGTCACTCTCCATTTCGTGCCAAACCACAGTGCAGGGACACATCTGTGGCAGTGAACACCGCTGTTGTCCCATTACAGCACCGTTTAAAGCATGTATTGGCTGAAGCTTTCAGGCTCATACCACTGGCGCCACAAGAGGGCAGTATTTCTAATGCTGTTCTGCAGTTCTGTGATTACTTGCATAGTGCAGTGCAGGGGAGCTGGCTTCACAGACAGTGATACAACTGAAGTGCAGACAATGAATATTTATGGAAAGCTGTCACATTGACTTATAACGTAAAGGTTACCAGGATGGTAAATTAGCTAATAAACATGTAAGATTTTATATAGAGCAATGCAATGCAAGCTCTTGAAGAACTTTTATGATATCTGGTCGACTGAGGTGTCCAGTGGATCTAAGATACTATTTTGACTGAACTGCTGATTGATTTTTCTTGCAGAGAACACACTTTTAGAACATGCAAACGCTGGTTTTAGTCTTAATGATATTTAAATTACCAACTTTTCTGGCTGTCCTTTCTTGTTAGTGAAATTTAAAATGATTATTTAAACATCTCAAAAGTAATATATGGAGAGATGTGTGTCATTTTGCCTGTAATCTCCTACTGCGTTGCACTGCAGAAGAAATGCACACTCCAGTTAGCTACGGATCTTCGTAACTGGTACATTTGGTGCACAGATGAAACAGGAAATTAAGTGGAATGACTCCTATTACCAAGGAAACACAAATGCCCGACCGACTTACCCTCCGAACGCGAAACGTTCTAATTCGTTAGCAGGGGCCTTTGTTCTTTTCTCCACACGCAGGGTTTGCGCTTTTCTATACGTGTGCTGGCGGTAAGGCAAGAATCCTGCTCCTGACAGAGACAAGTAATCGCGTGGCAGCCGAGACTGAGCGAGCGTGCCGTGGCGCAGGGGAAAACGTGAGCGCGGGTGTCCGAAAGCTCAGAATGCATTGCGGGTAGTTTGCAGGGCAGAAGGGAGGCAGGACCGTAGACTGGGGGGTAAATCGGAGGGAAAAGCCTGGTTAGGAGGTGAGTGGTAGAAGCTGCTGTAAGAGGTGTTAGCGCAGTAAAGGGATGAGATGAGAAGGTGACAAATTTCAGGACAGGGCAGCTCATTCCAGTTTACCTGCTTGTATATTCATCCTGATTATTCATTTGATACCCAGGAGGACATCTATTCTGCTCTTAAACGGCTTTCCTGTGTCAGCCTACATATCCAGTCCCGTTCCTCTCTGCTTGCTGGACCAGTGGCGTGCCCTGGTGCAACGAATGTCCCACGAATTCTCCACAGGTGCAGTTCCACAGTTTCGCACGAGCGAAAGACAGTCGCTCCGAGTGCCCAAAGCAGGCATGTCCGGAGGATTGAGAGCACGCTTAGGAGACGTGTTTGCAAGGCGCTGGGAGGAAGTGACCTCTGAATGGAGAGGGGAAGCTCTTCGTAAGACGGGTTCCTCAGAGGTGATTTATGACTCTGTTTATGGAAGTATAATGAGCCCTAATAGGTAGGGGGGGGGGGGAGCACAGCTATAGGCTTTTGCCAAAGCATTGACACGCTGGTAGGCCAAGTGAATACGGAGGCAACACATGTACAGGAACCTGGTGTGCTTCATTGGGGTAGCAGCAGGAAGCTAAAATAATACATCCAGATAGGCTCATTGACTTGACTTTTCATGCACCACATGACCAGGGCCCCCCCTTCAGGGGGAATTTCACACAGCGTGCTGGAGGAGACACTAATAAAACGAACATCTGCATGCCTCTCTGCGTCTCCCCCTTCCTCCTGCCTCCTCCTCCCCTCTTTCACCCCCTCGGAGGCTCCCTCCCACCCCGTTGGACGCCGGAGTGTTTTTCCGTTCCACTGGCGGCGCTGGGATAGACGGGAGCGCTTGGCAGCCACCTGTTATTATTTTTCCTTTCGCTGACCGTGGGCTCCGTCATCACTGCCGCCCTTAAACGTCTCAATGGCGAGACTTTAAAGGCCCCCTTATCACCGGCAGACCACTGGAGGGCCCCACTGAGAGAGTGCTGTGTCAGCTGGTCACCCCCCCCCCACCGTGTGCATCGCTCACAGAGAGCTGGTGGCACACTGTAGTGATAAACAATGTGTGTGGGGGGGGGGGGGAGGACTGTGTCCACATGTCCTGGATCAGCGGATCTCTGATACTGGGCCCATTCTGCTAAATGGACCAGAACCTTCAGTCACACGTGTGAAGGTTCAAGCTGTATATAAACATTTACGCTTATTTATTTAGCAAACGCTTTTGTCCAAAGCAAGAGAGAGAGCAGGGTCAGCCAGTGCTTGCGGCAGTGTCTCGCTCAAGGACGCAACAGAAAAATCACTCTAACTACAGGAATTGAACCCGCGGCCTTCCGATCGTAGGCCAGAGCCGCAGTCCGCAAATCCACAAATGGCAGCTGTAAAGCTTGCAATCAATGGGTTGTCATTTTGGGTACCGGGGGGACGCTGCTGTTGTACCTTTGAGCAGGGAGCTTTACCTGTACTTCTGGAGTAAAAACATCCAGCTGTGTAAATACATCTCAAACTTCAAAAACAAAATGTGACTTGGCCCGGTTAAAATATAAAACATGCATTATTAAACTCAAGGGCAGAGTGTGTCATCTCGTAATAAAATTGGCACACAGACAAACATACTTATGTATATACTCAAATAGTTCAGTTACTCTGGTTAAGTTAAACCTTGGTCTGTGGCTGTGTGTATGTAATGAAGGGGTGTAATCCAGGACTGGCTATAGTAGGCAAGTAGATTCACCAGCACAGATACAGAGAAGCCAGCAGAGCAAACATTGCTTTGGGTCTTATATTAAATATTTTTTTCTAATAATAAATATCATAAGGACCACGTCTGTCTACCCTTTGGTGTTAAAAGGGTGATGATAGAACTGCAAAGACATGAGCCTCAACTGCCTTTCACCCCTGCCTTATCCCTAAATATTTACTCCAAGAGTCATGTTTGTGATAAGGAACGTTAACATATTGCGCCCTTAGCTGATGTCGGCACTACATTTTTAGCAGCGTTGTCTCATTAGCTGTCTCCCTGGAAGAGCTGTTCGGTTCATGAACTTCACTCCTGAAAGATAAAGTGCAACGCTGGCTTGAGTATGGACACCCATGAAGTCTGATGCAGCACGGTGTCGGTGGAGAACCAGCAAGGCAGCCAGGCAGCAAGACAGGAGTGGCCGAACTGCGGCAGCGGCCGACTTGGACGAGCTGCTGAGGGTCCTTCTTGAGAACTGGAACAGCCCAAGCTTTCATGTGGGCAGTAATATGTGGCTGTGAGGAGCCTGTCAGGCTTTGTGTGTGGTATGGCTGGAACGGCCACAAGGGAGCGAGGGATTGATTGTTGGCCAATTCCCCTAGAAGAATATGAAAATCACAGCTCCCTCATGCAGCAGATATATGGCGGGACATGATAGCCAGCTGGAGAGACTTCACTCTTTGTTTGGTTTAGTTTTACCTGTTTAAGAAAATCCAAGTGAAACGATACAGTCATGTTGGCTACAGGGCGGTGTTAGCTAGACTGCGGAGGTTGAGTTTATTTGCTTTAGTTGTTCCTTCTCCCCCTGCCTTCTTGTTCAATGTCTGGCGCTAAAACCCAATGAGCAGATCCAAGACTGTACAAGAAAACACCAAGTTCCTCTTTAGGTCAAGTCCTTTCTTTGTGTCAAATGCAAACTTGCTCTTTTTTAACAATAGATATTACGAATGGCAAGTTTTATGGCGCTCCTTATTTAAAGGGAGCTTGCCATGGGAGGACTCTCAGCAGGTCATGAGTACACAAAATATCGCCTGGTGTTTTAGTCTGGGTGTGAATCGACAACAATGGTTTTCTGGATGTTTGGGGAGGGGGGTGTATTTCGTGGGGGTTGGGGGCCCTGGATTTTTGTAGCGCTGGGGCACACCCCCTTCGCCCGCACCCCCATTGCCCACGCCTCCCTGGCTTCCGTTTCAGATGAAACTGTGTTCACACAAATCCCCATGTGAGTGTTCCGCAGACGCCAGAGGAGTCTGGAACCTAGAGTTAAGCGCTTACTGTGGAGGAAGCGCTTTCATATCCACTGTAATACATCTGTCTGAGTTCCTCCAAAATCGAGAAGAATAATGGCCAGGCGTTTTATTCTCCCCTGCTCCTTCTTTCCCATCCGCCGCCCCCGCCTTTCCTGTACTTGCTCCCCGCCAGCTCTTTGTGTTTCGAACCTCGCCTGGCCCTGCTGAAATGGCCTTTGTTTTGTCTGAAAGTGGTCTGTGTCTGTGACGTCCTCGCCGTGACAGTGCAGCATGGGATCCGTGTCATGGCGTTAAAATCAAACCTGGAATAGCCTCCACCTAGTCTGGGAGGCTCGCACATGTGCTCATCACAGCCAGTTCACAGCCAGGCCTGACCCTCTCCCCCCACCAGGTCTTTAATCCAGGATTTTTTACCGTCACTTCAAATCTCTGCTTTGCTGTAACTCTGGACAAAGGAACAGTTTTTAGATGTTATCGGCCCAGTTTCTTTATATCCGACGGCCAATGCCAGGATGGAATTTCAGTACACGAGCACATTATCACTTGCATATCCTCAGAGAAGAACTTTGTGAAGGTCGTACACATTACGTTTATTCATTATTATTTTATTTTGCTTTCGACGCGAATTAATATGATTTTGCTTAAATCAACTTTTTTGATTATTGCTAAACTGAGGTAGATTTGTAGTATAGAGAGTAAACGTGAAATTTGGGACAGTATTCATGCATATGCAAATATGTACCATAATAGTGATTTTCAGCATTTAATGTGTGCAGCTTCAGCCTCTTGCTGCCTGTCTAACCGAATATTAGTAAAAGCTAATGCTTTGGGCGCAGCTTTGAAAAGCAGCGCGAACAAGGGATGAGAAGGATGAGATGAGTCTGTTGTAAGCTGTGCATTGATGATGTAGCTCACTTCGATACTCTGCCTTAGCTTACTCTGCACCGGATGGACGGAGTATCATAAAAATGTTCAGTTTATGAATTTTAGGGAACCTTTGGCTTCTCAAACTTCCTGTTACTCAACAAGTAAAGAACTGTGCAAAGGTGGTGAGTTCAAACCCCAGGCAGGGGTTTGCAAGTTCTGAAATAACACTGCAGGACAAGCAATCCCACACCTCAGACATCATTACTATAAGCCACATCAAGAAGGTTGCGGGTAAATGCCTGCACCTCAAATCCAACCAACATGTGAAATGGCTCTTTAGTGCTGTCGCTCTGTGCAGGGTCCTTGTAGGTGGAGAGAGCTTTTGGGTGCCAATGTCTGGACAGGGCAGCACGGCAACAGATTGTGATTGATCGAAGACAACAACACAACCGACAAAGGCCAGAAAATCCCACAATACTGAATAACCCACATTGTATTGCAGACTCTTATAATTAAATGAGTTCGGTGTCCCCCTTAAAGTAAACATGAAATCAAGGAATGTTCATGGAACGGAAATCTCAGAAATTACACCGCTTCAGACAGCCGGCCAAAGACTAATCTTGTCTGGATGGATTAATGGAATGTGGTGACTCTCGCTGTCACTCACGGCTTATTCGAAAATATTTCAATCCTTATTTTTTCTGCTAAAGAAAAAAAAATGATTAAAGTCTTCCTTTGGTCAGCAAACACAGTGGTTTATTAGTCCAATATTTGAGTCAATTAGTAGTATCCTTCATATGGCTTGCAGATGCTAACAAAATCTCCTTTATTCTTTCTCTTTCCTTTTATACATCTCATAAAAATGCAGCCCTGTTGTTCTGACCCTAATGCAAAGCAGAGTCTTACTCTGGAGTGAGTTCTCCACCTGCCAATTTTTAATAGCGTTTTTATCGGCCAAAGTAGAACGAAACAGCACAAGAAAGTCTCCTGGGGTGCATCTAGCAAGAGGCAGAGAGAGCCTGGCTTTGTTTTCAAGATTGCCAAGATATTCACCTACCAAGGAGTGGGAGGGGGTGCTGGCATGCCGTTATCTTCTGGGAACATGACAGCTTTGATCCAGCAGTGGTTTGAAATGGCATCAGCGGAAACGTGCCGGCTGTTAGTTGGCTGGTGGCACGATCGAGAGGGTGTTTCCATTGTCAGGTCATGCTTGTTCCATTCATTCCCTACAGCTGACGCAGAAATGGGGTTAGTCTCAGCCACTAGAGGCCCAATCTCTTCATTCTATGATCCAATCTGCCAAGAAGTTCTGCAAGTTGCCATCTTTGTGGATTTACTGGATATCCTTACCTTCAGTACTGGAATGAGCTCATAGATGCAGGCAGCGATCTAATATTGGCGTTGTGTAAGGGGACATTGTGGCTTTGGGGCTGATTTCGGAGTACCGTCACACTTACGGTGGTCTAAAGAATGGGAAGGCCATCATTCAAGACACTGGGTGGCCTCTCAATGTTTAGAGGTTAAATTTGAAAGCAGTCTGGTAGTTACAAGATCAACTTTATAAGCTGCTTACAACTAGCATTTACATGTGAGCCAATGACCTCATAAATGTGGATAAAATGAAGTGTCTTTCGTTAAGCGACTACAGCAGAGACTCACACACATCTGTAGCACGCTTATTTTACACCATGAGAAGAATCTGACGCACTTAGCTGGGCGCAATGACAGCCATGCCACTGTCCGTTCTTCATCCCTGCCCGCGACTGAATTCAATCTCTCTGATTTATCATTTGAACATCATTAAATTGATGACAAACCTTCACTGTGGGCGGCTGCTCTGTGTTTCAAAGTGACCTGTAACATAAAACACTGCGGTACCCCCAGGGACGACAGCAGAGCGATTGTGCCCCCCACCCCAGTAAGAAACACTGCCTCTTTGAGCTACGCTGGAAACTCTCTCACGACCCCCACTCTCTTCTCCCTCTAGGACAGAAATCTCTTCTCATGATTAATTTTTAGCTTTTTTTATCCCATAACTGGCCTTTTTTGTTCAGTGAATCGGTCACTTGACTGTGTCAGCGTAAGTACATGACAGCACGGTGTAAATTTGGGCCGTAGTGGGCAGGGGGGAAGCTGGCAGAGATCCACAGAGCAAAGACCAGGTGAGGACAGAGAAACAGTCCCTTCAACCCAGAGATATACCCTCCAAGATGATATTCAATGCCCTTCAGACCCTGCTACTAGCCTCCAAGACCTCTTATCTTTTAGTATTTATTTATTTCCTTAATATCACATAATTGTTTTATTACAGCACGTTGCATGCGCGCACTGTGTACTTGTTAATGAGTTTGCACCGTCATCGCTTGTTTGCATTACGTCCGTTGACTTTGCACATTGTCTGTCTCCCTCCGTGTGTGTTTGTCTCTGTGCTCTACGTACCTTGCCGCTTTCTTCACAGGTATTTCCCCCGTGATCAGCATTAAAAGTTTACCTTAATCTTAGCCTTGCAGACAGTATGTACGCTTCCATTAGGATACCACGCTAAAAACACCAGTTATACAAAGATATCATTACAAACCTGTGTGTGTGTGTAGGGAAGCATGTGTACATCAGAAAGTATTCATTTCAAATAAGTATCTGTTTTCCTCTGACTCATTCCACTGGATATATTAATTTACAATTTTACATCTTATTTGGTCATTCCGTTATCATTAAAGGATGTTATAAGATATTCATTAAAGCATTGTAACACAAATACTAGAGTAATTCAGTCTTGTTTAATGTATTAACGAGAGACTAAGCGCTAGTTATGTGCTAATCCCATGTTCATCCATCATTAATCACTCATAACTGTTCATGCATTTCAAACAGTTACTATGTTTGTTCATGCTTATTCTTGAGTAGTATCACAGCACAGTATGGCACAGGTGGTCCACTTGTGGTTCTAAGCCAAACAAGGGTTTATTAAATTAAACAGAACACACTATGGAAAGGCACAAAACGGACCACAAAGGATCAAAGACTAATGGGGGAAAAAAATCGACTAAACAAACAGTAAAATAATATAACCAGGAAACAGCGCCACACAGGGAGCAGGACTCCTAACACACAGTGTGAAGATGAAGAATGACAGACTAGACAACAGACAGGAAACAGGCACTTAAATACACACAGATAACAAGGGACAGGTGTTACTCATAATCAATTAACCAATCGATCAAGGGAGGCGCAGGAAGAACGTGAAACAGGTGGAAGCAGTAACACTAAATGAACAGAAAAACACTAAATGCTAAGAATACACTGCAAACACCAGAAAGAATAGGGCCGTAATACACAGAAACAGTAAAACACAACATACAGTAAGCAGGGAAAACTTAAAAATCGGAAAATACACCAAGTAATAAGTTCTAGGACACAAAAAAACCTAATAAACATAGAACAGGCGAGATTGGTCTCACACCAGCCTCAAAAGCGCGACTGGGGGATACCAGCTCTAAGCTACACGCTGGGGCCGTTGAGCTAAGCAGCAGCCCAGAACGCAAAATGACAGCTGAGCTGTAGCTGAGGGCTACAAGAGAGAGGGGGGTAGCAGAACGGGTAGCAGCACATACTGGCCCAAAACAGGACATGGAAGATCGGGTCAGACAGGTTCCGACCCTGGTAGAGCAGTGATTGTGTTACTAAGTTATAAGCGAAGTGTTACCCAGTATGATGTTACATACTGTTGTGGCTGCACATGTGTTTGCTGGGAGAAATATCTGTATCTGTGCTCAGCTGGTTGATTAAAATGTGACATAAATGCTTGATTTACTCAGGTGCTAAAGTACGAAACATAGGATGCTTATCGCTATTAATCTGTAAACATTACAACATGGTTATAAGAGTATTTTACATGGATTATTTTGCACACTGTCTTCCTTCACCCCAGAATCCCGGGCAGAACATTGACACACATTATTTGGGAACAGTCATTATCCTTAATGGGAGATTCAGATGACCTGTATCACGACAGCAGGGATTTGGATTGCCTCAGATGTTTTGTTTGATGCTAAAATTGCATGAAATATCTCTCTTGCATGCAACTAAAAGTAGTATTCATCCAAAAGCAGAAGTACCCTTCTCAACCCCTGAAGGTTTGACGTAGGCAGTTTGACAGAAACAGCTGGTTGATTTGCTGTCCTATCTGCCAGTGTAATGCTAATCGATTGGAGAGTTTAAAAGAATACTATGTGCAGTATGTAGATGCAATATAAACACGTAGAATAAATGTCCCCCTGGCATGTCTGGACCCTGATTGGTGGATGGCTTTTGTTCTTCACATGGCTCTCAACCCTCAGTAAGCACTGAGCTTACAAAAGAGTCCATTTGGCCTTGGTGTCCCAGATCGTCTGCATAAATATTTCTGATACTGCATACTTAAAAACAATTTATGTTTGACTGTGCAGTCTAGACGATTATGAATTAAGACTGTCATCAACAGCTCTTAGCGTTCAAAACTTACAGGAGTTAATTAACTGGTGTTTAACCTAAGACAGAGAAGTACATTTGTTATTTTGGTCCTTGTATAGTTTTTTTCCCTACGTTTTTTTTTTTTTTTTTTTTTCAGGAATCACTGAAATTCCTCAAACACAGCCTCCAGAATCCTATAGGTTTTTTTTTTTTTTAGCAAATTGAACCTCAACTGCAGAATAAGGGTTACTCAAGACAATCATATTTGTCGATTTGTCTGTGAAAATAAAACAGCAGTGAATGTGTGCAAGTTAGAATTCAGAGAATGTGGTGGTCTACATCATATTAAACAATGTGCAAATTCAGTCTCGTCGAGAGCGAAGGACATTAGGTAAATAACAGAACACCCAATCACTGGATCTGCACTAGCTATATGTTTCAGAACAACCTTGGTGATTTTGAAACTGATTTTATAATAATTGATTTCTAAAAGCAATTATTTATGGGTTATTGCAGAGGTGAAACTTCTTTCTTCCAATACTGATTAATTTCCATCAATTTAATTTAATTACCGAATGTGGAATTTTGAGCAATGTTAGAAATAAAGATCATTAGACCGGCATTGATTTGCTACTGTGATTCGCCTGACTAGCACTGTGTGAGCTGTTACCGAAAATTAATCGGCACCCATCTGACCAATCAGCTTTGAGAATTCAGCTGTGCCGTGGTGTAATAGCTGCATCTTTATCGCAAAGTTTATCGCTGGAGTAGTACAGCGCCGGTCTGCTGACCCAGTAGCTGTACTAATCTTGTGACTGTTCCCCCTTCTCTCTTTCGCCTGGGCTTGCTTCTCCTCTTTCACTGCTGTCAATAGCATTATTCAGCAAAAATCTACTGAGTTGTGAGACGTAGCGCCAGCGCCGGGTCCCACTGTCCAAATAGTTTCCGATCTTTGCTGAAGCTATACGGCGCTACGCCCTTTTTCTGTGCTCTCCAAGAATGTCGGAGGCTGGGCTTGGCTTGTTTTGCTGCACACCCCCTGCCATAGTTAAAGGGGAGTCGTAAGGGTGACAAAAGTCCCATTAGTGTATATTTCCGACATTTTTCCATAGCTAATAGGTATGCAGACCGGCATGGTTGGCTGAATGACCTTCTTTGATTTATCACCTGATTCCATCAGCTTTTGGCAAATCGCGATGGGAGGCACGGAATATTTCCAGCGTCTATCACAGGGGCCACATTCCAGTTCTGATTGCAGTCTCTCTGTATGATAGCACAGTCAAGTCAAGTCAGCTTTATTTATATTACACATTTAAAAGACAGCAAGTGTCAACCCAAGGGCTGCACAATAAAATTAACTAAGGTATGGCAGACATTTAAACAATTCAAAGCGAAAGCAAGTAAGGTAAAACTGAGAAACTGATTATTAAAATAAAACTTTAAATAGTTTAAAATTAAAGTTAATAAACGCCCAAGGTATAAGTCATTTAAAACAGAAGGTAAAAGAAATGACTAGTGAGTTAGAAGCGATTAGAAAAACACAAACAAGCGACACAAGACAGAATAAGCCAAGACAGAACAGGTAGCCTACTTCAGTCTCTGAAGTGAGTGAAATGCCTGGTAAAATAAATAGGTTTTTAAATTTCACTTAAAATATCGATTGAAAGGGATGATTTTGTGGAGGAAGTCAAACCTCGGATTACGAGTAACTTAGTTTGCGAGTGTTTTGCAAGACGAGAAATTTTTTTAATGAATTTTAATTTGATAAACGAGTGAGGTCTTGCAGTATGAGTATTACATATACGCTTTGTATGCCGACCGTCACAACTGAGCCGATGGTTCTTCTCCCTCTCTCTCTCTCTCACTGTGGAATTGTGGGTAATCATCTCCCATGCTCGGTCTCAGTCAGCATCGCTCACTCATATAGTCAAAATTTAGTAAACAAGCACCACCCGAATAAGGGCATAGCAGTGCGAGCATCAAATCTGTTTAACAACAATGCAATGTCACATTTCCATGAAATCAAAAAGAACACAAAAGCAGCTGTCATTGGATAGGTTCCTTATTAAAGTCGCACATAGGAGTGATGCTCTCTATTTTTGTGGTACTGGTTAGGAGTCTCTTGCATTTTAGACCAACAGCAGGCGTGACAAGCTTGCTAAGCAGAGGCACAGAGTCACAACAGTCAACACAAGATGAGATCAAAGCATGAAAGTCTGGTCCTTAAAAGTCCTTAAAAAGACTAAATATGTTTGAGTTTCACTTTATTCCTGAGTTGAAAAAAGAACTACTACGAACCACTGAGTTTATTTGTCTATAACTTTCAGGATAGCAGTTCTGTAGTGTGTAAGCTGTGTGTTTGACAGTGTGTATTTTTATTTAGTGAGACTTGAGGGGGCATGAATAAGGTAGTAGAATACACTTACTTAATACATTAATTAACAATTAACCAAGTGTTTGTTCATCATTAATCAATGATGGTTGATGCATTTTAACTAATTAGTTAACTATTAACTAATATAGTTCCTGAGTCGAATACATGAACCATCATAATTGATTAATGATGAACAAGCATAGAATCAGTGCATGTGTAACTAACACTCCGTTACTGGTTAATTAATTCATTAAGTAAGCATGTACTCCCACATTATTATTTGTGTACAAGTAGTGTTACATTTTACTCTGCTTTCATTTGTGGTGAGGACAGATATGCCTGTTTGTATACAACCAGTCATTTGGACCCCCCCAAAAAAAAATCAGTGGCTTATACTCCCCAAAATCTGATATGCTGCAATTGACTCGAATACCTACACGAGTACACAGTGAGTCCCACACACAGTCATTCACACAGCTTGTTAAGAGGCACTTAATTCATTCCAATGAAAGCCACAGGCTCTCTATTAGGGACCCTCAGGCACCGGGATGGTGATGCCTGAAAGCGAGAGCTCACTGGGAAACAAAACGAGCGAGTCAGACAATGTTTGTTTTCTTGTCTGCTTTTGTGTCTGCTCCTCCTCCTCCCCGCTCTCTCTATTTGACAGGACTGAACGGTGTTCGGTAGATTTAGAGCGCGTGAGGGACGCAGCTAAGTTCACTGCTCCCACAGTCATTTTTCTTCTCGTTCTCTCTGGGGATGGTAAAAAATAAGACAGTATAAGTCTTATGCTGCATAATAGACTGTTTTCTTCCAGAAGAAGAAGGTACAGCTATATTACCAAAACGATAGATGGTTATATATGGGAAATTAAACAATAACGCCAAACAAAAAACAATTAATTTTCTTATGTGCCTGCTGCTTTTATCCAAAACGACATTGAATTGAGAAGGAAGGGTCTGCCAGTCCCTGCAGCTGTTGGGGGTTAAGGGCCTTGCAGACTTTGGGATTTGAACCGGTGACCTTCTGATTATAGGCACCAGATCCTAACCCAATGAAAACAGCAAGTATGGAGAAAACCATGCAAACACGGTAATGGCTACTTCATGCCAAGGTACTGTAGCAAGATCAGCTGATTCCCTCCTCCAGAGAGACTGTAGTGTCTTCTGGTCTAGCTAGCAGTAAATGGGTTATTATTTTCATTATTATTATTATTAGTAGTAGTAGTCGTAAGTGGCATCAAGTTGATGTCAATTCCTGCCTACAGATACTACAGGCCGAAATCCACTCGCTTGCCGGCTTTCAGCAGAACCAGTTCTGCACAGCATGTTTTCCACCGGTAGCTTCAATCTTATTAGATAATGTCCAGCTTCTAGATGCAGCTTAGAAAATGCAAAAAAAGTAAATCGATGAAGTGAAAAGTAAATGAAGTTAGTATAGCGAAATATATATCCCACATCATATACGCCAGCGTTTTAATGCCTCCATGAAAGTCAGTAACCGTGAGGAGTAAAGGCCATATGCCTGTGATCACAGCAACCGTGGGGAGTAAAGGTCATATGCCTGTGATCACAGAGGAGTGTCATAGGCTTTAATGATCTGTGAGTTTGAGACAACCAACGAGTCTCTTAAACTGGTGGAGAAACACTTCACTTGCCTGTAAAAACATATAAACTTTCCGCAAACGTCCCTCTGATGTTTGACAGACTCAAGCACTGGGGAACAGGCACAAGGTACCTCTCTGGGTTGGTTTTGGGGCTGTGTTTGGGAAGTGGGGGTTTAAACTGGTTCCTGGTTGACTGGACCTACTCAGATCTTTTCACTTAGCCAAGAATAATGGGCCATATTTTCCATATAGTCCTGTAGGGGCCCCTGGGGGGCTGTTCAATGATTCTGCTTTTTTGCATTGTTGTCACCTAACTCAGGTCAAAAGTGAAGCTCTTGGGCTTTGGGGGGGTGGGGGGGGGGTTGATAGCTGGATCCCTGCCCAGTGAGGCTCCCTTTTTGACGCCACAGAAGATGAGATCGTGCCAAAAATTTTAGACGTTTACGCATTTTGTGTTTGCCTGCAATGTGTCCAGTACCAAGGGCTAAGTGACACACATGTAGCAGCAAAATACTATTTATAAGTACTTTAAAATGCCCTATTAGATGCTGCTTCTAATTATAAGGACAGTACCAGTAATAAATTATTATTACAGTATCAGTACTGTTAGCAGTGAGAGAAGGAGAGAATGTGATCTAGGTTTTTTTAGGCTGTGTGCTTTGTGTTTGAAGATATGGGTATGAAGAACTGATCATTGACCAAAAACACTACATCTACAATGAAACATTACAGCACGTATATGAACCAGAAATACACAGGTTACAAATAGAGTTACATCACTAGACTTCAGCTAATGGTTTAGTGCTGTCTGCAGACAGTCTGGCCCTACTATACATCCTGGAACTTTGAATCTCAGCAGAATGTCTGCTCCAGAACAGAGCCGCTGTCCTATCTGATCATCCTGCACACTTTGGTGTCTGCATATCCATTTATTAATGCATTGCAGATTCTTTCTCTGCACCCAATCTGCTGTTAAGAACCATGATGCCCCTTGAAACAGCCTGTACGTTTTAGGCTTCATGTCTCACCCGCTCTGGTGTCGTATGCGCTGTTATTCATCTCCTGGCCTATAAGGGTTGCTCATGAGCATATCCCACAAAGAAGGGACGCAAGTCAGGGAATAACCCAGAACAGGGCGCCAACCCATCACAGGGTGCGGACACCACTCACCCACAATTTGGCAACTTGAATTCACCTCAGCATGTTCTTGGAATATGAGGGGAAACACGAGTACCGGAGGAATCCCCACAACGACATGGGGAGAACATTCAAATTCCATACACGCAGAGTAGAGAAAACTAAGTGCTGTCCAGAGGTGTGAGGTAAACACTCGTACAGCTGTAGCCCCATTGCCGCCTGGTGTGCAGGTATAGAAAAGGACATTTTATCTAGGGCTGTGATTTCCACTTTCTCACTCTGGTAATAAAACCCTGCATGAGGATGAGAGAAAGCCTTACCAATGATGGATTAAACAAACGCCACGCTGTCCAGCTGAGTCTGTAGCACAGCAGTGTCCTTTTTAGACCACGAATACTTGCTTCCCGTTCAGTGATGCTGCTAGACTGACATATTATGCAGTGGCTACAACAGCTGCTGGGAAGCAGGATTTGTGAGCTGTGTGGGTTGTGTTTGGCTCTTAGCTGAGAAAATGCTGTTTAACCTGTAAGAAAGTGATCTGAGTGTCCATTTGATACCATCAGCCAGAATGGGTCTGGTATAAATGAGTAATCTGTCAAATATGTTGTTTTATGACTTTCTCCGTTTCCTCTGGTCCACCTTAATCCTCCTTAGCATCTCCTTCCATGGCAGCTGGATTGGCGCGGTTGCCGTCGTGTTTGGGACTGGGCTGCTCTCCCTGGCGCTTAGATCTCTGTCTATTAGTGGTTGTCCCTCTGGGATAAACAGGATTACTCATAGCAGTCAATGAGGGAAGCACTTTGTCAAAATACTGTAATCTGTTGGGTTCTTTTTTTGATCTATGCCTAAGTAAACACTATCTTTTCCATACCAGACCAAAGAGGGAATTATTCAAAAACAAAGTGCTTTGTCAGCATTAATAAACAACTTCATGGCTAAAAAAGGTTCACGGACCATGTGCATGGAGTGTATGTCATACGAGTGTTAGACGTCTATACTGACTTTCTCCCAGGTTAATCTCTGCGTCTGATCCCTGTCAAGTTCTTCACATGTCCCAGGATCGGGCCAGTATTTAAAATGCTCCTGATGTGGTCTGATTGG
The DNA here is from genome assembly GCA_026779585.1 of Mormyrus proboscirostris. Taxonomy (NCBI): domain Eukaryota; kingdom Metazoa; phylum Chordata; class Actinopteri; order Osteoglossiformes; family Mormyridae; genus Mormyrus; species Mormyrus proboscirostris. The sequence continues at coordinate 14,470,824 of JAODKF010000051.1, forward strand.
CATCCAAGTCGGCCCAGTAGAAATGTGCGCCCCTCTTGCTTTGCACATTGCACTTTTTCATGGGGATCTTTTTCGGTGTAGCTGAGGCTAGGCTTCTGGCATCTCCTGCCTCCTCCCCCCCATCTGACTAACCATAGTCATGTCCGGAGAACAATGGACCAGCTATTTGTTGTGGCATCAGCTCAAATCCTGTGCCTCAGTTTGTGGACCAGGCCCAAATATCCAAGAGCCGCATCACTATGCCACAAAAGCGCCCCCATTTCAGCACTGGGATAACATTTATATGCGGTTGACACATTCCGGTTTAACTATGTCACTCTGACATAATTGGGGAGAATAAATGTCATGGCTCACAGGTTAAAAGGACTCTTTGATTATGGAGAAATAGGTGGGATGAAAGAATGTGGTCGAGGATTTTAATTGAGTTCCTTTGAGTGCAGCTATGGACTTAGTACAAGAAAACTCTTTGAAGTCCATAGTCTCCTATATGAACAAAAGAACAATCTGTTCAGTGGCTTATACCTGGAGGCAGGCGTGTAGTTTGGCACTATTCATAAATTTCTATAAAACAGAAGCTTTTTTCTTTTCGAACAAAATAATAGCTTTAACAAAACTGCCCCAACTGCACCCCCAAGCCCACCTTTTGTGCACCACTCCTGTTTTTGCCACCTGTTTGGTTCTGTGTTGATGGGACAGCCATCATGGAGACATACAGAGTCGAGCTGGATAAATGTCGCTTGCAGGTGGTTACAGGACTATAACCAGACTGCATTGCCATGATTTTAGCATAATAGAACTGTTTTCAGCAGTGATGTTTGGTAAAACATAGCCAAAGAACTGGGCAGAAATTGGATTAGAGGTGGATTTGAGGTAGTTAGGCTACATAAATACTAAATTTACAAGCTAGTAGGATGCCAATTTACTGACAGAATTAGACATAAAACACTTAAAGATTAAATGTCTGTGTTTTTTGTGTGGAGTTAAAGCCTATACTAGAATTGAAATAAGTTACAATTGTAGGACAATTTTATTGCAACTGCCTCACTGTTTTCTGTGGGTACTGGATCCTACTTTCTGAAGTCAACCTCACAGACTCATCACAATCACGGTGGATTAAAAAAAAAAATCTAAAAGACAGTATTGTATCATGCTATGCAAATATACATCCAGCACCACTGGTCTACAGGGGAGTGGGCGGTACCAGGAGCTGCATAGAAAAGGGCATGACAGCTGTCCTGACACCTCTCCGCATATGTTAATCCAAGGGCAGGACCGGCAATCAAAAAAAAACTTCTACAATATTAAAATATATACCACTCTGGAGATACGGCCAGTACGTCTCCTAGAGTTTTTCCTCTGACTTGACGTCAACGTGCTATAAAACCACATATCAGGAAAAAACTACCAGGACCACAGCTCTTTAATCTCCAAGATCAGTCAGAAGTGACCCGGCAAAGCTTCAATATTAAACAAGAAGAAGCTGTAATGTCCCGTTTGATCAGAGTCGTTCTCATGACGGTGGGTAAATCTGGGATGGCTCTTCTGATCCTCATGACTTGTGCACATATTAAAATAAGGCAGCTAAAAAACTGAAGTTGAACAGAAAAAATAATACATCAATCCTACAATGCATACAGAGGGTTCTAATTGTAATATAAGTTTTTTAGTACTCTAAACAAGGCAACCTGAAATATTACAGTTGAACCTTGCTATTTAAAAAAGTTAATGAAAACATTAACTCTTAAAATGTCACCTAAACGAGGCAGGTTTATTTAAATTTATTTTGACTCCTCAGACGAAGTTGACTAAAGCTCTGTCGAACTTGCAAAATAGTGTTGACAATTTAACAATCTAAGTTTATTTAAACTTTGCACCTAGGTTAATCTAACTTGCACTACAGCGTTGCCTTAACTCTGAAGTCAAAGTTACCTGAACCTCTGTCTATAGGTTTGTTGATCTTTTGTAACTGAGTTGACTAACTTAACTCAAAAATGTATTGCAGCATGTTGCCTTGAATTTTTGAGTTGACTGGGCATTTTTTTTTACAGTGTATGATTGTTATCTGTCTGTCAGCATGGGTAGCGTTTATTCAAACATTTGTGGCTGTGTTCATTTGCAGGGTACATCATATTCAGCTTCTCTCTGAAGAGAACAAAAAAAAAAACAACTATTGCGTGGAAATCTAAACAGCTGAAACAAGCTCTTGTGGTTTTGTTCATCTACGGTCTTCTGCATCCCTATTACTTCAAAAGAAAATAATAATGATCTTAATCACTGTTATAGTGATCACCCTGCCAGACTGGGGCAATTCTATGCATGTGTGTGTGTGTGTTTTTTCTTTCCGTGACCAAGATTGGTCCATCCCAAGTCCTGTACTGACTTCATTTGGTTTGGGGTTTTGTGGCCTGGCATGATAAATTAAATGTTTGTGGGATTTCATTAATGGTGTTTCCTCCTCAAACGTTAAAGTGGGTGACCAAAATGGTGCGCATAAAATGGCTCTTCTGGAATAAACCGGGCGCTGGGAATTAGGAAGGAGCAAAGGAGAAAGATGCCCACATCCTTTAAAGAAGAGCTGATTGCTTTATTAGGTGCTTTGGGTAACAGTTTTGCGTTTATGACCACAATTCACCTCCAGCTCTTAGCGTTGCTGTCTATAACTAATTGAAATCACATGACTGATCTCAACACGCTACTTTTAAGGGAATAAAACAACTACAGTAGATTCATAGTCGTTGGGGCCTGTTTGGTATTGCTTGGGTGGTCAGAAAACAGAAATGTAGCTGCATTTTAGGCGAAATGTACGTTCTCTTATGTAACTCGTCTAGCAAGCATGTCCGTTATCTACGGCTCTGAAAGCCTCTGAAGAGGATATTTCACATGACATTCCCCTTTTTTAGTGTACGGGGGCTTGGGGCCTCACAAACAGCTATGCACCTGGCAGGCATGCAGAGGAATGATTTCAAAAGGCCGGTGTGGAATTCACATAAGATGTTATAAATCAAAGAAAGAATTTTTAAAACAAGCAGAAGGGGGAAAAAGTGGGCCCTCAGAATTTCAAGGAGTCAAAGGGAACATTTAAGCGAGAGATCAAATGAATCCTTTCCAGTTTGCTGCCTACTGTAGTTCAGCCGAGCGGATTTTCAGAAGCAACAAGTGTGATGAGTCGTTTCACGCTGAGCTGCTCTGCTCTCATCCAGCAGGAGTGAGAGAATAGTGCTCACACTAGTGCTTTACAGGTGTGATTTCCTAATATTCCTTTGTCAGGTCTCAAAATAAAGCAAAAAGCAGCAAAGACTTACAACAGTTAGACCAGCCTGTGTTCTTTCACTGAGGAATACCTACAAAATACCTTGTATTTCACCATCCCTCGAGAAGAATATAGTCACACTGCTGCAGGTACAGTATTTCCCTAGTGGGAGTGATGTGTGGTTCAGTGGATCATGGTGCTCTGCCTGTTGTCAGAAGGTTGCCAGTTCAAATCCCCAATTCAGTACAGTGGTTTCACCAGTGAGTCCCTGAGTAAAAGCCACTAAACCCAAACTGTTCCAAGTGTTTGCTGCACCTCATAGATCTATCGTCCCTGGTGCACAAAATGAAGCACATAGCCATGCAGTCAGGTTTACAAACATTTGTGAATGAATGGGTCATTCTGAAGAGCTCAGTGAATTCAAGTATGGTACTGTCATAGGATGTCACCTTTGCAATAAGTCAGTTTGTGACATTTCTTCCCTGCAAAGTGGAAGCGATTAGGAACAACAGAAATGGCCGCCCATGTAAAATAACAGAGCTATGCTGAGGCGTATAATGTGTAAAAGTTGCCAACGCTCTTTTAACTCAATAATTGCAGAGTTCCAAACTTCCTCTGGCATTAACTGCAGCACAAAGACCGTGTGCCGGGAGCTTCATGGAATGGGCTTCCATGGCCGAGCAGCTGCATGCAAGCCTCACATCACCAAATTCAATGCCAAGCATTGGATGGTGTGGGGTAAAGCACGGCACCACAGAACTCGGTGTAAACGTGTTCTGCAGAGAGATGAGCCACACTTCTCCTCCTGGCAGTTGGATGAATGAGTCTGGGTTTGGGGGATGCCAGGAGAATGTTACCTGCCTGACTGCATTGTGCCAACTGTAAAGTTTGGTGGAGGAGAGATAATGGTATTGGGTTGTTTTTCAGGAGTTGGGCTGGGCCCCTTACTTCCAGTAATTCTTCTACATACCAAGACATTTTTGACAATTCAATGCCTCCAATGTTGTGGGAACAGTTTGGGGAAGGTGCTTTAGTGTTCCAGCACAACTGTGCCTCAGTGCACAAAGCACGGTCCATAAAGACATGGTTGGGTACGTTTAGTGTGGAAGAACTTGACTGGCCCACTCAGATCCCTGACCTCAACCCCATCAAACACATTAGGGATGAACTAGAATGGAAATTGTGAGCCAGGCCTTCATGTCCAACATCAGTGCCTGACCTCACAAATGCTCTTCTGGATGAATGGGCAAAAATTCCTACAAACACACTCCAAAATCTTGTGGAAAGGCTTCCCAGAAGAGTGGCAGCCATCACAGCTGCAAAGGGGGGACCAACTCCATACTGATGCCTATGGATTTAGAATGGGATGTCATAAAAGTTCCTGTAGGTGAAATGGCCAGATGTCATAATAATTTTATCTATATAGTGCATTTCACCCAATTTAGTTGCTCATCCATTTTCTTGACATTGATTTCTTGATAAATCAGCTACAGCAGAGATTTTAACTTTTTATAATTTTAATCCTCAGAAACATTTCATTGTCAAGAGCAGAACTGAACATGAGGAAAAACATAACTTTGCGCTGAGGGGATCCTGAGTTACAGAACAGATTCATTGAAGCAGGATGAGCTCATTAAAATGAACGTTTCCATTTTCTGCTGGATTGTCTGAGATCAAATTCTGTACGTCTCCAGCAGCGGGCCTCTGAGCTGTGCTTCTGCATTTAACAAAATGTTTCCTTTCATGTTTTTTTTTTTTTCCACTGCCATTTTTCTTCCTTACATTTTGTTCCCAGGATTTCTTTTACTGTGGTAAATCTCAGTATGAATTTAAAGTTTCATTTTTCTCCTCGTCTATGTGAAGTCCTTGCCATCCTCCCTGGTGTCTCCTGTAATTCATTGCCAAGCACTTTCAAAGTGACTGCCCGCTATGAAAATTGGCTCCATCTATCATCCAAGCGTTGCCCCTTAATTTCGTTTATTCAGGCTGCTGGCCAGCTAACCCCACCTTGCCGGGGCTTGTTTAGGGTCGTTAGATGGAGGAGGTTGTAATTATGGAAACTATTGGTCATTTTTTTTTCTTTTTTTCTTTTTTTTTTTGTCAGTCAAGGTACCAGCGTTGGCTGTAGTAGGACTGAATCTATATTCGGCTAAATGGAATACAAATGTACTTCCCAGCTTGGGCCTCAGTGTCGCGGAGGAGGAGCTCCCATCTGCCTTTAACAAATCTTTCCTTAAGGAGCTGAACCTCATCTTGACGGGGTCCTTTGAGATTTGACTTTTCCTGCATGACAGAACGGCTACAAGAACATTTCACAGGACTGCAATCGGAGGGAAGAACAGCATTCGAGAGAAACCGGGGCGTCTTGCTATTTTTACCTTTTTTTTTAACCTTTTTTCTCCCCCCTCCCTTTTGTTTTTGGCATGTGACACGACATTTTTATTGCTACATGCAGAGCCAGTCGAAGATATAATAGGGAAAAACACGGTCTCTAAAGTTATATATTTCTCGTTTCCTAATCAGGGAGGATCGCACGTGTTACTTAGTGGATACTTAGCTACTTAGTGGATGATTTTGTTGGGATCTGCTGCTTTTCTTGGGAAATGCACCCGAACAGGTGAAAGTGGGTCGGGAGTAGTATAATTATCTCGGGAAGGTTATTGTCGTTAAACTTTTTTACATGCTTCACTGCGGAAGGCAGCAAATTTGGGCGAGGCCCAGACATTTTAACAACCTATTAAGCATAAATTTGTTTTAATTTCTTTGTGTTTATGACAAGAACAGATGTGAAAATGATTCCACTTGTATCTATAAAATTTTTATTTTATTTATTAGTTCAAGGACGATAAAACCTAAGGAGCGATCCCTCCGTTAATCCAGTCATGCCTCTTATCCTTTATTTCCATTAAACACATTCTGTTGACCAGGCTGAGAGAATGGGAAAACCAGCTCTATAAACAATTTCATTTGTTTGTGGAGGATGGCCTGGTTGTTGTTTTGATGAGCGTAATATCCTGACCCACCCGTGCTGGGAATCACCGGCCAAACACAAAAAACGCCGTAACCAAGCCCCAACAACAAGGCCTTTGCCAAACTGGCCTGGCTAAGCAGCTCTGTAGCCCCTGCACCTGAAGAAGCCCAGTGATGACCTCACTCCCCTAACTGGATATAAAAAGCACTTAAGCCAGGGGGCAATTCCAGCATCTTTTAAAGGTGGGGGGGTACAAGAGGGCTCATAATTCATACAGAAGGGCCAACCTTTTCATTAGCCAATGATTTGTCTTACATCCGTGAGTGACATGGGAATGGGCCAATCAGCTTTTGCCTGCTCTCCTGCGGCTTCACCCTGCGCTTAGCAACTCTCACTACAGCACATTTATGGTTTATTGCCAGCATTCACTGGTGATTAGCTACCAAAATGTAATTATTTGCATTTACTTATTGCAATTATTTTTTTTAGTAAGAAGGACAGCTCTCTTGTGAATAGTAAATATATAAAATATTATCTCATTAATAGATCGTATAGTAGATGCTTCTGAAATGTTTGTTTCCATGTCGTTCCATGGAAGATTAATTGTCTGATTTCTTCAAAAGTATGTGATATCCGTATGTCTGAAAAACATTTTAATACCAACGGTAAAACAGCCTGGACTGGAAGAAGAAAAAAAACAAGAAAAATTGCTATAGTTCACATATTACAAATGTGCCAAGTAGCTGAGACTGTTGAAGCTTAACTGGTAGATGTTTGGACCAATAGTAGATGCTGCCCATTTTATTGGTTTATTGTATTGCTGTGGAGTAACAGGTGCTCTTTAATCCAGTGCGTTTTTTTTTATGTTTGACCATTAAGGAATTCCTCCAGTGAGGTTCACTTGCCATAATGGGTGAGGGTAAACCTAAGAGAAGACCTTCCTTTATTTTCTACCTAAGCCACTGCACTGGTATTTATTTCATGAACATATTGGAGGACAGAGGGGCACCATTAGACATCACAGGTGACCTCAAGAGTGCTGAGATGTTTCTTACTTCTTCCTGAAGGACTGTTCTCAGCTGCTAGCTGTAGCACCATCTAGACCAGTATCTCCCAATCTGTTCCTCGGGGTTCACAATCGATCCATGTTTTTGCTTCCCTCCCACCTCCCTGCTAGACAATCCACATTTTTGCTCCCTCCCAGCTCCCGGTGGGGAGCAAAAACCTAGCTTGTCTGTGGCTCCCCGAGGACCGAACTGAGAAACAGTGGTCTAGACAGATACACTCTGATGTCATCTGTCAAAATCATTCCATCTATGTGTCACCTTGTGTAGTAGCAGCAGCTGAGCCTGTCTACACCCAGGCCAGCTTCTGCAAATTTGGGCCATATGAGTCATTCGTCTGGTCGACCCTGACACCTGGATAATTTGTTATATCTATTTACGATTACGATCCCCATTTTGGAACCCATAACTTATTTTAAATTGCCTCTCGTCAAAATTTGCCTGGAGTTTATGCTTGTCTGTGCAATTCGTTTTGCAAAAGGATGATTTTCCAATGCCAATTAAAAAAAGAAAAACAAACTTGCAGGTCATGGGCATTGTCAACACAAACATCTGCATGTGCTTGACTTATATGTGCAGTATGCATACAGCAGGTCGCACCGCGATCTGGCGACTTAGACCCGTCATCAAAAAATCGCCCGGAATGTCCCCTGGCTTACTGGAACGCATCGTTGTTCCCTGGAACACCGAATTCCCCGTGGAGGCTGGGCATCCAGATCTCATTCCCCTCGCTATTTAAGATTGGGTTTTACAGCCCTTTCAGCACAGGGTGAGGATGGGGGTAGTGGTGTCTGCTTACAGGGCCTGAGTCTGAGGGGCAACAATGCTTAGCAGTGTTCAGGCACCGAGTTTGATGCTGGGGCTGACCCGTGAGAGAGAGGGTATAAGCAGCACTTAGTCACTAAATCACACTCCAGTGCAAATGTGGTGATGAACGAGGCAGCTGGATCAGAACAGGACACTTCAGGAGGTCCAGATCGAGCTCTAATCACACCTTTCTGCAAGCCAGCATGTTTACATTTTGAGTTATTTGGATGGTTTTATCCAAAGCGACACACGTTTTTTTGGGGAAGACTGGGTCAGACAACCCATAGTGTAACTGAGGATTAAGAGTCTTGCTCAAGGGCCCAATGTGAATCTTGGGACTTGAACTTGAAACATTCAGATCACAGGCATACTGTCCTAAGCCATAAGCCACCCCCAGATGAAAAGTAAAAAACACCAACCTGAGCTTGGCACTGAGAGAGGTTTCAGTGTAGCGGATAAATTTCAGAAGGTCTGCCTCTACCAAAGTAACATGTCCTGAGCTGCTCAGCGTCCAGTTTACTGTCTTGCTTTTATGTTGATCCATGTTACTCACAGACACATGCAAGCATTGCAGATAAGTACCAAAGTGCACTAAAAGGTTTGATAGCAAAACAGTAATTTGGGTAATTTTCACATATTCCATCTTTTGTCATGTGGCAGACACAAAAACATGTGTCTATAGCCTACAGGTGAGACCAGGTTTGGGGATCAGAGCAGAGGGTTAGCTATGAGCTCTGTGGACTGTACTACAAAGCAGGGTTACTGGCTTATCGGGGTAAGTTGTCGGATTTAAGGTACCACAGTTTAAATGGACTTCATATTCGTCCACCTATATTTTGCCCAGACTAAATCAGGCAAGTTACCCTGATAAGCTAGTAACCCCACTTTGTAGTACAGGCCATAGGAGCAGTTGGGGTTTAGGATCTTGTTTGAGGACCCAAAGGTGACGTAATTACTCTGCTAGCCTGGAGTGGGGGGGGGGGGGGGGGGGGGGGGG
>JAODKF010000051.1:14504947-14516973 GCA_026779585.1 Mormyrus proboscirostris
AATAATAATAATAATAATAATAATATTCAGAGGTCCATAATTGCATGATTGCTTCGTCTATCGTAGCATTTCTATAGAAATTCCACGACCAGCCCCTTCGTCACCGACCATTTCGTCAGAGGTCACGTTGCGTATCCGTGACGTCAGCGGACGGCGAGACGTAGCGCTCCGCTAACTCCTCCTCGGCGAGTCGCATTGAACTCAAAAGGGGAACAAAAAGAGGCCCAGCAGCGCCCATAGCTGTCTCTCCGCCTTCTCTGTCGTTGTCACGGGATTTCAATGTACAGCCTGCTCTTTGTAAGTACGCGACGCGCTCATTTTCTTAAGTACATTCCGACGATCCTAGCCGAACAAGTAAAATGAGTTCTGAGCTAGTCGTGAACTTTAACTAGCTGGTCTGGTGACCGCGGCTAACCAGTCAGTTAGCGTGCGAGCTGTGAATGGTTGGAGTAGGAGCGGCGGCAGCCATTGCTTGTGATACCAATGTAAAGGATTTTGTTAGCAGTTTGTTGGTCATTCAGTATTTCTGTAGCTTGACGTCTATTCGCAATGGGCTGTTAAGTCACATTTGGTTACTTGTATTCTTTAAACATTGTTTTTTTTTTGGTACAATGTGGAGAATTGCGGTGTAGTCCGCACATTGATACTGCCACAGCAGCATAATTGGTGAGCTTGAAGCTTGAACTGGGACTTTTGTTCTTCAACAAATGCACTCTATATTTCACAGTCAGATAAGACCTTTTGGCTGCTTTCTTTACAGACTAGCCCTTTGCCGTGGTGGTTATGTGTAACGGCAGCGTGCGTCGCTGTCTCCCTTACTTGTCATCATTGCTAATCGTGCTAAAATGCCAATAATCTCCTCAGGCGGCTTCATTGTCCCGTGACGTTCGGCACGCGCTGACTGCCTTTTGTGTCAGTTATTGTCACGCATGTGCCTGTGCTCCTCGCCGTCCTCGTTGCCTTTGTCCTATCTGAGGTCCCCGTGTATGTGACCAGGTAAAGGACGTTTCTACGTCCTATACTGGACCAGTTTAAGGCTGGTTGGGCGCACCCCCAGGGATCTCCCGGATATGACTAGCTGACGGTGTGGGGAAACGGCCGCCTCCTTTTTTCTCCTTTGCGGGGGTGAAACGGTACGCTAAGTCTCGTAACGCCCGAAGACGGCGTGCTCCTCCTTGGCTTAACGAGCATCTGTAACCCGTTTATTCCGGCCTGTCGGTATGAGACCGAACAGCGTTGTAACAAGCGCCGGCGTCTCCGACTCTGGACGCCGAGGCTTTGACGCTCGGAGCGGCTGCCCTGCAAGCCAAGGCCTAGTTAACTCCTTCCTATGCGAAGCCTGTTCGTGAAGGCGTGACTGTGAAGTCCCCCCCACCACCGCCACCACCACCAGTGCCGTCCAAGCTGCTGACTTGCCTTGAGTGCAAAAGCTGTTATCTCGTTTTGTAATTTGTCACAGCGGCTTTTATCCAGCGCGGCTTATCCGTTTGCGCTGCTGGTTATTTTGCCGAAGAAGATTCGGGTCAAGCCCTTGACTCTAAGGTGTAATAGCTGGCACCTTATGACACTTGTGGCTGCGGTAGCCTTTTGGATACACATTCTTTAGAGCAGCCATGCGACGGTGCTGGCTTATCAGTGCGCGCGAGGATGATAAAACTTAATACTCGAATCGTTCTGTACCCTTCCATGGATATGGTACAAATCATCTCATTCGTTTGGGGACACAATAATCCGTCTGATCCAAGGCAGCCTAACGTTCCCGCTTGTATCATATTTGAGTTATCTTTAGTTTGGCAGCTGATCGTGTTAAAGTTTGAACGGCTAACAGAGAACATTTACTGCTTTTGAATAGATTGAAAAGTTAAATTTGAAAGACTGGGGGGGGGGGACTTGTAGAAATAATCATTGGAATCCACTGTACATGTATCTGTTAAAGTAGGTTCTAATTTATTGTAACTGAACTGAGCCATGGTGGGACTGGTAGATGGTGGTCTTGCATCAGTGGAGAACTGAATACCCAGATGAAGGAACCATGCATGCAGGTTGTAGATGGTTGCCTCAGCTCCAAGATTTATTGATAGTCATTAGTGTAATTATCTGTGCCATTTGAGAGAAACAAAATTTGACAGTTAAAGCTCAGGATGCTATTTTTCCAATGTTAGTTACGGTAGAAGCACACTTGGTGTTTTTGAATGTGGTGCTTTGTTGTTGAATTCAGTGCCAATGGTCCAGTTTGTATTTGGTGCTACTGAATACACTAAAATCTCACTTTTCTAGTTAACTTGATGCAGTGTCTGATGGCCATAAGCAGTCTCCCTTTTTTGCAATAATTGAGCCGCCAATTTTATTCTAATTTAAAGAGAAGAAAAAATCTAATAGTATGCAAGCTGAAATGCATTTGTTCCCTTGCATTTTAGTTTGCATTATATACCTGGGGGTTCTTTGTTTTCTAAACTGCATTTGTAGCGTTTGATGTTGAAGGTTTCTAATCTGTTCACGATCATAAGTTGTTTCATCGGAATCTTGCTAGACTAGACATGCTTTCTGGGTGATGTGTGATGAAGTTTTTTTCAGAGCTTTGAAGGGCAGGCTTGTAACCAGTTTTGATCGTAAACTGCCACAGCCCTTGAGAGAGTGTGACCAGTATGTGCGAGTGACAGCTGTGTCTGTACTGTGAAAAAATGAGTCTTGTACCAGGTGACTGAAAGAAGCTCCGTGGTTTGTACCAGACATGCACTCAGAAAAGTGTATCCAACAGTTGCATGAAGGTTGTGCTGACCTGGATTCTGCTGATGTAGTTTCTTCCCCAGTATGTCCCCTCAAATTCTACCCTGGCCTACCATGTAGTATGTATGTATGTATGGCAGGGGGGAAGAATATTCCACTGCTCACAGCAGGGACATGACCCAGTCTGCAGACAATGGCTGTTGCCTCGGACATATTTTTGCTTCATGTTGATCTGTTCTTTCATCCACGCTTTACTATCTATATTGTAAATCTCTAACAAACAAGAAGATTACAGATTTATGTTTGAATCCATTGTTAGGTGTGCAAGGATGCTGGATGACTTGACGTTTTCAAGTGTATGAAGTGCAAAGCATGAGAGCCTTATTTTGAGAAAGAGGCAAGCAAAATAATGAAATCACTTTTTCCCATATCAAAGGTTGGTTTGTATCATGTTGAGGGCTAATTTAATTTCTTACAAAAAATCCCATTATGATCAAGTAAGTTGGTCAACATTGTGTCATTTTAGTATCTAGTTTGTCTTGCGTATCTGTAATCAAATTGTTTTTGCAGAGGGAAGCAGCATGGTCTCTATGCTACCTGCGACCTCTAAAGCCTATTGTCCTGTTGAGGGTTGCGTATTGTCAGGTTTGTGATAATGTAGAAGGTCAGTCCATTTTGGTGATGAAGGTGAATCACCTGAACGACATGACATCATGCTGCTCCTTAAGGTATTATTCGCCTGCCACATTTTTTTTGTCCCCTTGGCTTCCCCTTAATTGTTGACTCACTAAAGACATTTACATATTTTGTGATTACCGCAGCTCTGCATGATAAGTGGTAGGCACTTTCCTGATCCCTTTGTTTTTATAGCAACACAAAAAGCAGCTATGTAATTATCTCAGATGAGGGTCGGTCAGTCCTTAAATGTTTGTTGATGTGGAGTCAAACAGGCTTCTGATTTGTGGTCCCTCAGGTAACCGGGTCTGGCTGGTTTAGAACTGCTGCCAGTGCATCTTAGTTTGGTGTGAACACCATCTTGTTGATGCCCCTTGTAGATACTCTGATTTCAGTTCGCGTGACTTCCATTGCTCTTTCCATTGCCTCCTCTGACAGCAGCCCATCTGATTATTGGTTGACTGACCTGGGGCTCAAATGACAAGCTGCTGAACTGCATGATTATTACAGGACACAGTTTAAAATGCTTAATGTTTGGACTTATGAAGCATTGTCATAGCTGAGCAACATTAGCAGGCTGTCAGAGAAATGCATATGTGTGTGTTTGAATCGACCTGGTTGTGCGTTTGCATTGAAGGACTGCATCAGTGATACTGTAGATGCCTGTTTCAACAAGTGTGGCGATCAAGTAATGCATATTAACTCAGGTCTCAGAGAGACCTTTAGAATCTTGCCCAAGCGTTGCGATGGAAGAATGGCAGACAAGTTTCTCAGGTAGTATTGCTGCCTCACGTCAAGTGTTACAAGGTCAGCTCCAGTAGGGTGTGTTGCATCTCTGTGCTTTATGAACCTTTTTCCCTTCTACTGTCCCTGGCTTCTGGTTTAGGTGAACTCTCTAATAAGGAGCAATTTTTGTCGTCATCTGCAATGGATTTTGTACGCGAAGGTTCCTGTGTTTTCCCCCAGAATGATTGCATTGAATGTCATATTTTAAATAATTAAAAAAAAAAAAAAAAAATCTAATTCTTGCCTATTAAAGGATGTTTGGGTTTTATCAAGCTTGAGCAGTCCCATGTTTTTTACTACTGGGCGTGTGTCATTTTAATAAAGCGTGATGTTTCTAGGGATATCTTAAATTACTTTTGATGAGACATCTGGTCTTGAAACATACCTTATGTTTCACTATAGGTAGATTAATGGGTAAGGCGTTTGCTTTTCTAGCTTGAATTTTAACCTGTAAAAATGTTTCCTTTATGCAAATTCACTTGACCCTCCTGTCCCTGTATCAGCATGTCACGAAGCAAGATTTTGATCTGCTTTGGAAATGCCTATCATTTGCCATTCTTGCTGAGCTAAGTGTGCCCCTCTCCAACTTGTTGGAGGTTGCTTCCTGCTGCGCTGATGGTTTCTGTTGCTAATGATACCCACGGGCCTGGTGTGGTTCTGCCCTTAATGTCTCCGGAGGATTAAGAGTGATTCAGATCTGTGAGCAGTCTGTGCGCCAGGTGTCTCTGTGGCAACGATGGGGGACTCTAATCCCCTTCTGGAGCGGTAGTGGCTGAGCAGAGGCAATGTGCTGCTTATGTCTCTGCTCTGGCTGATGTCAGAATTCCCTCTTTCTGGACCACATCAACCTTAATTGATATGATGGCCATGATCTTCGTAGAAATGACTGGTGTATGGGCTGTTGGAAAGACTAGGCCTAGCATGTATGTTGCAGAACCCTGATCCTGTTTTTGTCATTCTAGGTCGTAGAGCCCTTTGCATGTCCTCCTCAGTGATAGCCACCTTGCACAATTTGCTTTGCAAACATGATGTTGTGTAAAAGAAATGTTAGTCATTCTGGAAACTGACTCACTACTTTCCCAAGGCAAGGGCACGTGCGTACAGTTGTACGTGGGAGAGCACGAAGGATGTTACTGCTTGTTGAGACTTCTCTTGCCACAGAGAGCTCTGGCTCCCATCCCTAAATACCACAGCATAGCAGGGGTGCTTGAAGTTGGAACTCTCCTCCCTATGATTAGGCTTTTGGGTAATGTGAGAGAGTCAGGAAGTGAGAGGCAGTTGGTTTGGTTGAGTGGAATTGGGGCCAGTGTAAACTCATCCTGTACTCTGCCCTGTTGTAGTTTCCTCTGGCATTACTTCCGATGAAGTCATGCCCTTGTGCTCGCGTGTTGAGCAAATGGACTTTGGGACCAAACTACTGTAATGCGAGGGGTGCTTGTAACCTGAATGGCATGGAGCCCCCTGAGTATAACCCTGTACTGGCTGTCTGGCTCTTGAGCTTGTTTTAAGAGTCTGGCCGTTCAGCCATTTATGGGATTAAGTATTCCTTCATTTTTTAAAAAAAATGTTAAATTAAATGAACCCTGCTTGGGGTTTGTTATTCATAATCCACATTATCCCTCTCACCAGCAGTAACCATGCCTGGTGAGAGCCTGTATCATCCCAACCCTCTGCAATGTGACCATAAACATCAGCCAGTGCAAACTGGGTCAGTCTGTAGCGCAAGGGAGTTGCTGCCTGTTTGATCCGGTCGTCAGCCCATTTTTCGTGGAAAGTCTGCTGTGGGGTGGGTGGGAGCATTTGCTGAGCCCCTATCTCCCCCACCCCACCCTCTCTGTTCTCTGGGCCAAGGACTTGGCCGGCTGCCACCAGGTCATCCACTTGTGCCTTTTGGTCTAGATCTAGAAGCTTTTTTTTCTCCTGCAGGTGGCTTGGAGGTTTTGAAGAACACAGCACCTGGAAGCTTACCTCCACAGAAGAGTTAGTAGTTTTACATTCAGTATATTCATGAGTGTGGGATCTGCAGGAAACTTTCCCCGCAGTGAATTGCCGTTCTTTTCATTGCCACCTGCCATTCAAGTTGTTTGCGTATCTTCTGAACCTGCTGCTGTTGTATAGCCTCATCCTCAAGTTTCTGTACCTGAGTAATTATTAAATACTCATGCTGAAAGGTGAAGATTAAAAACTACTGTACTGTGTCCTCTTGGTACATGGAGCTGTAGTTTTTGTTTTCAGTTGCATTTGTTACTGCCGTCTCATTGTATACACCCTTTTTTAAAAAAAAAAAAAAAAAAAAATCCTTGATGCATTTTTTGGGGGGTGGTGTTGAAGCCTTTGGGACAGTTTTTCATTTTGAATTGCACTTTTATCTCTTGTTTGGGTTTCTTTTTGTTCTCTGGGTTTCATGAAAATGCCATTTTTATCATGTTAAATATGACCCCCCCCCCCATGCCCTGTGCTTATATTTGAGATAGCTGGTATGCCAAAGGTCTTTGGATCTTGTGTGTGTGGTAGCGGTGGATGCATAATCACACTGCTCATTAATTCGCTTAATATTATGTCTGCAGTGGGTTTGTGCCATATACTTTTATGCAAGTGTGAAGTCCTGTGAGCCTTTTGTTTGACATGTCACAATGGGGAAAAAATTTGGTAAGCTGCTGCATATTCTGTTCAATGTTATCAGAACCACAAATGGCACTGTTGGCTCTTTTCTTTTATGTGTGACTGCATCTAGAAGGATTAGCCAATGAGAGCACATCAGGAAGTAATTGACACCATGCCTCTAAAAATTTGGCCTATTTGTATCTTTGGGGAGGTGACTTTTTTTGAACTGGCCCCTAGGCTGAATGTGCAGTCTCCCTGTTCTCACAAAAAGTAAACAGTTTTATGCTGTGTTCCAGCTTTCGTGATTATCTGTACAGTCAGTCATGTTCTTGGTGTGTTTCAGAATGTGAGTGCTTGTGTACATCTGATATTTTGGTTTTGGGGCACAGTTTTGCACAAGTTTGTTTTTGTGAAGAAAGGGCGTTGCTGTGCTGTTACTTGTTACTTCCTGCAATGACATACTGAGAATGGAGACCTAACAGATTATGAATAGCATAGTGTATGATCCTTGTTATCAAGATCAAGAACACACTACTTTATTTTGCGTGAATGGACTACGTTTATACTTCTTGAAGCTTTTGACCTGTGTGTTTTATTTTTAACCCATGTACTGGCCACTCAGACAGGTTCTGCTTGGGGTGTTTCTGCCGAGAATGTTGCTTTAGGATGGGTTCCTACACTCTCTCTCTTTTTAAGGAGGGTGCTGTGGATTCTCTGGGGGCCGAAGCTGTCCGGGTCCTGGGTGTGTGCTTTTTTTTTTTTTTGACAAGCATGGGACCGTGAAAACGGTGCCAATGGTTTGAAGTTCTGCTCTGCCGTAATCCTCAAATTGTGACTGCTTTTGACACTTCGCTGCAGTTCAGGGAGTTCGACTGCGGCGAGCTGTATGTCAGCGTGCGTGTAAAGGTGGCTGGCTGCACACTGGGGCTGTTGTTCTCAGTCCTTGGTGGGTGGCTTCGGAGAAGGTGTTACCACAAAGGAGTCAATTTATGGGGTGTAGTGACTGGAAAATGTCACATCTCAAGCTGGAGTGATTGTTTCACTTTATGCTGGTATTCTCTGCTTCCGCTTCTGTGAAAGTACCTTGTGCACAGCCCTGTGGTAATGAGGTTGCCCTGTGTAATTGCAACACCTCCGCATTTACAGTACTTGCCGTATTTGACAACCGAGAGGTTTGCGAACTGCATCCAAAAGTAAACGTGAAGTTGCAGCTTTTTTTTAGCTTTGAAGCTGATATATCCCTGAGCTGCATGTATTGCACACCGTGACCCTGTGTTGAATTGGTCACCACACCTAAACTCAGGTGTCCATTCTGATGCTTCCTGGTGCAATGAGTTTGAATTTTGTTTACCCCTCTAACCCAGTGTTTTCCGATCCGGTCCTTTGGGGCCCACAGACGGTCCACATTTTTTGCTGGAAGCTGGGAGGGAGCAAAAATGTGGACAGTCTGACGTGGCCCGACTGCGGGTCCCCGAGCACCAGATTGAAAACACCGCTGTAATGTGTTGTCTCTCTTCTCATTCTTGCAGTGTTACTGTGTTGATTTTGGCCGCCCATTTATGGCGTTTGTGAGTGTCAGCGGAGACTTCTGTCAGGCACAGCACGTCGCCTCTGCGGACGAGTGAACCATCGGCCCCAAGGAGGACTACGCCACCCAGAAGCCTCCCTGAAGACCAGCACCCTTGGATTGTAGCTGCTTTCTCCCACTGCCCTCCCTGGATTCACACGCTGTCCTTGGCCAGAACTACTACTCCCCCGTCCCCAGATCAGGCATTAAATACGACCAATACAAAGTTTACTGCCTGCCTTTTCTGCCATCAGCCAATCTGAACACCTCTCCTGAATGGGGTAATCTGCTGCAATAATCTGATTGGATGATTGAAGGATTGACCCCTGCCCCCTCCCTGTTTTATCTGTGGAGTATTGTGGAATTTTTATTTCCTTTTTAAACCTTTTGAGTTCCTTTAGCGGTCTAGTCCAAATACCCAAAAGTTCCCCACTTGTACGTTTTTTTTTTTTTTTTTCGTCTACTAGGAGTCCTTAAACATCTGAGCCAAAGTCTCCCTTTTTAGACATTTTATTTATTTTTATATATACATATATTTTTAAGACTTCTCGCCAACATGAACCGCCCTGCCGCCGTCGAGATCTCCTATGAGTGCATGAGGTTCCTCATCACCCACAACCCTACTAATGCCACACTCAACAAATTCACTGAGGTGCGTCCAGCAAATGTCGCCACACATTGACCCCAGTGGTTGGGGCTTTGGCATGAAGTTTTCAGTTGTGCGAAAAAGAAAAGATCACATGACATTTGAGTCTCATCCCCCCCCCCCCCCTCCTTGCTACCCAATCTAGGAACTGAAAAAATTTGAGGTGAATACTCTGGTTCGGGTTTGTGAGGCCACCTATGACAAGGGCCCCGTGGAAAAAGAAGGGATCGAAGTCCTGGTAAGGCCATTTTCCCTGTATGTTTGTGCTTGTTTTCTAGAGCATTGGGTTATGCCTGTCTTGACTTTCAGGCCTGTAGCATTACGGGTGAAGAGTCAATGCGTCGGTGCCATGCTCAGCAGACTGGGCTGAGATATTAAACATGGTGGGAAGTCTTTAGCTCAGATGCTCTCTAAAACCCCCCCCCCTTTCTGTGATCCTGCTTATGTTCTCACACAGCATTGAGGCTCAGGAGGGACTTTAGAGCAGTGTTAAGGTGTATGTTCCTTACAAGCCATTCAACCAATTGAAACTGTGAACCATGCATGGATGCATGACATTACTAATAGATTCTGGGAGAGTGCTCTGCTCTGGTGCCGATGTGTGTCAGACATGCTTGGAGGTGTAAGATGGCAATTTTTCCATCATGATCCTGGGGAGAGTCTAGATGATTTTCCTTCAGATGCTCCCAAAATGAAGATACTCTGCCCATTTAATGTGCCGCAGCTATGTTTTGTGCCAATAATAAACGGATGTTTTACTGAACTTTGATGTTTGTTTGAAATAGGCCTAATTCTAATTTCATTGACTCGACAACTGAGGGCAAAATTTAAGATGTCAACAATTGATTAGATGCAGCCAATTTTCTTTAAATATTCTTTCAAATGATGTCAAGTAATCTTGGCAAAAGTTGGCTTCTATTGAGTGTAAATTCCACCTCCAGTACCCTGAATGCAGAAACACATGGATGTATCATCGTGGCCAGAATGTGTTCATCTTAACTAGCCCTAAATTCATCTGAATTTAAACTCCAAATACTCAAGACCGGTGACCTGTACCATGAAGCGGGGTTACTGGCTCATCGAGGTAACTTGTCAGATTTAAGGTACCACCGTTTAAATGAACTTAATATTCGTTCACTTATGTTTTGGCCAACCTACCTTAAATCCAAAAAGTTACTCCCATAAGCCAGTAACCCCGCCTCGTAGTACAGTACAGTAATAGCCTGTTTGTCACTACTGTGCTGTGCTGTCAAAACCTGTGTTTTTTGTGAAGGTTTCTAAGTGGATTATAAAGATGGAGCGCTGAGTAGTTATCACTGTTGTTGTACTGACGTTAATGTGCTTTACAAAATTCCAACATCACGGATTGTACATCTCCCTTCCAAGAAAAAGTATTGCTTCTTCCCACCGCAAAGTCCGGACTTCTGTTGCTTGAGATCCCTGCCGACTTCCGGGTCACTCGAGGACAGCGACCATCCATTCTGTTGTTCTTGGCTGCCGTCCTGAAATCGCACCTTAAGAGGAGGCACTGGCCTACATAAGCGAGACTCCGTGCCCTGGACCAAGTATCACTGCCCCTCCGTTGTCTGCCAGCCTTTTCTGTGAAGCGGAGCGTCATGCACATGAAACTAAAGTGCTTTATTATGTCGTTTATACTTAAAGTATAAACCTATATCTTGTGTGCCGACTTGGTTGAACAGATGAACAAATTTAATGGATGTGCACATGCAGGGATTTTACTCCCACCTGTAATTTTTATTCTGTATTTTGATTGGCTCCCTGAACAGTCAATAACATTTTGCCTACAGCCAGACCCCACTGTTCCTGCTCCTTGTAGGTGTTGCTCCCCCAGAACCTTAAATCTAGATGGAATAGCGTGCATTAAATTATAGTGTTATATTCTTCCGTGTCTCGGCTCCCTGCACCCCCACCCCACCCCACCACAGCACTGGTTTCTTGGCCAGTTGGTGTCATGGTCAGTTAACGGTCCAGGGTTGCTTCGCTGTAAGTTCGTTAAAGTGCTGCTTTAGAGAGGCAGTATAAGGACAGAATGTCTGGCTGTTAAGGCCTTTTCTACCGACACTGCAGCTTTATTTCACGTGCAAGATCTTGGTTAATGAGCGCACACCTTAACTTTGTTTTGTTTTTGTTTTTATCAACATTCTGAACAATAAGTGAAGTGTTCTGGAGTGCTGTTCTGAAATTCATTGTGGCATGTCTTTTATGATGCAGTGCGTCTTGTGAGGGTGAGTAAGTGATACTGGGGTGTTTAGGAGGGCATTTGAAAATGGTCTTGATTATGAACACAGGGTGGCTTTTGTTGCTCATGCACTTCTCTCTAGGAGAGATGGCCTAAGTGTCCTGACCGAGGCTGGAACGTGGCCTAACCTCAAGTCGGAGGTAATTCAAAGAGCCTGCTTATTTACCGTAGCGACATAAGCATGGACACAGTGTCTCAGCCTCTCTCCTGTGTGGGCAGCCGCACCTTCATGTAGGTAAATATGCCGGCAGAGTGAACAGGAGTACTGTTGTGCGCCCATACAAAGTAGGCTCACATTGTGCTGCGATGTTACTGGCTTGGGTTGTGGCCCTGTTGCTTTAACTGTGCCGTAAGCGCCGAAGCAGGGTGAGTTCGGCTGCCTCCCCGCAATGAACTGTGACTTGTGGCATTATAGCAGTTTCACTAAAGGCTGGTCCTGAAAGGCACTGTAGGGTATGTTATTTATTTGAATTGGTTTACCTATCATGAAGTGCTGGGTATGTTTCGATGTTTGCCTTTTTACTGGGTGTGTGCGTGCCTTTGAGGTGTAAAGCTCTTTATTTGTATCCTCAAACGTGGGGAGCTTTGGGAGGTTACCCATTGTTTACCTGTAGTAGAGGCTATTCCGGGAATCCTGTTTTGTGTGGAGCCTTCCTTACCATTCCATTAAGATTTACATGATGTTGATGGCTACACTTCCCGGTATAAGGAGGACCATGTGCCGTGTGTGGGGTGGGGTGCACCCCCCCCGGGTCTTGCTG
>JAODKF010000051.1:14594198-14606974 GCA_026779585.1 Mormyrus proboscirostris
CTTTAATGCATTTATCTCTATTGTAGCTGTTATTCACCTTATAGTAAAAGGCTTAAAGGCAAAGAATCGATGCCAGTTCGATCCAACTCATCCCAAACCAGCTCTATAGGGTTCAGGTTGGGGGATGGTGGGGGGGCAGGTCATCTGTCACTCATCCCAAACCAGCTCTATAGGGTTCAGGTCATTTTAGCTGTAGTCTCTTTCCTTCTTCTCCTGAGCTGTGCTTAGGCTCATTATCTTGTTGAAAAACAAATGATTTTCAGTGTGTGTTTGTGCAGACTTTTGACTGGTGCTATATGTATAGCAGCATGGGCCCAAAAGAGCATAACTGCATTAGAAAAACGTAAAGCATAGATGGCAATAAAATGTGACAAGAGACCCCCTGGCTCACACTGGGTTTTAAATGAAGGTGTTTGCTGCCATGAGTGGCAGTTATTGGGTTTACAGCACTTATGCAAATCTCATAGGCGGAGTCTTTGAACTTTTTTTTGTTTGCCTCCCACAGTCAAGACAGAAAACCACGGGGTGGGAAGGTCACTCACAAGACCACAGTTCTCTCTGAGCCAGTGAATGGCTGGGACTTGGCCGCCGAACTTAGATGCTAAATTTTCCAAACAGAACATATTGTGCAGACCTTGTCCAAATTGGGTGTTTTGTGACCATGCTGGTTAGTTGGACTGAATGCTGCTATGATACTTTGCCCTTTTGCTCATCTGTCAGCATCTTAGATGCTAATTGTGGAGTTTAAGGGCTCTGGTGGAATAGGCAAACACAAGTCGAGGGGCAGAAGGCTGCCTTCTCGGGCTAAATAAGAGGAAAGCAAGCTAATGCCTTTCAGGCAGAAATGCTGAAATTATAATAAAGTGTTTTCATCTTCCGTTGAACTTTGCAGACCTCTGCAGCGCATGCAGATCAGCGTGATATGAATTCAAATCACTCATCCCCTGAATTTGCTTTCATGTTTTTATATCCTGTAGTCAGTACAGAACTCTTGGCCGCACTTAGGATTCACAGACATTTTTAAAAAATCTTCACCGCTCTGTACAGTTTATTTGCCCCTAACAAAGATGCTCACAGAATGGACAGCTGAAAAAGTCAGAAAATGGACACCAGTGATTATAGTACAGTGTGATCATTCTTCTTCTGTACTTTGTGTACTATGCAGGGTTACGGGGTCAAGATCTCCCCCAAACGCAATGGGTGCAGGCATCTCAGCACACACACACACACACACACACACACACACACACACACACACACACACAACACACACACATTCACACTTACGGACAGTTTGGCAACTCCAATTCACCATAGCATGTTTTTGGTCTCTAGAGGTCTAAAGGTCTCCATGCTAATCACAGTAGCTGCGTGCTATTTCATAATATGGAAACAGATTATAGAGGGTGAGTCTGGTCAGGACAACTAGCAGATCCTCAGGACGTGGGAATATGGTATGGAGTAAGACATTAGGTGGTTAGTGGGCAAGTCTTTGTGCCTGTGAACATAAAATCGCTGGTTCAAGCCAGAACAGAAGAGTCACATGTCTGCGGGTCCTTGAGTGAGGCCCTTAACCCCAGCTCTGGGGGTGCCGCACATTGGCTGACCCTGTGCCATGACCTCCAAGCCATGGAGAGCAAGATGAGTAGGCGAAGGAAGAATTCCAATGTACTTGTGCAAATGGCAAAATAAAGTATTTATCTGAGGGGGGGCTGGGCTGTTTCTTTTTAAGGTCTACAAAGGCCAGGAAGGGATGGCATCAATACAACTCTCCCTTCACACTGTCACATGCTGATTCCTATTCATGGTCAGCAGGAAAGAGTTTGTCCAAAGTTTGCCCAAGTAGAAATATTTGTATTGTCACTCTATGTTCTAGCTGATCCTCATCAGTGTTTCAGGGGAATCATTCCTTTGTTAGATAAGAAACAAGTCTGTAACAATGTGGGGACATTGCAGAAGGAATTTCACACACTGTGCCTAGTACCTATCAAGGATATCATTAACATGTTCAGTCATGTCAGGGCATCTCATCTGGTTCCTTCCTGCTTTATATATTTGCCTACCCTTTATACCATACACTCAAACACCAGAAAGTAGTTGGAAAAAAAAGCCTGATTCACTGCACCTGACTGAGACCATCTCAAGGCAAATATTTGATGAAATTCAGAAATGATTATTAAATTCTCAAACACTGGCTGGCCAGTTCAGTGAATCATCCGTGTTCTGTGTGTGGCTGGTTTGACAAGAAGAAATACAAAGATAGATGCTGACCTTAAATCCCAAACTTCTTTTCATGCATGTTAATTTTACGCTTAATCTATTTACTTTGTTGGAACAACATTTTAAAAAAATCAATGAAGTTTTATGAAACATCCATCAGTTTCATATCCCTGTCAGGTTTTCATGGAACGACTTTTACTTGATTGTTTAGCTGAATATTCGTAGCGTTGTTTCTTCTCGGTAAGTGACTCAGGTGCCCATGGTCGGAAGATCACCGGTCTGCGACTGGCCTCGGCAGAACGGTCACATGTCTGTGGACCATTGAGCGAGACCCTTAACCCCCAGCTCTAGGGGCACTGCATATTGGACGGCCCTGTGTTCTGATCCCCAAGCTATGGAGAGCAAGATGGAGTAAAAGAGGAATTTAGAGGGTAGAAAGTGTCTTGGTGATAGACCTGTTAACATGATCAACCAGTTGGCTGTTGCTGTGAATAAATGTTTGTAACTTACATGTTTATGTGCATTTTCAGGTATAGCATGACATCCAGGTCTAGTATGTCATTGTTTGGATGACTGAAAATAATTATTGCAGACATGCTCAATTATGCATGTTAAAATTGCCAGATCCCCTGGGTTCCTTTCTTTGATTATATTTGCATATCTGTATGGGGGACTGTGAGATCTCTTGATATGTCACGTGGGAAGTGAACTCCACCCAAGCACCCCCCAAGCCCCCCCGGTTGATTATTTCGGGTTGGTTCTGCTGCATGTTTTTTCCTTCGCTTGTGCAGTAGAGATTGTAAGTGTCCGCAGTCTGTAGGTTTGTAATCTGTATTGCTTTTTGGGATAATGAACTCCTGGCTTAACTAATCCACCTGTGTGCTCTAATCGGCGCCCTGCTGAGATCATCTCCAGGATTAAATCAGCATCTCCACCACAAACATTCCTGCCCGTTTTTACAAAGTACAAGTGCTTGCTTGGAGCGGTCTAAACTACTTTCATATTTGCTGGATTATAGAGAAACACCCTGCTATTTTTTTGTCAAAAAAGAAACATTTTTGTCATCAGGGTCATGCGACACGATAGTCTTCAGGCGATCCACTATGCACCAGCAGGGGGCGATCTGTACCACGGGTGATGAAGGTAACCAGGGGTAAGCACAAGGACACGGAGGGGGAGGGACTGTGCAGCTTCAGGGAGGAAAAGGGTAAACCAGATGCTTATGCTCTCTCTGCCATCAAAACTAAATAGCCTGGAGGATGACCACCATGAGGGAACATCTGCCTGCAGGTCATCCCATCTGCACCACTGAATCCATGTTCACCTGTCTGAGGGGTGAGGTTCTTACCCCTGAACTGGCAATCGCAGCCCCTTCATTACCACGACCTACACATCTATATGTCCTCCATAAATGAATAGCACCCCTCCTTTTTTTACGTCAGAATTCAAATTTAATTTTCTGTTAGATGAAACCTGAGACCAAAAGATTAGAAAAAAAGCATGAGGAAACTGAGACCTAGACACTCAAGCTGCCTGCTAAATGCGTCATCCATAATAATGTTATGAGTTATTTTAAAGTAACACTGCATATCGACCCAGTCCTCCGGAACCCCCAGACAGTCCGTATCGTTACTTCCCTCCCAGCACATCTGAACCAAAAAATCAAGAACACCGAATACCTGGCACAGGTGTGCTAGTAGCTGGAAGTGAGCGAAAATGTGACTATCTGGGGGTCCCTCAGGACTGGGTCAATGGCATAAGAGAGAGATTTTTTTACATGGGGGGGAGGGACTGCATAATTTAATAATTTAACCACTTAATCATTTCATCAGTCTGTTTATAAGGGGGGTGTACGTAGCAAACTGAATATTCCAGGTTCCTATGCTCCTGGTTGAGAAATGCTGCTTTATTTAGAAGAAATTGTCTACAACAGCAGTGATGGCTAAATGGAGCTTTGTGAACCACTTGCTGTATCGTCTGAGCCCACTAGATGGTGCTCTCTATTCAAAAAAGGGGGTCAAAGCATGCCCCAAAGCAAACCAAGAGCATCATCTAGTGGGGTTAAAAAATACAGTGAATCCTTAATAAAGCTTCATTTGACCATTACTATAAAACTGGTTTGACTTGTTTGAGGCCTCATAAGTATCAGGCAGAAGCAAAAGACATCGATGCGAATTTGAGTGACATCACTCACTGGCAGCACTTAACCGCAGTGGCCATCTTCATTTAGCTGACTCAATTACTGATCTGTCACTGTAATGTGTCACCACTGTGTAGTTTCTTCATTTAATAAGATTCCATCTAATTTGTCTCTGCAATTAGATGTAAAGTGACATACAGGGAAAACAGACTAATTATAAGTCGTAAAGTAAACAATAACAGGAATGACAGCAAAGCTCCAGCAAATCAGACACTTTGCAGTGATCAGAATCACAGTGGCTCCCGAGTGCAGCTAATTCTCACCCTAGACAATGGTTGCATAATTCATGCCTCCCAGTCTGTCACCTCTCAAGAGCGAGTGGACAGGAAGGTGATCAAGAGTGTAAAGCATGTCAATGACGAGTGGAAAGGATCTTCCTGCTAACTATTCACCTTGGCGTCAGAAGCAGCACCAGCACCTGCCTGCCGTCACATGCCTGCCCCCTCCCCCCCCAACTCGGGATTCAAATCTTAAAATTTGGACATGTAAATTGGGATTTTACCATCCTGCTCATTTGACTTCCTCTGCCGGCCCCTGGAGGATGGGCTTCCCCTTTGAGTCTATTTCCTCCCCGCGTTTCTTCCTTCTAGGGAGTTTTTCCTTGTCTCTGCTGCCTTCGGCTTGCTCACTGGGGGCATTGGGCGGGAACAAGGTAAAGCACTTTGAGACAATGAAATGTTGTGAAAATGTGCTATACGAATAAAATTGAACTGAACTGGCCAAATTGCAGACAACTGCTGCCTTTACATTTCAAGTTTTAAGATTTATTTGCCCCAATCATACACTGCACTTCTGTACAGTGAAATGCTTTTCCATCTGCTTCCATAACTTTGCTTGCGGAAAGATGCGAAACAAAGACAAAACAAAATAGTATACAAGGATACGCATGAATAAATATGAAATAAGAACAAAATAAAATAATGAGCATAAATCACTGCAAAACACGGAAATAGAGAGCGATATATCAGCAGCCTCAACATGTGCAGTGACAGTGTGGGTTAACACAGTGGGTCATGTGACCCATCGTTTGCAGCATGAACGGCCTGAGAGCAAAAGCTTTTCCGCAGTCTGCGAGTTTTGGTCTTCAGCCTGCGGTGGAGCCTCTCAGACCACAGCTGCGAAAATAAGCTGCTTCTCGGCTGTCATAAAACAGAACAAAACTGCGCACTAATTCATTTTCAAGAGTCTCTAACTGTCACAACACAATGCCTTCTCAGATAATTTACAGTGGTCTGCTTGTGAGGAAATTCAATTAGATCAGATTAGATTAACCTTATTACACATTACACATTAAATGTACACATACCTTAATTATGCGATTGTTTAAACATTGGACCGCATTACGGATTATTTCACTGTTAAAGTAGCAGCAAGCTATAAAAATAGCATTCAGCTGTGAAAAAGAATATGTTTAAAACCTGATATTAATTTTAATTATAGTAATTGTAATATTCAATGAAATTTAGTGTTATTGAAATATTGCCAGAAAAGCACGCAAAACTATTTCTCAGTTAAGATTCACATTAAAAAGACCTATATTATGACTCAAGGACTTGCAATTGGAATTCCTGTTAGGACGTGATATTCTAGGTAATTTCAATGTGAGAAGTCTTCCG
Organism: Mormyrus proboscirostris; assembly: GCA_026779585.1. Taxonomy (NCBI): domain Eukaryota; kingdom Metazoa; phylum Chordata; class Actinopteri; order Osteoglossiformes; family Mormyridae; genus Mormyrus; species Mormyrus proboscirostris. Next base: position 14,600,235 of record JAODKF010000051.1, read on the forward strand.
AGTTTGGGATGCTGTGCTCACAATGAATGAATTCTGTTATTTTTATTTTGTATGTGCTACATGAATTTGCTTCTTTGTTATGGTGGACAGGAACCTGGGAGGGGAAATATGTACTCCGCACATTGTGAGTCAGATAAAGATAATGGAGTGTGTAAAACCCACATACTGTTATTCGAATTCGACCGGATAGTGTTCTCATTTTTAATTTCATTCATGCGAAGATTCATGTAGAAAATTGAAAAAAAAAAAAACTTTTTCTCACCTGTGTCCAAAAACCATATTATTTACAAAGTATTTCTTCTTCCTGTTAATGAGTGGTAACATCGTCCTGTGAGAGTATACACTTTGGATTGCAGGGGCCGCATAAAGCAAAGGGTGTAACGCCACAATGTCTGTTATTAAATATAACGCGACTGTGTTTGTTCCTGCAGGAGTCCAGTGCAAACCTGCGACCATCAAAATTTGCGGTGAAAATGACTGTAATTGGTAGACATTTCGTTTCTTGGTACTGGAGACACCAACTGCAGAATTTTGCTCAGTCATGAAGCAGTCATGGGATAAAATACTCCGTTGTCCCTTATTGTGATTATGACTCCCTGTTCTTCAGGGCTCAGCTACCACTTCTGACTGGCCTCTGGTGCTTTACTCAGCACTTATCGAACTGCAAATGCTGATGCTGCCCCTGATTTCATTTTGTGCCTTCATGTCCCCATTGTCTCACCTGTCTCCGCTCTCTCACCTGTCTCCGCTCTCTCACCTGTCCCCACTCTCTCACCTGTCTCCGCTCTCTCACCTGTCTCCACTCTCTCACCTGTCCCCGCTCTCTCACCTGTCCCCGCTCTCTCACCTGTCTCCGCTCTCTCACCTGTCTCCACTCTCTCACCTGTCTCCGCTCTCTCACCTGTCCCCGCTCTCTCACCTGTCTCCGCTCTCTCACCTGTCTCCACTCTCTCACCTGTCTCCGCTCTCTCACTTATCCTCGTTGCTCTAGAAAAACATGTCTTTATTTTTTATTAAAAAAATGTGCTCTGATTGGGTTCAAAGAAATACTGCAATACTTAGAACTTTGCTATTTTGTGCTGGATGAATTATTTGTAATAAGACAAACAGTTGTATGTGAAGCACCTAAGAATTCTTAATGAAAGTCAGAGAATTATATAAAGAAAAACTTACTTTCTTTTAGAAAGCAGCTGCTAGAGTCAGAGCTGTAAGCAAAGTTGATAAGTGTAGCCTTTTAAAATCCCTTGAGGTCCAATTCCAAAGTCTTCTGCTGAGCTGCAGTTTTCTGGTAAAGGGCATTTGCACTGCCATGAGGAAATGACATGAAAATATATGAAATTATCTTCTAGTAATGTTTGCATGATGATTATAGTGATTTTGGATGCAGTTTTACTAACATACTTTGGAATCACGCCTGTCATAGGCCATAAAAGTCACATTGTTCCTAGGTACTCTCCATCCCCGCCCAGACAGCATTGATTTGTTAGCAAGAAACACATATTGCATTTTCTTTAATATGGCATAAATATTTCAGACAAACAGTAATAGCTTCATTCGCTCTTGCTGTCAGGTCCTGTTTAGGTGGCAGAAATCCGGCTGTTTAAATGGATCCCAAAGGTATATCATGGCACCCAAGCAGAAATGTCCACAAATTTGCGAAATGGATTCATCCTGACGAATTAGTTACCCCAGATGAGGTCTAGCAGGAAGCAGAATCCCAATATCGGCTGCTTGTAGCCCAATGGCAGGTTCTTCCTGTTTGCCCAGCTAGGTGTCTATTCCAGGTGACGCCTCTGGATCAGTGAACTAATTACAATGACAGAGATGAATTAATTGAGCATCTCGAAACTGTAGCCAAGCGAGGATCTTCCCGGTGGTTAATTGCTCAGTGCGTCGCAGTCTTTGGTTTCACACGTCCATGAGTCTCTGCGTCGTTACTGACAAGCTACTGTCCCCGGAGCAGGAGGTCACATAGCTGGAATCAAAAACATCTGGCTGCGCTGATGGCAAACTGATACACATCTGCTCTTTGAAAACCATGAATATGTCAGATTACATTTTTCCCCATTTGCTTTTTATCTGAGAAAAGACATATATAGTGCTTCATGGGTAATTAAACATTAATTCATAACTTGCCAGTGGCAACAGGCAATTACAAACTGAACCCACCTCTATTATAATTTCATTCCGGTCAGCAGGATCTGTTTCCCTTCTTACTCGGTAACGACGACCTAAGCGCTCACCATATTGCAACAAATCGGACTCAGGCATTTTCTTTACATTTTTTTTCTTTTAGTAAAGAATGATAATGGAGAGGAAAGCCCAAGCAAGTTCTTAATGAAATCAGGATGATGATTGAAAGGGTTACACCCACAGACACCGCTAATTGACACTTAGACACTATGCACATGCGCAAACGGAACGTGATGCAACGCTCAGTAGGTTGGGATGCTGTGTCAATATTCAGAAGGTCATTGGTTTGAATCCCAGTTTTGCCAGAGTGATTTCACTGTTGAGTCCTTGTGCGAGGCCCCAGCAAGGACTGACTGACAAAAAAAAATGTCTTGCTTTGAAAAAATAAAATTTAAGACATTGATCTTTAGCTGCATTTCAGGTTTTAAGATCAACGTGTGGGTGATATTGAGTAGGGGGGCAGCAAAAAGACAATGGTCAAAAGTCATTATCAATTATTTCTGAGTATGGACCTAAAGCGCCAGACCAGGGAATTTGTTGCAACCTTGGTGGGAGCTGGAAACCACGACAAACAGCTGACAGCATTTTTTTTTCCTGATTGATGTGTTCTCTGAAGAAACTAAAAAGAGTATTGGCAAAGTATCTACTGAGACTACAGAACGTGAATTATTTGCATTGTCTGCTTGTGAATAGCTACCTTAATTTGCTCACTTTGTATTGTTAAATATGACAGTAACATTTGATTGATTACCTGTCGTATAGGTGATCATGTTTTTCAGAATGGACTAGCCTTTAAGTTTTGACAGCCCATAAATAAAAGGCATCATAAGTCTATAATGAATTCCTCTTCGGATGTTACTGCAATCTGTCTTTTTGATTGATTTCACAAAATGGGATTAAACACTGCATTCTTTTGAATTAAGACAAGCAATAACCCCATAAATGAGAAGAGGACTTCCTTTGTCTTCAAGTTGTCTTTTTTCAAATTATATATAACAAGTTATATAACAACAACACATTTATAGCTGACATTAACAACTCTGCTGTTTTACTCTCTCACGGGCAAATAAAAAGGCCTTGGGGGTCGTATAGATGTGAAGATTGTCTTGAGTGATGAGAAATGTTAGACACCAGTGATCTTGCAGCGTTTTCATTGCCTTTAACCAGGGCAGCGCAATTGCTGCAGAATGCTTTAAACATTTAACCATCGCTCCACCTATTTGAATTGCCAGTTTTGTATGCATCTTTTCATTTCTGCGTCAATTTCTGTGTGCAAGCACAGAATCACTCAAGAGTGTGTCTAGTGAGCTTGAACTTGTGTATATGTAAAGGTGTTATGATCCTCAACTGAAACAGGAGGTAACAAAAAAAATTAAAAAAATAAGAAGAGCACCAGTATGTAAACTTCTTAGAGTGTCAAGAAGAAGGAGCAGGAACACCCCTGTACCATTTTCCCAGCCTTCAGTCTCAAGCTCTGCGATATCATTTTGGGTCCTGGCTCTCCTGAAATGTGCAGCGCCATCCTCCCATCGGGCAGACGCTACTGAGAGAGGAGGGGCTTGGAAGTAATCCTTAACAGTGGCAGGCCGGTGGACCAATTGGAATAAGCCACCTAGGAGAGAAGCTGGAGTGGGGAACGGGACGAGGAGGAAGATGAGAGAAAGAGAGAGCACGAGAGATAGAGGACAAAGCCTATGGGGGTCTAACAGTAGGTATGAGTTATATTTGTACACTCTTCTAAATTGTATTTGTCTTGGCCATGATCTCCTAGATTACGTCCCCTCGTGGTGAAGTACCAGTTGCGTTCTTCGGACCGAAAGCATGCGAAGAAGGTGCCTCAACATCTCCCACAACGCTCTGGACCTTCCTGTCTCTCCTAAGTCAGCAGAGACCGTACCCTCCTCTATCCTGCATTAGCGAAAACTGACCTTCATCAGTAAATAACAGAATATTTCATCATGAGGTACAATCAATTGCTTAATCTGAAATCATCACGCCAGAAATTCCCCAGTGACCAGAAATACAGTAAGCATCCATAGCCCGCTTTTTAGAAAGATTAGTCGTAGATTCCCATGGGCTTCAAGGCACAGATTTCACAGAATAAATACAATGTATTTATGACTGTTTTTTGAAGGTTACTTAGTGATGTTTCTGATATGATACCCATGTGTATCACTGTAACTTTCTTACTTCCACACGTGATGGTGACCCTATGTAAGGTAGATGTGAAAACAGATGGCAGTGAATATTACCGTGTTTTGTTTGATCGTGCATTCCAATATAATTTTGCCAAAACAGCTGTGAAAAGTGTTGTTTGAAAATGTATTTTACCTCAGGGATAGGAAATATGGCCTTGCAAGTCCGTTTGCTCAAATGTTGTTCTGAGACTCTAATCACCTTTCCGGAGCGTGAAGCATGAGCACTCTGTTAGCTGTCCTTTTCTCCAGCTGCATGTAGGAGGCCTGAGTAGGAGGTGATTGTTTGTCATGGACTAGATTCTCTGTGATCCAAATTTATCAACCCTGCGGAGCACTGAAGACGTGGCCAGACTGTTTTCTTATGATCCAGTACCTAAACAGGCTGGAATATCTGCTCTTTCCTTTAACGTTGTAAATCCTAAACTCCACAATAGACAGACACCACAGTGACCTTCAGGTTGCTTTGCCAGTTAAAATCTTCTCGATTGCATGTTCACTGACAGTAGGAGCTCAATAATCCGGGTCAGTCGCCTAAGGTCTTGTCCGCCAGGACGGCTCAGGTCGCCGGCTTTTCCTCTTCATCGCACAACAATTGTAGCCTTGTCCCCGCGCTAGATTGAATGTGTCCCTGTATTTTGCTCACTCTGCTGTCACACTTTGTGGTCTATAAACCTATATCTCTAAAAGAAAAGCCATCCATCCATTTTCTGTAAGCGTTTGTCCTATTCAGGGTCAGGGGTGGTCTGGAGCCTTTGGGCACTAGGCAGGAAATAACCCAGGATGGGGCTACAACTCTGTGGGGACTCCATTCATTTCTATGGGAGAAAGCCTAATCCTAACAAGGACGACCTTAACACCTACCCAGGCCTAATCTTAAGCATAAGTACCCAAACAAAAAACAAGCCTTTTAGCATTGTTAGTTTTTCGATTGCAGTAACAGATTTTCAGAAAACCGAATTTCCCCTTGTGAGGACCAAAAGAGTGGCACTCGCAACGCCAAAATTAACCTCAGCATGTTTTTGGACTGTGGGTGGAAACCAGAGTACCCAGAAGAGACCCCCACCGTGACCTAACCCAGAGAGTCCACCCCTGACTCAGTGCCTTAGCGGTCAGCAGGATAACCTAACACCTCGAGCGAAAACCAGTTTCCTCCCAAAATGCAAAACATGCAGCTAGATAATGTGGTGACTCTCGGTTTCCTGTACTGCATTACTCTGCGCTGCTCTAGCATCCATTCCGGAGTGACCCCTGCCTTGTGCCCTGCACTTCCTGGGTGGGCTGCAGGTTCACTGTAACCCTTTACTGAATTAGCACTGAAGGAAGATGAACGGCTGTGCAGAACCACTGCTAATCCCAATAAAGCTTCCTTATTGTAATTATCAGCACAGTGATTAATTTGAAGCAAGGGCGCTAATGTTTCACGCTAGACAGCTCATACCTCGATCACCTATTAGCAAGCTATCTGAACCAGACCCAGCTCACGTTTAGCATCATTCTAACAATGCGTTGCAAAAGTTGAAAACAATAACCCTCCCTCATTGGTAAAAGAAGAGAGTGCCATCTGCACCTAGCCAAAGGAAGGTACACCTGGCAGTGGCGAACAGATAAACTAGAAGGGAAATGATTATTGGACTGCCATTGACAAAATGCAATAATTCTGCACACCAAATCATAATCCTGTCACAGAGGCGCAGGTGGAATGGTCTGCATTTTATGTATATAGGGGCATGCGTGCTTAATCTTTAAGAAACCATAGATAAAAGTGTTCAGGAAAGTCCAGAGTTGTTGTGAGTTCCTCATCCACTCAAATTGTGTTTAGTCACACCAGCAGAATCATAACTGGAAATACTTTCTCTTTAGAAAGCGTAATGCTGGGCCACACATGACTTAACTTCGGCTTTAGCTAAGAATGGCTTGATTGGCAGTTTTGTATGATTTCACCTCATCTGCAGATTGAATGGCTCATTACCACGTGCTATTTTAAGTGTGCCATCTTCTTGTACTTGAAAATGAGACTTGGACTCAGTGAACCACTTGTTGTCTGAAAGATTTTTTTTTCCTTCTTTTTCTTTGCCAGTCTTCTTTTAATGTGGAAATTGATTAGCAACTATAGACACAAACTACTGTCAATATAGCCGCTATATTCACAACGTAATCATTAAATAAACCTGGTAACAAAACGTACATAACTGAATTTAAATTTAAATGTAAAATATTTACAAAATTCCCCCGAGGAGGTTAAGGAGTTGTGATATGGGTGAATATATATTAAACATAAAATTAGTTTAACATAAAAAAATAAATAAATAAAATAGATAGATAGATAGATAGATAGATAGATAGATAGAT
>JAODKF010000051.1:14607074-14630237 GCA_026779585.1 Mormyrus proboscirostris
ACATAAAATTAGTTTAACATAAAAAAATAAATAAATAAAATAGATAGATAGATAGATAGATAGATAGATAGATAGATGGATAGATAGATAGATAGATAATATTGTTGGCTACTACTCTTTCTTTTCCTGGGAGACGTAATTGTCTTGTTCATTCCATGATGGAATTCATTTGCAGTGTTTGCAGAAGAAAGTAGTCAAAGTAATAATTTATGGAATTAATTAAAATTTAAACATTCAAAATAAGATAAAATGTCATTGCCTAGTTAAACAAAATATTTACTCGAATGTTGTCTATATTTATTACCATATAAATTACATTATTTTCATTTGGGTGGCTACATATGCGGTTGACCTCACTGCAACAACATGAATGCTGTATCGCTGTTCTTCCCATCTTGTGTTTCGTGGGAGCTTTGGAAATTAGCTTGACGAGCAAATACATTTTGCGTTTCATTTCGCAAATATTTAATGACAGGCTCTGTGACTTAATGCTAGATGCATGAATGCAAATAGCCTCACGTGCAACTCTTAGAATTATGGAACATGCCTGCGGAACTTGGTGACAGTAGCTGGGACGCCTTGGCCGTCTCCGTGAAGAGCAATGCCATGTGACATCCATGCTGAAGCCCCACAGACACCGTCACGAGATCAACAGAGCAGGGTTCATTTTTAGGATTAGTCTGAGAAAAATGAAGTAAGTATGCAAATGTCATTTCTCTTATTTTCTCTGTGTGGCTCCTGAGCACTGACCTAAATCCGGCCATGCTTTTCCTCCCAAAGACGCGCAAGACCAAAGGATAATGACAGTTGATTAGATGAAGACGTGAATTTCACCACAGAAATAGCAGCCGTAGATATCCACACTCTTTGCTTTCTGCACACCGAAGATGTTTATCTTCTTCTTTACTTTGCTGAATGTCATATTCATATTCAGGACAAGATCTCAAATTGTATCTCTGCATTACCCAGGGTGCACTGAGACTGAATAGATGGCACAAATAAAGAAAATATGGGCCTTTTTTTTAGCTGTCTCCAGTGCTGCACCAGGAAAGTAAAAACCTGATTTTTTTTTTTAACACTGGGGTCATGAGAAATCATGTTTTATTTAGCAGTAGCTGCCAACGACTCAGATAATAGAAGGTCTTTCTGCATCTTGTGAAAATGTCTCCCGTAGCACTGCTGTGGCCCTCTGTCGTATTCTCTGTTCTCAGACAAAGCATTGAAACTGAAAACTTGCCTCTCTTTCTAAAGAACCAAATAACAAAGAATTAAAGTTAAATGAGTCGCCATGGTTCGTGTCCCTCACACATGTCTCTGTCAGGCTGGGGAGCCCCTTTGCTTTTGAGTGAGGAGGCGTGAGGGGGGAGATCCGTGTCGCCTGACCGGTGGGAGCAGCCACAGATGGAGAGGAGCATCCCAGCACACTACCACACCCAGCCTGAAGCTCTGCTCATTGTTTAATTGAAGATTCGTTTAGCGTACTATACCAGCAGGTGTCGCAAAGGGGGGAGACATCCCCCCCAGTATCGCCAACCGCCCCACCCCACTTCCCAATACGTAAATGAATGAATGAAATTAAGTATATCTTGTTGCATAATTATCCTTAATTAATTCAAATAATAAAATCCTCCAACGACGACAGAAAGTATCATAGAATTTCTGGTTTGCTGAACGATAAGGGGAAAGAGTGACATTTTTAGCTTTTGTGATTAGTGTTCATAATGTCACCTTAACGCTACTTAATGCATGTCTATGTTGCAATACATGAAACAATCCCCCCTCCCCCAACCAGGGTAAGTTTGCTCCCCTCCCTGTACCAAACTCCTTCCCACACCGCTGCCACTGTGCCTATGTCAGAGAGGTGATGCTTAAAGACACCAGCAATGTCTTTTGTTAAATTAGGCAGTAAAGCTTAAAAATAAGGAAACATATATATGGTGTAATGGTTTTTGGCTGTTGGATACAGTCCTGAATAATAGTAGTGGAGTAATTAAAGACACATAGTATGCACACCGGACCAGCATTTATTTTAATGAAAATCATACCACAGATTGCATGACCTCCTTCCCTGCTCTTTATACCCCTGTGTAATTTATATATTATGCAGATAAAGGTTCATCCAAAAGCCGGAAACATATTTTACCTGTAGTCACCTGATGCATTTAATTTCCATTTAATAACAGGCTTTAGTCGAGATTAATAAGTTTTACTCTGTGATAACATCATTTAAGCAGTAGCCGAACTGGGTTAAATATTATCTGCTTTAATTTTAGGCTTTATTTTGTTTGTCAATTCAATATGGCTGCCTGAAATCACGTAATATCAACTTAAATACACAGTGACCTCAAAGCCTCTTCTCAGATGGACAAAAGCGCTTCCTTTGTCTCATTGTGCTGTTATCACTGTCATTTCTATTCAGGTTCTGTACCTGCGTCACTAGGTAATGACCACAACATCACTTCTTTGGTCCTTTTCTACAGTTTTATCCCTGTGTTTGTATTGGATTACAACAGTAACAACTTCATTCAGCTTATTAAACTATATTAGTAAGGATGCATGGAAGCTATCAATCGACATGGATGACTTCTTCAATGATTGCCTATCGATTAGAGCTTTTGCTAAACAAAGAACATCTTTAGTGAACATGAACTTTAGCATTTCATCTCCCACTGCTAGTTGTGCTTGCATGCGAATGTCCTTCCATTGTCAACCGTGGACGTGCGCATTCTGGTGTTTATGTGAACAAGCGAAACAGGGTATTATTTTACTTCTGGAGTGGAACCGGCCACTTCCTGGATATTGGCTAAATGCCTTCTCACCTCAGGCTTGCACGCTGGCTTACAAATCTCATTCCCTTTCTTAGCAATGCCACTCTCCTGAGATGGGAAGTGCATGTAATCAGACTTTTTTTGTTTTTCTAATGCTACGTTCTAATGCTACGTTCTAATGCTAGGTTCCAGCAAAGCCTACGGCTGGGCCCTGTCCTGGCGAGACAGAAACCGACAAGCGATCCTGCGTGGAGAGAAACTGGCCCCGTAAAAGCCCCTCCACTCAGCTCTCCTCTCTAATGCACATTGCTGTTCGGCTGCATGAACATCAATGGGCTCCGTGACAGTAATGAGCGCTGTGTGACACGCGGCAATGGTCTGACCCGGATGAAAGGGCAGGGGAGCCCCTCAGCATGACTTTTAGCTAAGTAACTCCATTCCAATAATACGGAACAGCACAATGGAGAAGAGAGGCTGCCTGCTCTGAATTATCACTGACTCAAGGCCATCCTGATATCTGGTCATCTAACCAAACCTCACGCATCATTTGAAACCCATACTGTTTTTTTTCTGGACAGTCTTTTCCTTAGAGTGCTTTTTAAAATGCAAAATATGCCACAGTAGTATTTTTAATGTTTGGGCAGATATAACAAGCATTTTAATATGCATACGTGTGGGCAAAAGGTCTTGCGTTGTCGACGAATGTGGGCGAGGCTATGTGCCAGAGAGCAAAGTTCTTCCGTTAAAAATGGCTCCGGACTTTTAATCTGTGCATACGGTATTGATTCATGCTGCAAACTGCAAGCACAGGCTGCACTTGTCTTTCTAAATTTTGCTCAACACCAGCTATTTGGTTAAAAAGACCCGATTAATAATTCATGTTGCTAGATGTTTCCATTGCCAGTTTTAATGTGGAAAAAGGGCTCTTATTTTTATATGCAAAATATGCAGAAAGTGTTACATGTGCTCTTTGTTCTCAACGAAGATTAAATGCATTACTATAACAATGAGCATTTTATCACTAGCTGTCTGTCTGCCGGATTCCATCTCCATTGTTTGTGAATGCAAATGTAATTTCAAAATAATGGTGTCAAACCTGTAATTTTACACATGCCACCCTCACAGCTGGGGTTAGTAGAAGCGTCCGCCTTCCATGAGAGGAAGAGCGTGGAGATTGAAACTCAGCTCAAAACAAATCTGCTACCAAGACATAAGCTTCAACTACACAGTAAAGGTTTCAGTTCTGTGTCACGGGTAGTTTCACAACTTTTCTTGTTGCCACCCCACAAACCATACCCAGATGCCATGTGATCCACCAAGACCTCAGACACAATTCAAGCACTGGTTATGGGTCCATAAATCTCTTCCATTGTTCTTAAATATCTTACCACTTATTTTGGATAGTTCCACATGAAGGGCCCATTCAAAACTGTCAGGCACGTTCTGGACTCTTCGATGAGTCAACGCGGGGAGCGTGTCAGTCTGTAGACTCTCGACCCCATTCTGTCACACGGCCTTCGAGTTCAATCCACAAGTCCAGATCAGAAATCCTTTTCCGGTCTCCAATATTGGCAGTTTGCTAGGAAAGACAGGCATTACTGAACAAATAACTATTGATCTGCTTTTATTTTTAATCAAATTAAACTATTTGTGACATCACTTGACACGACATAAGTGCAGGTGAGTCAACGACAAGATCAACGACTAACAGTGCAAATAATAACAATAGTGCAAATAGGAAGTGATAATGAAAACAAAAATGATAATATCCAGCATTACAATAATGTGCAAAGTAAAACAAATAAATACATACAGTGACTACTGTTTTGCTGTCGTCTGTCCAATAAGTTTAAACAGAGTGTATAACTATTATCAGTGTTGGGAAGTAGCTGTAGTTGTGGTGATGCTTCTAACTTTACTTTTTTCAGTAGACCAGCTACTTTTAAAACTGTACCCTTATGCTTATTACTAATGTTTTCTTAAAGTGCCGACAAAGAATTGAACAGCTCAACAGCCATTCAGCTTTTAAAAGAGGAGATACTGTGGTTAAAAAAGGTAAGAGACATTGGTGGTGTGGCTATACTTTTTGCAGATTATAGAAGATAGTTCTCATTTATATTTCAGTTCAGGAGTAATTTTCTTTTGTTTAGTGTCCATTTGTTTCAGTTTTAGCTTACCATAACAACAAGCTCCAACAAGCCCAACGGACACGGACACACACTGGCTCGGTAAATCAGTGTTGAATGTGCTCAATTGTAGCGTAAATATTTTCACAGACACATTTCATTATTCAATGGAAATTCTAAGGCAGCGGGCAATCCGCTTTATGGCTAATGAGTGTATTTAGCAGCTAGAGGGACAAAATATATTTAAAAGCCTCTATCATCCAGAATAGTGCCTGTGTCTTTCTATTCAGAGGCTTATGCGTAGTGCTAGCGCTTCTATGGTATGGAATTGCACTTTGCACAGTGTAAAACCACCTTTTTGTTTTGTGATAATTTGAACAACTACCATAATTACACAGTAATATTAAAGGAAAATGGAATATCGGGGTTTTGTACGAAGTGTAACACCGGTGAGTATAGGTTAATGCTGGGGAAAGCCCGGCATTTTTATTGTATGTTGTCCTTTGGGTTTTGTTTGCTCCTATCAAAATTCTCATGTTATTGCTTGAAAGAAACAATTGACATGAGCATTCTCTGTCCCCATATAATCTTGTATGTACTTTGGGTTTCTAGGAAGTTCGTATGGGGAACGCCGTGTCCGCACGCGCGTGCATGTTTACTGGTGTTCTTCCCGAAAGTGCTTCGGTTTAACATATTCATAACAAGTAGATGTCGTTTTATTTGTATCTCACAACAGTGCAACGATGCTCATGTCTGTTTAGCTGTGGTATTGAACACAGGAAAGAGAGTTCTTCGAAAGAAGCGGGAGCTAGCTGGTCAATCAAACATAATCCGTATTATTCCTATGCGTAGCGTGAACCTACCTGTTATGTGGGTCACCCAACGTGGAACCCATAACACAATAATGAACTAAACTGGTGGTAAAAAGGTTGAAAACACTGAACAATATGACTTAACATAAGATGTATTATACAGTATGCTATACATATTGTAATTTTTACATATAAATCAAAAGGCAGGCTTATAGCCGACCTGTATTATTTTTCTCTTTTTACAAAGACTGGTATTTTCAACTACCAGGTGCTTCTGACTGGTGTTTTTTTCTTGAATACTCTGGGGATGGATGTTGAAGTGTTGAAAAGTACTTCATGGCAAATGATATTTTAGACACTTTCATTAAAATGCATAGGAGCAATTTGGTTCTTGGACAGATTATTCAAAATCTCTTTTTTTGTGTAATCCTTCTAATTTTCACACAGCAAGTACTCTTTGTTTTCACCAAATATAGAAACTTTTTTGAAACCTTATTGTGATTCAATATTACATTGTCAAATTTCCATATTAATTTAACATCATGTTTCACATTTTTAATAAATTTGCTGTAAGAGTATCCTACGGCACAAATATTATGAATTAACGGACGAAATAACCTTTGTCAGGACCAGTATCCCGCGAGCAAGCAGGAAGCGGGGAAGTACAAGTTGGGTAAAAAAAAAAGATCCAAATACAGGCTTTTAATGGGAGAGACAAAAGGCACAGAGACAGCACGGTACAAACGTTAATGATGGATCCTGGGGAAAACGGACTTGGACGCGGACTAAATAAACAGGATAGATCAAACTGGGGAGGCGGCGGACAAGACCAGGGACATGGTGTCACGCCCTGCTCCGTCCAATCCTCGCGTGTGCCACGCCCACCTCATTACCTCGTGTTCCTACTTGATCGCTTTCACCTGTCCCTTGTTACTGCCAGCTTGTCTTGTGTATTTAGTCTGCGTCTGAGTTCAGCCCCGTTAGTTCTGTCATTAACGTTATGTGCGTTGCAGTCTGCCCTGTCTGGTGAATAAACCAAGTCTTCATGGATTCTCTCGTTCCTGCCTCGTCCTTCCCAGTGACCCATGACACATGGGATCTGGAAAACAAGAGCAAGAACATCACTGGGGCACAGGGAACAAGACCGAAACAGAAAACAAACACAAAAGCAGAAGCCAAGACGGAACCTGACACAGAACGGGGAACGCAGACAGGTACACCAGAAAGGGAGACACAGGGGGAACAGCAACAGGTGGAACGAAAGGGCCAGGAGTGAATGGAGGGACCACAGGGGGATGAGGAGCAGAGTCAGGAGGGACAAAGGGACAAGAAACAAACGTGAGGCTAGACAGGAAAGGACGGGGGGAACGGGCAGCGAGCGATGGGCAGTGGCTGGAGGGGCCGGAAGCGACTGTAAGGCCGAAGCCGGAGGGACCCTGGGCGGCTGCGAGGCAGGAGCTGGAGGGGACCACAAAGGGGGCGAAGAGGAAGACGAAGGGGGCACCAGTGACGTTGAGGAGGGAGCAGAAGGGGACCACGGTGAAGGCAAGGAGGGAGGGGAAGACGCAGCAGGAAACAACGCAGCCATAGCAGGCCCAGGCGCCTTCCACCAACGAGCCATAGTAGAGGGACTCACAGGCAAACGACGAGTCAGAGCGGGGTCACCCTCAGGCGGCCGAAGAGGCGTCGGAGGTGGGACCGCATACGGCCGACGAGGCGACGGCGGGGGACCCGCAGGTGACAGCTGACTAGGAGCCTGGGGATCACAGGTGAGCCAGGGGACAGGGTGGGCGGGGCCTGACCCCTGCACCTATGTCCTCTCCCTTTCCAGGACACCGATAGGCACAAACATTAATCTGGGGATAACGGACTCAGACTCGGACTAAATACACAGGACAGATCAAACTGATGGAAAACAGCTGGGCACAATTGGCGAAGCACACGTGGTTGATCAGGGGGCATGGTACACGAGGATCATACGTGCAGATCATGACAGCCTTTATGTACTTAACTAATTTTTCTCTTTAGCTTGTAATGTAGCTATTTACAGTACTATATCAAAGCTGTAGCTTAGCTACTTTTAACCATAAGTAGCTTGTAGCTTGAAAGTTACCGATTAAAGGTAGCTTCCCAAACACTGACTCATATACGATAAAAGAAATGAAAAGCACCTTGGTTCTGTCATTTTTGACCACTCTGACTATTCTCTGTGCTGATGTGTTTCAAAAGTCTCCAATGGGTTCAACTACTGTTAAACTGAACTGTCCCTAAATATTTTATAACTCGCTGTTCCATTCCAGCATCAGTGTGAATATTCATTGTTAAGAATCCAAATTCCAAGCATTGCTGCTGGCTATCTACTTCAGGGTATAGCACAAGCAATTGTTCTCTGGCTTCGGAAGAGACAGAAAATGCAGTGTAACCATTATTTTAATGAAATGACTGCCAGTCTGAAACCACAACAGACGCAGATACGGAGGGCTGAACGGCACCAAGATGCAGGAAATACTGGTTATTATACCCAGAAATTCAGAAGCTATGACTATAACGTGTTTTTTGTCCTTTTTACAAATTCCATGATCCACACTGATTTGTACGTTGGCACATCTGTCTTCCTTGCGTGTTTCTGGCCCAATCATGTCCACTAGTTACAGAGAAAGATTCCCTCATGTATTCTTGGCTAGAGGCATATATGTTCAGCTGTAGGAATGAAACAGTTATTTATGAATGTGCCAGCACTCTATAGAGGTGACTGGGATGGAACAGACTGATAATTTCTTTTTCTGATATATCTAAAGAACCAATATTAGGCAAAAAAAAAAAAAAAAAAAAACCTCAAGTGCAAAAAAAAAAAATCTCAGAGGGTGTAATTTGCATCATAACAGAAGGTGGTACAATCCAAGATGGGAATCAGTAACATTACCTCACCATCTGTTTCATTTATTCCTGATGTTGTTGTTAATCTATGTCCGGGTGGGATTCTCTGACTGAAAATATTTGATGTCCTGTCTATAATCATTTATGCATCTTTAGTTGTCCCCCAATGGGCAGAACCAATGAGCATGTCTCTAAAAATACCACCAGCTCTCTTCCCAAATAGCTCTGAGATTTCAAGATAAGTTAGAGTCAAATTTAATTCCCTGCCTGAGAAGTTCAATGTATGTTGATATTTAAGCACCATGTAGTCAATTTTCAGAAGTCTCCTGTAAGAGAACATATAGACCTTGCTTCTTGGTTTAATTTTTGTTATGATTAGTAAAACAACATGATAGACTAACAGATTGAACAGCCTGACATTACCCTCTTGACAAAGAGACACCCTGAAATCCATTATGCCACACAAGGGAGAGTGGTTTCGAATCTCATTGTTTGAAATGGAAATCAAAAATTAAAAGTAATTGGCAGAACATTTTCCGGGATCCAGATGTAATGCTGTTCTCTTGCCCCTTGTGCTTAAGTGTCCCTTCAAGGGTATCAGAGCTGTTTTTCTTCAAAAAGAAACACAATTGCCTGTCAATTAATTTGGCAAAATGCTATGGTTTGAGAGCTTTAAGTGGTAGTTAAACAGGATGCAAAAGCACCTTGGACTGCTATGAAGAGGTATATTCTGGGGTTCTAGTTTTTATTTTTTCCCTAATTTAACATTGATCCACTCATGCAGCCATTTCCTCTTGTACTGTCTAGAATGTGAAATATGAGTGAATTACAGACAGACATATTTTCGTCTTCAAATAACGCAACAACAGATTTAATTTGACTTTCCATTAGTAAGGATTTACACCTGTTAAACCATATTATTCACTTAAAGCCTCAAATGCAGCGAACAAGCTAAGAACTTGTTACTTTTCATTATTTCATTCCCAAGGATTTAACCATTAAAAATGTGGTTATTTGTCTAGTAGTGCCTTGAAATGTGATCTTTAGAATCGATTTGCCAGGAAAACTGTTTATACAGACTGTTATGCCAAAATAATGAATACAAACAGCTTTCCTAATTTTAAAGGGGCAGAAGCTTATTTCCTGCTCAACTTTAACACTGAATACATCAAGCATGTTTTTGGAGAGTACAAATTAATTACCTACTGCACCCCTTCCAGTACTGATGAGCCCAAAGAAGATCTTCTGAACACACCCTGAACTCAAATCATTTCTAACGTCCTCTTGCAGAGGAGGGTTCAATGCCAGACTCCTGTATTATGCAATGATTTTGTGCTTCACAAAAGAGTGGGTCTTGTTAACTAGGTTAACTAGGATGAAAAAAACACAGACTGTTTGGAGGATATTATGTTAAATTCTTTTAACATATTTATCCTATGTAAGTTTGCAACACTTCTGTTGACTATTTATAAAGGAATAGTCTCTGGTGTGTGTTTGATGAGCATACACCAAGGAAATGGTCTTCATGCTGGATTGCCCTCTAATGCCTTAGCCTGACACAGAGAATGTATTGTCAATAGTTTATTGAGCTTTTGAGGCAAATCCTTAATTAACTTATTGCATCATTGGGTATTGAATCACTCAGTCATCAAATGGTCAAAAATAATGCTAATTCTCAAAAAGATGAATTATTGACTATAGTTTAATTAGTCAATCTTTAAAGAGGCTGTTTCTGTTTTGCTGAAATCTCTCTTCTGTGGCATCTACATTGACCTCGCATCTATCTATCTATCTATCTATCTATCTATCTATCTATCTACTCAGACTTTTTGCAACAAACACTTGTACTAATCAAAGATGACCTTCATTTTTCAAAAAAAAACATTTTTCCTCTGTTTTATCGGTTTCTGCAACCTTTTACTGATTTTGTTTTCTTAGCTGTGTCCATTGCAAGGAAATCCCCCCCCCCCCACACACACACAAGTATACAGCTTTCTAGGAGTCAATTTATGTACAAGTGCTGTTAGGCTGAACTAAAAGTAATAAAAACAAGTGCAACTGACAAGTTAGGATTGGACCAAGGGCGATCCAAAACATTGTCATAACCAGAAATGAAAAAAGCTAGTCTCCATGAAATCATCATGAGGACTTGTTTCTTCCTGCTCAAGTGCAAAATACAAGAATAGAGCATACATTGTTGCCACTTGAGACCATAAAAATGGAATTATGAAGACAAAGAGTAAAGGAGGGTGAGTGGTGGAACGATTTGTTGAAGTGTTCCTGAAAGGGATCCTAAAGAGTTCCTGAAGGTTGTGAGGGACTCTGCTACCCAGATGTGGATTCTTTGCTTTTTCCAGCATTGAAGAGCCACACAAGGAAAACTTTTTACATGGTTACCGGATCGCAAGATGACGTTGGCTTGCTGATCGTAGAGGATGTGACAAAGTATGATGAGCAGCCTAGTATTGGGGGTGCTGTTCCATTACAGTAACAGCTCCGAAAATGAGCACCAAGGATGTGAGTTTGTCGTGAGCCCATATCGGGAGCCGGTGAACACCAGACCTTGCTGCATTTGAACCTGCAGTGCATGCTGTCAACCCTGTGAATAAATTGTTGTTGGGACCTTGTGATAACATGGGCGGATGAGCTGAGTCTGGATGGGCGGATGAGCTGAGTCTTCTGGTAGATTAGATCTGATCTTCCTGATGTTACCTAAAGTCTACAAAATTGGGAGATAGCTGCAATGTGGACGGCAATACAGACCTGAGATACCAAACATTAAACCTGTAAGCTGCTCTCATCAACCCTAAACCACCCCACCTGCCTATACAGAGAACAATATTTCAGTCTTCAAAACGTTTCGCATGTGACTTTATGTAAGGCCAAAATGCTGTAGAAATGCTTCTTTTCATGCAACCCTGCAACCGAAAGGTTAAGGCTGAGCACAGTTTGGTATGTAGAGTAAGTGAGGACAGATCTCTTTGGAAAAATGGTGGAGATAAAGAATAAAAACAAGGTGTTCATTCATTTTAGAGCTCTCCCATGACACCGCAAAAACACTGACTTATCTGAAAGCCATCTCCTTATAGTCGTCAATGCAAACCGCACCTTCTATCACAAACATAAACTGAGCTTGGCAATCATGCCAAATGGATCGTCCTCTAACGGGTCTACTTCACCACACGTTCACCCATTTTCCATGCCGTTTTCACAGTAAAGGGTCATGTTGAGCTTGGAGCTTATCTCGAGTAGCATGGCAGATGCATAGGGAGAAAAACAAGAGACACCCTGGATAGGATGCCAGTCCATCACGGTGCAGACACAGACATATGGTAACACACTGTGAGCAAACCGAATCACCAAAAAATGACTCAGATTGAGGGAGAATGCGTAAGCTCTCATGTACACGCTGAGTTTGGGGCAGAAATCCAGCCCCCAACCTTGCCAGTGTGAGGCTATAGTGCAAACTAGTGAGTGTGCCTCACTGGATTTGCAGAAATGTGCCGTCTGCTGTGCTGTCCAGCACCGTCCCTGTCCTCGTTGCTATAAAGAGTGCTGCCTATTGCGTACAGATATATGATGGCTTGTTATCACGAGTGTATGATTTGGTGGTTGACAAGGACTGCTTGTAGCTCCAGCCTGAAGCATCATATAGTGTGTCGGGGTAATAATTTGAGGCCTTTATCCCCAACAGACATTATAAATCTCTGAAGAACACCTCACAGATATTTTACGTACTTCTGCAGCTTAGCGATAAATAGCACACAGTCTGTTCCACACACTGAAAATTCCAGTAGGGTGAAATGAGTTGTATTCTATATAGAGGCCAACATGCAACTGATCAGGATGCAAAGGGACCTGAATGCTTATATCAGACAAACTGTTTTCTTAAGCAGGTGCCCTTAGCTCAGTGTCTCCCAACCGGGTCCTCAGGAATCCCTCACCAGTCCACATTCCCAGCTGCCTGCTAACTCCCTGGCAGGGAAGTAGGAGGGAGGAAAAATGTGGATTGCCGGGCGGTCCTTGAGGACCGGAATGGGAAACACTGCTGTAGGTTAAATATTTCATTGGTTTATAGAACTGGCTGTATTTCAAAAGCAAGTAAAGTATCTTGCACAAGGTTAAATAAAAGGGTCATGTTTTGCAGTTGAATAAAGGATCCTTTGATTCAAAATCCCCAGGTTTTCCCTTTGTAAGTAATTTAAAATTGGTTTTGATATAGTATCTAAGTCATTTAGTTACTCTAAAGTGGCTTTTCCAAAGTAACAAAGCATACAGTCTATTTATATGACTAGATATGCACCGTGGCAATTCAGGTTAATTATTTTCCTTCTCCGGAGTTCAACCAGCAACCTTTAAATCATAGATCCGGTTCCTTAATGACTCCGCTGTGCTATGCTGCCTACTGCCATTTTGTCCTGTGCCATGTGGGAACACAGAAAGACAGCAGTAGATGCACACGAGAGTCACACGGCGGTACTGAGTGACATTGCCGTGGCTGTGAGTGGCCGCGTGCAAGTAAACAAGCCGATTTAGTGGGCGGGCCTCGGGCGGGAGCCACCATCACTTAAACGGCAGGAGCTGTAACCATGCAGCTAACCTGGACCTTTCTTGATTCATTTAAGCCCGTCACCCATCAACGGAGAGTCTGCATCGTCCTCCTTCCTTTGAGCCCTTTAATAGCAATATTTAACACTGTCTGGAAGTTAAAAAGATCAAATTTAATCAGATATATGGCCAGTATTATGCAGTCAAATACCATTGTTCTTGCTACTGTTTATTTTTTTTGTGGAAAGTTCCATTTATTATTTCTTACTTTACTAGGGTGGGTCACAAAATATAATCTGTTTTGTGTCACGCGCATGATGTATGGTGTATGTGAGGATGAGCCTGACGACTGTTTTAGTCAGCTGAACGGTATACCAGTTTGTTTCCTAATCAGGGATCCTATATGTGACATCTCCTGTTGTCAAAACAGCTTCATTTGTTTACGCTTCAGCTGGCCAGCAGGTTGACAGGTATGTTCTTACAGAATGTCCATTTTAAAATGTGTTCAGCTCTTGCGGGGAGCAATCGAAACAAACTGCGTTTTCCATGCTTCCTTGTCATTGGACACCCCCGTGTGATCACGGTATAGGTACGGCCCGGCAGGTGTCACATGGACACCTGAGGTAACTGATTGGATTTGCATGTGCATAACGTTGCCCCCCCTCCCCAAGCCACTACATCTTCATGCACATTTTCATCACCTTGTCCATGCAATAGCTACTGTTTTTGAACGGGCTGTACCATTCCTTTGTGAATAAACGTCACCAACCTGTGAGCTTGTTGTTATTCAAGTTTGATTCAATGCATAGTAGTTGCATAATGTTCATTATAATCAAAGGCGAAATCCAATTAAATCGAGAAATGAGTTTACATAAATCCAAAAATGAGTTTACATAATGCTTGGGTTGTAGTAAGTGGTAAAATGATTGCTCTTATGGTTTGTATCCTGGTGAGTAGATCTCAGTGGGTGGATGCTTGTTTTTCAGAGAACCAAAGATTCATTGAAAAATGAAGGGAAATGCTGCATAAATGTTATGCATATATTACAGTACAATTTATGCGGAGGCTCTGTGATGGACAGGCTGCCCTTCCAGGGCGTACGCCAACCAAGCGTCCTGTGATGCTTGCGATCATCAACCCTGACCAGGAAAAGCAGTTAGAAGATGTAATAAAATTAATAAAAATCCTCAGCGAAAGTAAGTTTTGTTCTACGAGCGATTATTTTGAAATGGTGAAATCATACAACATTATTGAAATCACATTCATATATTTTTTGTCGATGCTCATTTTGGTAAGGAGGCTTCTTTAGTTACCAAAAGGCCTTCTAACATCAAGTCTTTTTGTAGACTATGTTTTTCCTGTAATTGCTATGGGATGCAGGGGCAGGGTTGATCACTTCTTTTACTCTAATCATTAACACGTGAAAAGCATGATTAGGACATTGCGCCTGCAAAGGAGCAGCTGATTGGCTGTCTTGCGTGACCTCTCCCAACAGAAGGCATCACAATGCACATGTTGCCTTATGAGTCCATCCATCTGCATTCTGGGAAATACTGCATGTGAAGAAGCTTCATCGGGTATTTATGTGTGTCTCAGTATTTCTCTCATTCATTCATACACACACACACACACACACATTTGTATTCATATCTTTGTGGGGACCACCCATTCATTTCTATGCACAATGACCACCTTACCTCCTACCCAGCCCAAACCTTAACCATAAGTAACCAAACAAAATACTAAGTACTTTTAGTATTTTGTATAAGAAAATGCCAAACATTTTTAGTTTTCTGATCGCATTCACAGATTTTTTTATAAAATTGTGGTTATCCAAATGTCCTGAAAAGTAAAGTTTCAAATTTTACCAACCTTTGGGGACATTTTGGTCCCCAAAATTCATCTGTGCACCCCCCCCCCCCCTCACACACAGACACAGTCACCATATGAGGTGCATCTCATTGATTTTGTCTCATACAAAACTAATTAATCTGCACCATAGAGAGCAGTAATGACTGAACTCAGAAATCTGCCGCGTTTCATGCATGATTAGAACCAATCAAGCTTTTTATGTCTGTTAAAGTTACACATTTCATATTCATAGCATATTCAGGACACTATCAAGTCTTTTATTCCCAGTTAATTTATAAAAAAAACCCTGCCCCCATAATGACAACACAAATGAAGATATAGGTGCCGTTTATTAGCCTAGCTATTAATTTGGTCCATGTATTTGAAAGACGAGTTGTTCCTTTCCTCCACGAAATGTCTTAATCCAGCTTTCCTTTGTTGGTGATCACCTTCACGTTTTGAGAAATGGATAAACAGACTTTTTAATTTGACCACTGCTTGGTTGCGGACTCCAATAAGATCGTTACGGCAGCCCTGTGGTCATGTTCTTCAGCTCTATCAACAACTCACAACCTCATTACTGAATGAGACTGCAGGAATTTGTTTAATTAGGGGAATAATTACTTTAATCAAGTGTTTAAATGTTGGTGTGGAATGAAAACATGCTCACGCTGTAACCCTTTAGGATCAGAATAAAGCTGGTGCAATGGATATTTCATTGTGTTCTTTTTCATATAGACTACTGATAACTTGGACTGTCAGTGGAAAAACAGAACCTTTTTCCCCATGTGTTTTTTTGCCTATATTATGTTTCATGAATTATATTTTCCAAGACAATATATTGTGCTTGCATTGTTGCAATTACTAACACTAACAAACAGGGGCATACTGAACCATTGTAGACCCCTGAACAAAATGTCCCCTTGGACCCTGTCACCCAATTTTACGTATCATTTTGCATGTTCAAGGGCCCCTGTAAAGTGCTGGGCCCCCTGAATCTGCCAGGATATCCAGGGTTCTCTGATGCCCCTGCTAACCACTGCTATGAACTACTATTAATTTGTAATAATTAATAGTATTAATAACATGAGTGATATCAATCATCATTTTCATTTACATCCGCTGTTGGTGCATTGAATACATTAAGTGTTTACCGGTCAGTTCCAGGAAGTCATTCCGCCTGACCACTCCGTATATGGGTTGTCTCTCTTGACCTGACCACATGCTTCCACACTGAGAAAACCTTGAGGAAGGTATGAATAAGAAACGCAGCCTAGTTCTTCCGTTTATATGTCAGGACGACGATGATGATGAGCTTCTCTTAAGTGTAGTTGTTAGAAATACCTTTTGGTAGGATGAGTTTTAAAAATGATGCATTATTTGCACAAGTACGGAATGCTTCTTTTCACATGTCCCATCAGGCTCTCCCTTTAGACAGACCAACATGCACATAGTCGAGAGCCAAGCTTGGAGTCCAGGCAAGAGGGTCACCAGTTTATCCTGTTGCCTCAATTTTTTATTTTTTATTTTGTAAAATTTTTTTAAGGGGGGTTAGGGACTTTGCTTAGTGGGATTCAAACTGATGACTTTCCATTCAAAGGTTTAGTGAACTAAAATGTTGATCCTCAATTCGGTGTCTTAAGCGTTAAGGGTGTATCTCTTGGAGGAAGATCGTGGATGGTACCTATGAAATATGAGAACTGCAGCTGGGCTAATGGTCATAGCCACAACCCAGGCCTAGGCAAAGCCCACTCCGTAGGCATCTTGTTGATTTTGTTTTCCATCTGCGAATTGAGGTGCAGACTTTCCAATTTAATCTTATACACCTTAAAAATATTCAAATAATTCAGTGTGGATTCTAATAATTAGCTACGCCTCACAATCACACAGCACTGCTGCTTCAGGAACCGCAATTAAACGAGTAGTAACGCCAAATGAAACAAATCACAAACAAATGATTAAATTAAAACTTACAGTATAGCGGTTTCGATGTGATAATCTGTCCAGAAATCTCCAATTTAAACTTCAGGATTGGAAACACAAGAACAGAGAGGGTATCGAAATTTCACAAGAGGATGCAGATGGCGAAGATTACATTTACCAGTTGTTCCAGTTGTTTTACCACTTTACTATCCAACTCTTACTGCACCTATTTATGGATAAGAAAAACTGTTCAGTGTTGTTCAGAAATTCACTCCTGGATATTTGCGATGTGTTTTCATGGTGTTTTGTTAGCTAATGCTGCTGTTAGCGTCCCCTCGTTCAGGGCTGAAGGTGCACAGAAGCCTAGGTTCTGCTTTGAGAGCAGTTACGCCTCTAACAGCTTTTGTTGAATGCTTTAGTGACCCCTTCCGTAATTTTCTCACCACAGTAAAATCAGGGGTTATATATTATAATGGCATATTTTCTATAATGTTAGCCGAGGAGACGGGGGGGGGCAGCCAGTTGATTTTGTATCCCCCGAGGTAACATTACTGTACACCAATGTCAAGAGCCTTTGGCCAACTGTTGTGAGAGACGCTATAGAATAATAAAGTTTAAAGAATGAAAAATGATTAGTTCAGAGATATAACCAATCAGATTATAGTGGAGGTGGGTCCAAGCAAGTATAGGAGGCAGGAACAACCAAACAGATGTTTTGGTCCCACCTCCTTTACAATCTGATTGGTAATCTCCCTGAACCGATCTTTTTTTTGCGGCCCTCAGAACATTTTTTTGTGTAAGTAAAACACAAAATAAATTGAGCAAAAATAAATTGAATGGAATTGAATATTACACACAAACTTGTGCCCTAAGGCATTTTCCCTCCCACCTGCTCTGGACGGATGACAGAGGTCTGGCTTTCTTCAGCTAATGGTTACATGACCTGAGGTCTTCCCTGAGCGTTTCGCATGAAGAAGGGGACCTGGCTGCTTTAAATATAACTGATTAGGAAAATTGTATTTTTCTCTTTTTTGTTATAGCCCGGGAGGGAAAAGAGCGTGCTCTATTTTCAGACTCCACTTGTTATTTAATGAGTCTCTGTGATTTGTCGGTATGTTGCCTAATTTGGAGCTGTATATCTTTCAGTGGAAATTATTCCTTCAATGAGCACAATTCGCCTCATAAATAAGGCAGTCAATTAAATGTTTTCTCTTGGCCCTCCAACGCAGCGCCTGACCGAGCAATCGGTAACAGTTATATTCCTATAATA
The DNA here is from genome assembly GCA_026779585.1 of Mormyrus proboscirostris. Classification (NCBI taxonomy): domain Eukaryota; kingdom Metazoa; phylum Chordata; class Actinopteri; order Osteoglossiformes; family Mormyridae; genus Mormyrus; species Mormyrus proboscirostris. The sequence continues at coordinate 14,625,250 of JAODKF010000051.1, forward strand.
ACATTACAATAACATTACGTCCTTGTTTGCCCTGACGATTCCTCAAGCTTTGGGGCGAAATCACAGTTTCATTTCAGTTGATGAAAGCGATCCATCCAGGAGGAACTGACTCTGGCTGCAAAATGATTTCTCTAAACATCAAAAAGAGACAAAAAGGGGGGGGGGGTGGGTGGCAAGTGGGAGGAGTTACAATAATTTGTGAAGAATCCAACCCAATCCCAGTAGCATTTAAATAGCATTAGCAACCAGCAGCTAGGACGGAGTGCTGAAGTACCATCTATCTTTCTTTCTTTCTTCTTTCTTTCTTTGTAATTTTCATTTAACTGTGATACGTGCAAGTCGGATTACCATATGCGGTGTAATGCAATTCAAACAACAACAGTGAAGACTTTTTTTTTTTGTTTTTTGCAAACAGCACAACAAAAGATTGCAGTTACTGCATGCCAAGTTGAAGGGACACAAACCTGTCAGCCCCTGCCTGCCACTTCACTGTTCCAAGCATAAATAGACCAAATAAGACAGGCAAGTCGGACTACAACAACAAGAGGTGCTGTGATTAAGAACATTGATTTTTAGCCAGAGGTATTGCAGGGGGGTATAAGATGGTAGCCCTCTAAAGTACATATGCATAATATGTTGCTAGAATAAAATGCCCAGCTGTGAAAACAGATGAAGTTAGATAAAACTAGCAAAGTAATAGAAACAATTAATCTTCAGAATGTGCGTTGGTAATTGTTGCAATCGGGTGTATGGTCCACAGCAAGGTACCACTGAATAGCATTTGAATAGTAATAATTTTAATAACACTTTCCATTTTCTGTTTCATGCTTTACCTCTATACTGTGCATTCTTGTGTTAGATAAAAGGGAATGACAGTAAAAGGGCAATGTGAAAAAGACGCTTCACAATGGTCTTCCAGTACGCAGTGGCTGCTGACATTTCCATGTGTGAGAGTTTTTTTTTTTTTTATCGCTGTTACGGGGAGAGAGGAGATAAAATAGAGCGATGAGGCGTTGAAGGGAGCTTGTCTCTGACGCCTCTTTAGGGTTCCTCACCACTCCCCTATTCCCCTCCTTAATTTAGTACTCGGGACCTTGTGCGTCGCGATGCCAGCGGGTGCCCATTCCATAGGTCGTCCAACAGAGAGCAGATTGACTTCCCCTTGCTCCAAATCACTGACAGCGTGCTTTAATAGCCCCCAGCAGCCCAGCATAGAGAATTTACTGGGTTACAATTATCATTCTTTGTCAAAGTTATATAGCTGGTGTGAGAGCCGCAGAGGCATGGTTTATGGGAAGCAGTCTCACAGAGTTAGGATGGGCAGTTGGGGAGTCGAATTAGAAAAACAAACCAATTTAAAAAAGAGAAGAAAATGAATTATTTAGGGATGTTAGCTGTGATAGGGGTCCTGTTCAGAGATTACTGCAGCTACTGCCAGAGTTTGGGTGATAAGCACTAACACTTTACTTCTCCTCCAGGCCACCAGGTAAGTGGTGCTGCCTCCTGCAGTGATTTGGATCCTTCATGTGGGTGGATTGAAGCATTTTTTTTTTTTTGGGGGGGGAGGGGGGGGAGGCATAAAGCCACGTCCACGTGTCTGCTATTGAAAAACTCATATATAACCTTCTGGCTCTTCATTTCCTTTCTAAATAGATGAACCCCGCTCACCTCACAGTGCTTTTCTTTGCTGCTGATGTCACAGAGTCTAAGAGTATTGCTCATTGGTCAATATTAAACCGCTGCACTCAGTGACTGACCAATGCCGTTTGCCTCACCTTTTTTTTTTTTTTTTTTGGTCGCCGTCCAGGATGCTGAAGGAATTGAGCCCTGCTGCATCTGGAGTGACAATGCTCCCCATCCAGCAGGACAGGCAGGAAAGGCAATGGCCTGGGGCCCCGAGCTGAGAGGGGGCCCTTGAGGGCAGCCGATTACACACTGTAGTGCATTGCTATGACAAATTTGCATTATTTGTGTATTCTGTTTTTCACAAAAGTGGAAATAAAGGTCTTGTTTTTATTAAATTATCTTCGTTGATACTTCACAGTAAAATAAAGATAATGAATTTTACCATGCTGGGGCAGGGAAGGGTTGCAGGGCCCCATGGAAGGCCCCCAGTCTCCCTGGAATCACCTCTGACCACGTCATGACAAAACTTTAATATTTCTGCTGCTGTATTTTTCTTCTTAAGTATTTTTCTTGTGACGTTAGCAGGGAAAGCAAGACATAATAATGCATTTACATGCAAAGAAATACCTTTTTCATATTATTTTCTTCCATTATGTAAAGCTTGATGCTTATTTGCCTCCCTGTGTCTGAGTAGGGCGATTAGAGTAATCTCTGATGGGAGTAGGGGACAGGGTATAGCTTATTCAAGGGGATAGCGTAGTGATCGAGTATGCAGCTGGGCCGGGGGATTGCAGCTGTATGTCTGCCCCTCCATTACTGACCAACCCTATTTACCATGCAGTGTGACACGGTCTGATGCCTTCAGACTCCTTGTTTGTGTGGGAACCTGAGGATTTCAATGCTACCCGGAGGTGGACAATTCAGATGCAGAGTCACAGAGCCAGTTGAGCATAAAGAGTCACAGTCACAGAGTACTCAACTGGTTGGTTGAAACAAAATCTTAGTCTGGATTTTTACTCTCTGAAACTGAACTACCACCTCTGATGCTACCTGCTAGTTTAAAAAAAATGAACCTCTATCATAATGGTAGACTGCAGGTTCTACTGTATACAGTCACTTGTGTTTGGACATCAGATGAAGTCAACGTATTCAGGAATGGATTAGGAGGATTCAGTCATCCCTTGCTACTCTGGATCTTAATCACCACTGGTCATAAGCTTTTTCTCCTTTACCATACAGTCTCAGTTGCAGAGCTAATCTCTGAAACAATCTCTGAAATAATGGCTCAACACCCAGAATTCTCTCCTCATAAGGTCGTACCAAACACACACATCTCTGCTGCATAAGAACACAGAACCCTTTTAACATCTAATCCAGACGAATGGATGCATAGGGGATACAGACGAATAGATGTGTAGAGGATACAGACAAATGGATGTGTAGAGGATACAGACAAATGGATGCATAGGGGAAACAGATGAATGGATGTATAGGGGATACAGACGAACGGATGTGTAGGACATACAGACGAATGCATAGTGGACACAGACGAATGGATGTATAGGGGATACAGACGAATGCATAGGGGACACAGACGAATGAATGTGTAGGGGACACAGACGAATGGATGTGTAGGGGACACAGACGAATGGATGTATAGGGGATACAGATGAATGCATAGGGGACACTGACAAATGGATGTGTAGGGGATACAGGCGAATTCATTGGGGACAGAGATGAATGGATGTATAGGGGATACAGACGAATGGACGCCTTCATTAGGACTCCCTGTGCCTGCTGTTACATCATAGGCATTAACCCCACATACTAAGTAGCCTATATTCAGTGACTGTGAGAAGCCACACTTCAAATCCTCTGCTCATGCAATCCCAGCACTTTCCACCTGATTTAACTTTGTGGCAATTTGAGGACAGTGCTTATTATCAATCAAGTACTGAGTTTTTATACGTGCCTTAGAGCATTAGAAAAAGGCAGGGTCTGTGATTTACTTTGATCCTCTGGAAGGAATCGTCCATCACTGCTGCTTTGCATATCGCATTGGCTCAAAGCAGAGCAATATGCATTACCCAGAGCAGTCATGGATAACTCCTATCAAAAAGCCAGCAAACAGTTATATCAGATACTGTGCCTGCCCTGTCTAGTAAATTCCTTGGCAGTGCCACCTTACTAAACATGCAGCTATGGTGTGGGTCACATGTAATGCTATATAACACCCTGGTTGTTTTAGCAGACAAGTTTGTCGCAATTTTTTCCTCTTGTGAAATCCAGAGACTGATTTATTACAGTTCGATCAGTACTTTTCTCATTACAATGAGTCCGAGCAAATTATTGGTATTTCATTAGGATTTGAAATTTTCATTATCGTCAAGAGATCATCGATTTCTACTTAAATGTACAGTACAGTAAGTTACAAATTACTGATTTTATTTTTATGTACAATATATGCATTTTATGCTTAATAGCACTTCCTTCAGGAAAAAGAAACAATATTACTGCATAAAATAATTCTATGTTACAAACATTGTTGGTGTGAGTCTAACTATTTTGAATTGGCCAACTCATCTTGTTAATATGTTACTGTACAATATAGAGTGGAAAATGTGTTTTTCTCTTGCCTACTAAATCTGGATCTGACTGGGGAGTCAGTTGGATCACTTACAGATGTAATGATGAAAATGTTTTTTCCTACTCTCTAATAAACCATCAACTGGATGACTAATGATTAATTTGTTCCATTAATACATAAATTAATATCCAAACCAGGAGTAAGTGCGATTTTCTGAACAACTTATTGGCAACGTAAAAAGAGGATCAAGCCGAGGAAGCCAATCAAGTAGAATCTGCAAGATGTTTGCCTTGATGTTTGGGCTGCAGTCACTGATGGTTAGCAAAGCTCATATTTATACATTAATATGATAAAAAAAAAAAAAACGTGGATTTATGAGAGGGGCTGTTTATGTATCTAGCTACTTTTTTGCCAGAAGCTTCACTGCAGTCTGTGCAAAAGCATCACATTGAAGTGTAGCTTTAAGCACCTATAAACAGCTCCAGTGAGACCCAGCTCAAATTGAAAGTAGCAATGAGCTCGTTAGTTAGTTTTAGCAGCGGTTAAATATCTCGAAGCACAACAAAAACTGAAATGACCTGAAACACACGCCGACCGAGCAACACGGCGTCCGTCCCCTCATTCTCGGCACATTTGGACATCGCGGTTTGCTGCTAATTTTCTCAGCGTTACCTGAAACTCTTAGAAAGGTGCCCGATTCTTCCCACAGATGGCAAAGCTTTTGGCTCACTAACAGCGATAGTGGGTGTTTATAATTCTCTGTGAAAGTCCGCCC
>JAODKF010000051.1:14636761-14648803 GCA_026779585.1 Mormyrus proboscirostris
TATGAAATGCTCCAGATTTTTTATTTTTTTTTGGTGGAGGGCTGCCATCTGGGGGGGGGGCATTGCCCCTTAGATCTGCCCATGGTGGTTTCGCTTGAAATGCAAAATAAAAGCTAAAATTAGCAGCTAACACTTACAGCTGGTGGAAATCAAATGCCGCTTCCAGGAGCAGCGATTCTCTTACTTTTAAAGTAAAGCCGTCGAGGGCTGCAGGATGCAGGGCAGCAGCTACCATTCCTCCGTCATGCGTGGCATGGAGCTCTTCATACCGCAGCTTCGCTTGAAAGAATTTTAAAGTCCACTTCCTCTCACTCCGAAGCTTTCCAAGCGTCTTGGGAGCAGGAGGCTGGAAGTGAAAGGAGATCCCCTTCCGAAAGAACCGGTATGGTCATGAGGTCAGAATGCAGCCGAGTAGCCAGCATTCGTGTCACGATGCTGATGGTAGTCGGTGATCTCCATCTCCAGAAGATCTCGCTGGTCAGCCCCAGACATTCTCCCAATGCCGCTGCACCATTTCATCATGTTCTTCCTCCGAGGCATTTTCATTTACAAGGACTGTATATCCAAAGTGATAAAGGAGTACAGATCAGGCTGCACTGCAGTAGCAACTGGGACTAAAGCCCATGCTAATAGGTCCAGCAATGTTATGGCTATTCTGCCAGGTATGGGATTTGAACCAACAAATTTCTAGGCCTAGATCCCTAACCTGTACAACACCTTAACTGCACAAAACATCAAAGGCAAATGAATTACCTACACAAATAATAGCATAAAAACGGTCAACCTGGACTAGCCCAGTGTTTCTCCACCACGGACTGAGCTGCGTTTCCTGGTGAATATTCCACAGCGCATGCGCAGTTCTGGGCCTCTGTATGACAGAAGTCTACCTCACATTTCAGTGTTCTATCCCGACACGTGATGAACCCCATGATGTGGGAATTTAATGCAGCAAGCATGTGGAATATCAAGCACACCACATCTAAATTGAAAATGAGGAGCATTTCTGTGCAATTTCATGTGTCGCCTGAAATCCAAAATTGCACTGTTCTCATGGTAACAGGGCAGAGAAGCATGTCAAAAGTCTGAGCAGCAACGCCGTCTTGCAGAGAAGCACATGGCAGCGTTTGAAGGCAAATGATACTTTATTCTGTATCATTGACTCAGTTCTTTATCAAAAGCACATAAAAGAGAAAAGGTGCATGGGATGCATGCTACATTGAGCTAAAATGTAAATAAGCTTTGCTGTTATTGCTGCAACCTTTGCACTCACTTAGCAAATGGAGACCAGGCAAACTAACCAGCGCTATCACCTGAACACACTGCACTAGACAAAGAACCTTTCAAATGCCTTTCCAAACATCCAGATATGTTAACATCCATCCATCCATCCATTTTCCAAACTGTCATATGCAGGGTCGCGTAGGTCCAAAGCCGATCCCAGACGCTACAGGCACAAGGCAGGGAATTACTCAGGATGGGGTACCAACCCATCACAGAGTTCACACGTTATACATACGGACGGTTAACCGAGTTTGATGAGGCACCACTGAAGACACCCAACGACAACATGGGGAGGCCCCACAATATTAATAAAAATATTAGATTCTTTTAATGCAGTGGAAAATCACTCAGTGTTGACATCAAGATCAAGTCGTCCATTTGTTAGCTTAAAATATACAGTGCGGTGTTAGCTTAGCATGGAAAAACTGCAGTACAACAGAGGAGATTGGTAGCCCTTGATCACATAACCAAACTGCAATTTACCATTTTGTGGACGGTAGGTGTTTGTTGCTGTCGAAGTAAATTAAAACCTTAAAATATTAGCGAGATTTCAGTATAATGACTGAATCGTTATTTAAGTATAGGGTCCCGCCCCTTTAATTAGCATACACAATGGTAAAATTAATCCGATTTCTTCGGAAGTGTTATGCGAGATACTCATTGGCTTCCTGTAGGCTACTTGTTAGTGAACACTGCTCTATTTAACTAGCTAGTCACCCAGAGAAAGTTCACCGGGTCACATACAGACGACACGTTCAGTTTTTCACGCACCTGTGGCCGACTCGCTAATTTCCAAGGATGATTACCGCGGAAAGAAGAAAGAGAAAATAATGAGAGAGGAGAGAGTCTGGGGCTGGCAGGGGATAAAAGCTCAGGGTTCATTATTTGATGGAGAGGGGGGGGACAAACAGAGATTCAAAGGGACGGACACAAGGGGCAGTGCTGGCTTTGCTCTCTGTCCCCCGCCGGTGAAGCTCGTGATGCCGGCTGCAGGTCTTGCGTCCAGCCCCTCACCTCAGCAGAGCCCAGATAGCCGCCTTCCCTCTCCCTCCTCCTGGATCTGCACCGTGTGCTCCTCAGCGGTAACTCGCCCGCCGCCTCATGGGTGCGGCCGCTTCTTTTTCAAGGATATAATGCAGAAAAAGTGATGACATGTTCGCTCGGCGCACCAGTGCTGCACATGCACGGCGGCAGTGAACGGTGCCACGTTTGGTCAGACACAGGATGCAGGTGTCTGAATATGTAAAAATCGGATCGGGATCAAAATGGCCAGATGTAAATATTCAATGGATCGGATTGGATCAGGGCAGTAAAAAAGTGGATGGGGGTATCTGTTGCCATTAAAGGAAACAAGGTTCACTCTTTCACCGGGCACCTCAGGCATAGGAGATCTTACCCATTGCGGGATAAGGTGGTGCTCTGAAGATGGGCTTTAGCGCAGAAGTTCCCTTACGAACGCGTGCATGGCTCTGTGGGCGGTAGAGGCTCCTCATTGTGTTCGCAAGTGTGACAGGGTCACTGAAGCCCACTTATCCTCAGGGCGCGCTGACCGAGAACAGGCCAGTTTGCCTGTTTTTCATTCACCGCCGCCTCCATTCAGGTACTGAGAAGTGACTCCCAGGGGCGGATCCCGAGCCGCTTCGGGTGGCAGCTCTGATTCACTGGCACGGACTTGGATTCAGCAAGGGAGCAGGACAGGACCCTGCAGAGACTTTTCAAGGGGCAGGTGCGCAACTAAAATTTGCTGAAGGAAAAAAAGGCCCGAAACAATATTCAACCACGTTGCAATTTGCTAAGCCAGTGATCAACAGTGATCAAAATGGCGGCACTCAGGACCTAAAGAGGGTTGCACTTCCAATCTTTCGGGCAAAGGGGCCCCTGCTCAGGTACCCTAAGCCCCCCAGGAGACTGATTTTTAATTGTCTATCCAAGATTAGTAAGTAAGTGCATTTATTTATATAATACATTTCATCACAAAGTGCTGCGCAATCCAAGCGGAATAAAAGAGAAAAATAAAACCAAAGGAGAATACTGCAGCACCATACATTTATTATGACTATTAGCCCAATGCTTGTTTAAGTAAGTGGCATTTCAGATGGTTTTTAAAAAGACTCACGGAGTCTACAGCTCCCCGTGTCAGAGGAAGGAAATTCCAGGAGTCGTGCCCTCAGAAGATCAGTCACCCAAGGTCTTTAAACACCTGTGGCAACATCTTGGATGCAGATCTAAGGGAATCTTGGAAGATTAGTGCTTAACTATAGAGTGCTGCTTATTTCTATAAAAATAATTTTTATAATGATCATAATCCTTTTATCCACCTTTCTGTTCTCACTGATCAGATTAACACTCTTTTCCTCTTGTAGCCTCCAACATCTCCAGTAACTGAAATGCTAAGGTGGTCTTATTTGATATGTATGTCGCTTTTACTTTTATGAATATTATCACTATGCTTGTTAGTGGTTATAAATAAAAAGGAAATGGGGTTTTATACAGATCACAAGGCTATGACAGAAAGTTTTCCACACCCTGGGCAGCTAAGTCTCTGTCAGCAGAATAGTAAACACAGCACTTCTCAAGTCTGACGTTCTCTTTACATTATGCTTTGTGATCATAAAGAAGCCTTTTGACTTCCTCACTAAAACGTAGAAAAATAAAATCTACTGGGTGCAGTTCAAAGAACAGGCGTCATCTATAGCTAGCTGCTATCCGGTAGAGATGCGATATTATTCCTTCCTTATACCTTATCTACCGTCAGCCTGTGTTGCAGTGGGTTAGGGATCTGTGCACCTGTCCAGATGGTTGTGAATTTTATCCCGGCACCAATCATATCACACCTGGGCTTTACAGTATGAATAGTGTTGTCGTATGAGCTATCGGAATAAATGTAAGTTGATGGGTATCACTTTGGCCTGACATTTTTGTGGTGGGGGGCTTGGTTCCCACTCCAGTGCTGGGCATGAAGAGTTCCTCTGGCTGTTTTCGTTTCCTCCCAAAGTCTAGAACCAAGCTGCTGGGTGAGCTGCGTCTAAGCACGGCTGTGTCTATGAGTGTCCTGTGTCGGAGTGCCATCTTGTCCAGCGTTCTCCTGCTTTGGGCCCTGTGATTCTGTGTGATGGGTTCCACGCTCCGTGTACCTCTGTATTCACTGCTATAAAGTACCTGAAGAACATTCAACATGCATGTTCTGAAGGTGGAGGCATCTTCAGGTGCATGTTTGCTTCATTCATCTTGCTCTACTGTTGTTGTACAGTACAGGCAGTCACTGTTTGGTCTGATCTCCTTTCGCCTCCTAAGGAAACAGGTCTGTTTACCTGACGTTGCGTCATATTGACTTTAGATGTACACTGGAAACATAGGGGGGTGGGGGGGGGCTGCACAAGTAAATTAAATTCTGTAGAGATGGATTTTTGAATGTCATTGATGTAATTTTGGCTAGTGTTGTAAATTACATTTGTTTAATGTTTGACATTTGGTTCCAGCAGAGAAACTCCTGTTTACTCAGGATTGCGTCATGCCCTGTTTAGAAATGCATAAAGAACTCGACACTGGAATTCTGCAGAGAAAGATATTGGCCCTCTTCGCACAGATTTACAGATTCAACCAGGCAGAAAATGCCCAGGCATAAGGAGTGAGTTCTAACACTATCACTTGCCTCTTTGTGTGCAATCTGACCCACAGGTGAGGGCCAACTTCTACGGCAAAGTCAGGCCTGATCTCGGATATATCACACTGACTTGTTTACTGAGAAAGAAGACACTGAGGTCACAGTGGTGCTCTGCTCAGCTTCCACACATCTGACTGAGCTCAGATCTTCCTCATTCATCCCTCTGCTCGTGTTTCTGTTTTTGATCAGCGATTTCGTTCTTTATTGAAACAGACAAGCAGGGGAAGTGCTAGTGTCTTTGTAATGGTTGTAGACCCATCTCTTTAAAAGCGAGTCCCGCAGTGCATTTGAGGAAGAAGAACACAAGAACAAATCTCCTTCTGATAGGTCTTTTTGTTGGTTTCAGCTTGTAGCTTCCCGGTTGGAAATCAGGATTTAATTATCTTCTGTGATTAATGACTTTGCAAATTATTATTTTTTTTTAAATACAGCTACAGTCGGAGCTCCGAAACAGCTAATTGTTCCTTGGAGAATACAGAATAAAATCCCCTCACCCCCGAATTAACTTCATGGAACTTTTGTGGAATGAAAGTGTAGCAGTGGGAGATAGCCGGTCAGCACGAGTGAGGTGTATGCTGCTCTCTGCTCCGTTCACAAGGTGGGGGCTTTGAACCTTCCACCGGCCCCCGAAGGGCGATGTCTGGGGCAGGATATAATGACTCCCTGAGAGGTGAGAAGCACTGAGCTCTACTTCACTGCCAGAGAAGGGGAGTATTTTATTTTTTTTTTTAACACCACAATTTACCTTCATCTGGGTTTCTTAAGACAGGTGGTCCTGGGGGAGAAGAAAGCTGAGAAACACAGGGGGAGGGGAAGATAGGGGAGGGGGGAGGGGATACAATCTGCTCCTCTCCTGTCAGAAGACGGCGGGTATTTTTGGCAAGGTGAGCACAAGGAGTTTCCTCCAGGCAGAGTACTGTCAAAGGGAACAGTTTTGACATTTCGCAAGAAGTCCGTCTCCATGTAGTACCTCGCTTCCTCCAAAAGCTGTTGGGATTCTTCTAGACCAAGTGCTGCAGCATTCTGTTTATTAACTGTAAAGAAGGCCTCTCCCATCGAATTTCCTGCACCACCCCGGGGGGGTGCTGTGTTTGAAGACCGGCTGTTTTTTATATTGCAAGGAGTCTTTCAGCGGGATAAGCTAAATGACACTGAGGAAGTGGAGAGGACAGAGTGGCGTCACTCAGAAAGAGCCCTCCAAGATAACAAAGAAAGATGACTGGGTACCGTTTCATATTTGTTAGCATCTGGCAGGGGCAAGATCAAGATCGGGGCAGAGTCTTCTGGTGGGGGGGGGGGCGGCTTAACATACTGCCAGTGCCACTACCCCCAAAGCCCTCTCCCTGGTCAGTAGTTACACGTGTATGTTCAAGACGTGAAAGTGAAATTTGCAAAAGGGGTTAGGTTTGCGTGTATATATACAGAGGTGGACATTTCAGATCTAGAAAGTAAAAATCCAGACCACGATTTTCTTTGAACCAACAAGTTGAGCATAAAGAGTCACGATCATGGAGTACTCAACTGGTTGGTTGAAACAAAATCCTGGACTGGATTTTTACTTTTTGGAGCTAAAATGTCTATGGCTAAAATATATATAAAGTAGGCAGCTTGAGGAAGACAGTAAGAGTAAGACAGTAAGTGGGTTGTCAGTTGGGTTGACTGAACTGTCTTTACTACTCATCCATCCCACTGAGTTACTGGTTGATCTCTGGTCAGCTGACCTCATTGTTTCTGTGAAGATGATGCATGTTTCTGTCACGGTGTCGCCGCGAGAGCCGCATCCTCCACAGCAGTATCATCCTGTACCACAGCACACATTCCCTAGAAAATATCGTAAACTCATTTTAGGCCTACTTAACATACTTCAGTTAATAGTTGTGTGAATTATGTTAGAAAAACAATAAACGGCATATAAAAAGGTGGTGAAAACTGGGTTGTTGTTTCAAATGTTCTGTTTGTCGGAATAAATTTTAACCGACCGAACGAACCACAATTTAAATATAGTTTCTTAATACTTACTCTTTTCTCCCGAAACGTTGCAATATTAAGCAAAATTGACAAAGATGTACTGAAAATAGGCTTCTGTATAATGATGTGGTAGCAAACAGTCCTGTTCATGGTATGAATTGCTTATGATTTTGTTCCCCTTGCTATTATAAATAGTTGTTCTTGGTCTGATGTCTATCTCGCTGCCTTCTTTGCATTCCGGAACATTCAGCTTTAACTTCAACAGCATTTGAAAGCTGCCCCGACCTCCAAGCAACACACACAAAAAACGTCAACACTCCCAAAGTACCCTACCTAACAGAGGTTAATCCTGTAATTGATATTGTCATTAATAATGGTTTGATTGGGCTTAACTAACAGGCTTGACAGGGGGGCAGACGAGGAGATGAGGTCAATCAGGACTCCAGCACAACATGAGCGACACCCGCATTGTTCATTTTCTTTGGGTCTAGCCTCTCAAGGTTATCCTTGCTGAACCAGTCACCCAATCCATAACCGTCGGTCTAATCCGAAGCCTCTTCACACACATCATTTACTATACAAGGAACCACCAAACTCTTTAAACACGTTTTACACTTTGATGGTCAAGTGGATCCAGAATGAAAATCATAAATGAATCAGACATATTAATTCTTTGTGTTTAATTATGTTTTCGATGACAGTTTTCAAAAGTAAATAGAGAGAAAGTTAGTTAGAAAAGGTTACAGGCCTCTGGGACATTCCAGGACACGCTGCAGAACATCTCCATCCTGCTTTCTCCTGAACCAGCCTTTCTGCTTGGGCACTTGGTGTCCTCCGGTATCCTCAAGCCCAGATGAGAACTAAAACTAAACCTTCACTCAAGGAGGGATCACAGATACGGTTAAGATTTACGATTCACAAATCTAACAGTCATCTGTATTTGATACCTAGACATTCATTATGTTTTTGTATTCCTGACCCACTTGGTACTAATATATATGTACATATACACATTTACTCATGGTATTTAGCATTTATTTGCATAATGAAAACTGGATATACTGTAGTAAAATAACGAAAAAATGAAAACGTGGACATAGTAGCCGTCAATGTTAGCGTGTGACATCACAGATGCTAGACGTGTGGCCTGTGTAACTGGTGTGTGGGTGATCGACATTTTCTGAATATTCCAATATGACCCGTTGTCTGCTTACACCGATCCGTAGTTCAGTCACTAACCACAGAGCAGTGACCTTTAATTTCAAAGCATCGGTATTTACATGTAACTACTGGCTATTGGCGAAAACAAAAAAATTCAAACAGAATCGATGGCAACAACGAAGCTCCAGTTAAAACAAGCCGACTGGAACCCTCAGGGCGAGGAGTTAATTCTTTTCCTTAAGGCAGCATCTGTTAGAAAATTGACAAGCTGAAGCTCAGGATGTATTATTTATCTCGCTTATTTCCTGTGTGGCCACAGCTTTTGATGACAGATGTGGGTCTGAGATAGGGAGCTAGCAGCGGTCACTGTTTCAGAAATGAGCTAAAAAAATCGCATTCATATTTTGCACTGATTTCACGGCTCGTCGAGATAAGGCGATATGTATGGCCTTAACTAACACACACCAATCCTTTTACAGATGCAAAAAAAAACAATTGAATTACAATGAACCTCTGGGAATATATGCTGAAATCTGAGAGAATTAATGGCTTACCTTACTTGTGCTTGTCTGACAACATCGGACCTTAGCGTCAATCTTCTGCAACTTCCTTTGTTTTGATAGACCACATTTTAATAGAATTGAAAAGTGCTGCTTCATTCATCACCACGAGGGAAAGTGTCTCTTCACCTGCCCCATCTTGTTCACCGTGAGGCTCATAGACAGGAGAGAGAGAGTTTTTCTTTTTTTGGAGTCACAGCACATGGTCAATAAGTGTCCAACACCTCTGAAACGATGAATGTTAAGGTCCTTCGCTCAAGGGCCCAACAGTAGCGTCATACTGCTGGCCACAGGATTTGAACTACAAATCTTCTGCTCACAGCCAGATGGTCTCAACCCACAGAGGCGAACATCCTGGACCAGAGCTGCTTGGAATTCCATAATGATGTCAGTATTTGACGCATAGATTTCCCACTTACTTGTTGCTGGTGGCACAAGATACAGTCATGTGTCAGAGAAACAGCAGCAAACCCTATATAAACCAAATACTGGGGTATGTATATCAGGTGAGTCCCCAATATCCTGCTTTTCTCAGTGGGGATTTTGGCCATTGCCTGAGTTGGTGCAGCACCCAAACAGGGACACACTACCACCATCGGATTATCATGATCTGTTTTTTTCTCCTTTAATGATGGAGACACCCCACTCAGTATTAATGTGCAATTCATCTAGCTGATGCAGTCTTTGTTCCCCATTGGCCAGTTCGGCAGAACAAAGGCAAAAGTGGAAATTGGGATGGGGAGGGGGGGTTGTGGTGATTAATTTATAGATGTCTCCTGGTTTATTGAAGCCATTCTTCATTAGGGCAGCACGCAGGGAGAGCGAGCGCGAGTCCCACATCTGGATACAAAGCTACAATCGCATTATGGGGGATGAAAGCAAGATTGCAGGGGCCGCGGTACATTAGTCATGCTTCCGGCCGGGGGGCGGGGGGGTCACCATACCGGAGGCATCTGCCTTCGCCGACGTACGGGTTAGTGATCGCTTCCAGGAAGGTGGTTCCTCAGCACAGTTCCGCATGTTTCTCGGCGTCTAGCGGTGCCAAACCGCCGTTCAGGGCACTGCTAAGTTTCAGAACACCGCTAAACCACAATCCATATTTAAAGTATTTATTTAAACGTGGCATTAAAAATTTACGATTTCTTCTTCACCCCACTCTTAAGTTTTACTTTAATAATATGAATTTAAACTGGCTGAAAATGCCACAACATACACATATTTATCAAGAAACACTGCAGCCTGAGGTATATCTCTTACTCGAAATCCCCTGGAAAAGCATTTATAAATGTGGAGTGCATCAAATATAAATGCAGTGGATATGGGCCCAGCACGAAATGTAATGCAGCGAGAGTAAACACATAGCGGAATATCTGGGTGCCAGGAAAAGATATTCCCTAACAGGGGAACATTTTTTAATCCAGGGTAATCTATTTCAGATTATAATGTGGAGGTTCTTGGGAGGCATTAGACTGTAATATGAGGGACCGTGAGAAGGTGATCCAGGCCGCTATCTCTCAGCCAAGTGCCCTTGTTGACAGGTGACAAGATGGAAGCCAGTTTCCGTTAAACGGGCTAAGATTCGCTTTTGCAACTCTACTTGTGGCAGTCAGTCTCTTCACCCATGGCTCAGGGATTTCAATTCCCACTCCATCTCTCCGCAATGCACTGAGCAGCCTGTCAGCACAAACCCCGTAAAACACCACGCCCCAGGGAGGGGAAAAGGAGGCGACAGGGAATGATGAGGAAACTGGGGGGCCGGATGCAAGTCGGCACTGACTAGCCAGATCCCTACCGTGTCTGTCCAAAAGGGGGCGCTGAAGAGCTTAGCTGCGAAAAAATAGCCACGGCTGTCCTCATTAAGAACACTTCAGCTATACCGTTCAGGACTCTAAGGAAAATATATACACAGTCTCATTCAGATATATAAATTAACACGTGCACAAACACACACACATACATAAATATGTATGGGGGTAATGTGTGGCTTGGCAGCTTGGGCGATCCTAATTCAATCCTGGATCGAATAGTCACATCTTCTTTGGGCCCTTGAGCGAGGCCTCCTCAAACGCTCCAGGGGCACCAGAGTTTCTCCTTTGTACATACGTGTGTAAGCGCCAAGACTAGAAAAAAATGGGCTATGTGTAAAGAAGCATTGGAATGTAGTCCTGCAAATGGCAATCAAGGAATATTCGATTACTCTTTCCTTTCGTGCGAGACTGTGAAACGCACACGCATATGTCGGGTTCTCACGTGCATGCAGATGTCGGGTTCTCACGTGCACGCAGATGCATGTACGCAAAGGCAGCCCGGCACTGTATGCGGGTGCGATGCGTCGTGAGGGCACGCGCGGCCGTGTCCGACAGCAGCGGAGGGTGCCGCCCACAAGCCCCCGGTCACGGCTTGGCGCTAATGCGATCCGGAATCCGGTTCCGCCTGCCTGGCCCCGTCCTCGTGGTCTATCATCTCACTTCACTAAATTAGGCACTTATGTGGTCCGACGGCCGCTGCCAGACAGGCCATATTTATAGTGACAACTAAATTACACCCCCCCGTCCCAGTGCCCCAGCCACGTGTCAGGCATGGCGAGCACACTGATCGTGACTGACGCTCCTGGGCCGTGGGCGGGGCGACTCGGCAGATTGGGACGGCATGATTCGGGGGAGTGCTCTCCGCATGCTTTCCGATGGCGAGGGTGGGCCTGCATTGAGCAGCATGTCTGCCAGACTGTCATTCATTGATGACAGTGTACAGAAGGAAGGGACTGAGCGCACGGACTTTACCTGCAGTGAATTACAGGGCTTCTCCATGTGACTCTCAAAGAGACTCACTTCTCTCCACCTTCTGCTGGGTCAAACGCCAATCATTTATCGCACTTGTATGAAATTACGAAGTATGCTGCTTCAGTTGAAGAAGTCGCGGTATTTTAGTTTTTGTCACATACCACAAAACTCTCTCTCTCTCCATATGTGTGTATGTGTTGGAGGGAAGGTGGGAGGATGGTCAGAGAGACATTACTGTACATTGTGGGGACCTGACTTTTTATTTCATATTCATGGAACTTAGTTTCAGTTAGAAAGGTATCTAAGCACTTTTTTAAAAAAGCAAATAGCAAACCAGTGTAAATTGCTTTATCTAAATTGTTAATGATGCTAATAATAATAGATGTTTTTTCATGCTCTTCGAAAAAAAATTACAAAACATGCTGTTTCAGAATAATTAAGCCACTGATTCTTCCTAGACTTTTAGTCTGGATGAAATGAAAGTATCTATTATTCATCTGTTTAAAGGTCTTTTTTTATCTTGTAAAGGGTTCGAGTTGGAATTACGGCACTTGGATTTTAATGTTTAATTGCTCGATAACTGATAAGTGTCTGAGTGGGTGGAAGATGGGAACAGCAAAGGAAGATT
>JAODKF010000051.1:14648903-14664977 GCA_026779585.1 Mormyrus proboscirostris
TTGGATTTTAATGTTTAATTGCTCGATAACTGATAAGTGTCTGAGTGGGTGGAAGATGGGAACAGCAAAGGAAGATTTAATGACATAACAGAGGGGGCAAGACATGGAAGAGGCCTATCAAAAGGGTATCTAACACTCTGCACAGCAGTAAACCATAGCGGGAGATGAATCAGGAAAAACATTTCAAGCGGAAAAGGAAAAAAATAGAAGCTGTACCCTGTAGGAGACTGAACCACGGAGAACCTGTGATCCATCCTCCACGCAGTCGCCATGCACACGCTACGGATGCTTTCTGTGTCGTCCCACATCAGGAATCTTGGGTAATTGGCTACGACTGTCAGAAATACCCTGGAGAGATGTGTGTGTCTGTGTATGGGGACAGTGAGCTGTGTCTCGATTGGCTTGAAATGCTGAGGTCTTTGTCAAGGCTCTGGGTCCCATCGGAGATAAATCCGCTGAGGTCCGAGAATTCCTCCTAAATCACGTGGAGTTGCTTTCCTGTCCACAGCACAGCCTGCTCGTTAATTAGTGAGAGTGCTTTGTGACTCCTGCGGGAGGTGCCGGAAACATAAGGAAGAGTCTGAGCGATGACGTGTGACCTTTGTCAGCATCAGTGCCATTTGTAGTAATATTTGTTCCATCTCTACAGACAATGGGCACCACTTTCACTCGCATTGTCATTGCAGTGCTGATACTTGGGGACATGTTTCGTTATAGGCAGAATTGAAGAGTGAAAAACTGTTTACAAAGGCATTATGTGATGGCCAACACATTGTCTGCGGAGTGTAATGGACCGTCAGGTGTCAAATGAGTGCAGATGGTGAAGAGAAAAACCACTGATTTGTTTGGGCTTGCAATGTAGGCCTGAGAGAGACCTGTAATGTATTAAGCGCTATCTAGTCTAGGTACCATATTCCCATTCTAACCAGTAGCCTAAGCAGGCATCGGTGCCAGTACTCCCTGCCAGTATAGGAACAAAGAACTGTCTTTGCTATTTAGAGGCACAGAGACACAGGAACAGCCTTCAGATTCAAAACTGAAATAGTCTTCAAACCAAGAATATTTTTTGATATGGTGTTGGGTCCATTCTGGTCCCCAAAAGACTAAACCACTGCCTTTCAATTAAAATATAGCCTTGTCAGGCCAGATGGAGATTCTTCCACTTTTGGAGATGTTCCTGCCTTCATCTCTACTTCAGCCTCTCCTCTGGATGACTGCTGGAGTCGTGAGCCACTCTTGTCCACTTTTACCGGAGTCAGCCAGGCAGAAACTGCCTTTGCCTTGACTTCCATTCTACTCTGTATCTATTATGAACAAATATTACAAAAGCATTGACTTACAAAAATGTTAGCAAAAAGACTCCACAGTCAGGGGGCGTATGGGTCCAACGGGAGACGACAGAAAGAGTAGCGATATTAGAAAGTTTAATTGTTTCAGCCACAGACTGCTGAAGGTTGGTGATATCCGTTCTCAAACAGAGAGCGACTGCCTCCGCCAAAATAATTATAGATACTCCCTTTGCCGCCTTGAGGTTTTGTTTTGCTTTTGCTGAAAGTCTGAGGCCTCTTTGCACAAGCTGTCGATCCATGCAAACAAATAACCTCAACTGGAACATTTTCTAGATAGGCCGGAGCACCATGTCCGTTGAGACTCTGCACCGGGCTAAACTCTGTGTTCTTCATCTTCTCAGTTCCTGCGTTGATCATTTCAGTTTGAAATTAAAATGTATCCACTGTGCTCCAGAAATGTAGCCCATCTTAATCCGGGGAGATACATTCAGAGAAAAGTGTTATCAAGGAACACTTAACTCTCCCGTTAAGGGTTACAAATGAGAGTATATAACTTCATTATAGGTTCACACTGTATCTGCGTTTTTTTTTTTTTTTATCAAAGGAGCGACGTGTGCGTCCTGCTCACAATTGTGATCCCTTTTGCTAAACAGAATGGGGAAAGCAAAACCTCAGATAAGAGCTGCCGTTAAGACAACATTGTACAGGGTGCAAAAGAGCAGGGTGGGAAAAAGAAAAAAAGAAAAACATTTGCAATTGTGAGTGAATTGGCTGTGGGCCTTGCTTAGCATGAATGCTAATGCTAATGCAGAAAGGGGCCCTTTCGTGATTCCCCTGCCTTTTGTGTCTCCATGGACTCCCTCTGTGTATCTCTTTTCCTCTCATCATCCTACTCCGGGGGTAGCCAACAAGACAGACTTCCCTACGCTGGGTCTAGTTCAGAGATTGACCTAGAGCTGTCAAGATTCCCCTGCGTGGACCAAAAAGTGGTAAGCTCCACGCCCCCCTATTTGCTTGGCCCTTATGTCAAATACTCGAGGTATCATGCGCATGGTTTGATCCACCCTCCTTCACCCCCCCGATGGCAGAGGTGCATTCTTCTCATTATGGTCCAAGGCATGTAATTACAGTTTGCAGACCTAGAGCTTAGTCACACTTGGCTAGCATCTGAGAGTCCTACATACAGCCATGCTGATAACTTTGACCCAAAATGGCATCAGTGATGATTGAACTGGAGGTGGAGGAGAGGAGGCAGATTCAGAGGGCTGAGGGACAGGAATACGGCCGAGAGAGTGGATGAAATGTCTAAGGAGTTTCGCTCATGAAATGCAAGAAAAAATCAGGCAGTAACTTGAACTTTTGTTCCAGAGTTGGATTGGAAGTTTTTAATTACGAAGCTGCGGCCACCACAGTCCTGTTTCTGTGAACAGGCTTGAGCTTCTGTGCCAGCAGTTCAGAAAGGAATGAGAGGGCTGTGATTCTCCGGGTCATTGTACAGGTACCTGACAGCAGTTACTGAGGTGACAGGGATTGTAAGACATTTGGGCACAGGAAGAAGCAGAGGGAAGGACGCTCATGTGATGAGTCTGTGTAGGGGTAAGACGAGAGGTCTGTGTAGGGGTAAGACGAGAGGTCTGTGTAGAGGTAAGACGAGAGGTCTGTGTAGGGGTAAGACGTGAGGTCTGTGTAGAGGTAAGACGAGAGGTCTGTGTAGGGGTAAGACGTGAGGTCTGTGTAGGGGTAAGACGAGAGGTCTGTGTAGGGGTAAGACGAGAGGTCTGTGTAGGGGTAAGACGTGAGGTCTGTGTAGGGGTAAGACGAGAGGTCTGTGACCACGTGTGCAGATAGAGCGAGTATGAGCAGAGCTGACAGGGCCACAAGCTTGTGAACAGCTGATAAGGGACAAAACGGGGAGGTGACCAGTGGCTTGGGAGGTGTTTAACAACAGTGTAGTCACTTCAGATGAGGTAGTAATACCCAGAAGCAGGTGGTCATTCAGTGGGAAATTTATAAAAGGACAATGCTTTCTCTATCAAGCAGGAAATGGAAGTAGGTTATGGTACTTTTATAACGAAAATGACGACGACAACAACAACAATTATAGTAATAGTAATAATAATAGTAATAATAATAATAATAATAATAAAAGTGCAGGGGGTGGGCTGTGCTTCCCTGCTCTGTCTCCTATGCTGCCTGGTACAGACCGCAGATGGACACATAGCTATTACTGATGTTGTTATTAATAATTTATTGCCCTCGCCAGATTCCTTTATGTGAGCACTTTATGCGTCCTGCGTAAACCATGTTCACATGCTAACATGAAAGAACGACAATGAAGTATGGGCAAGAGTGCAACTGACAGTCCCCTGACAAATGTTGCAGCGTAACTTGTTCCGGTCCCATCCTTGTAATTAGATTGCAGGGTTCACTACTGGCAATAATTGCAGCATACTGCATAATTATGTACAATATGGACATACACCTGTTGATTACATACTTGGATTCATTAGCAATTTAAATTCCATGGTCACACTGTCCTCTACGAGAACTGTTCTCCTTAATACACTGGGTTTATTTGCATGTGACTTGATTGCCATTAAGAAAATATATTGTATTCCCCATTGATAAGTCACATGCAATGTCTCTATAAAAGGGAATATTTATGCTACACAGCAGGGAAGTATCCGTGTTCGTAATACGGCTCTCCTGTTGCACAGTGCACTGTTGTTTTTTTTCCCTCATGGTTCAAGAAAGAGACCTGGATCAAAACAGAGAAATCTATGAAGTGGCCAAAAAGAGATGGAAAAATGCAGGCTGGCCATTGATGGAGTATTATTGGTATTCTTTCATATTTCCCCTTTCTTTCACTTTAAAATGAGCATGTCAGGGAGGGAGGTATATATCTGGCAAGCTGCTTTGTGGTAATGTCTAAGAATTACCTTTCCCATTAACTGGAAATGCCATTATCTGTTCTTTCAAAGCATGTCAAATGGGCTTCTGCAGGTGCAGGAACAACATCTCAGAGACTGGCATAACCAGGACAAGCCCCGAAATAAACAGAGACCGGAATATCAGCCTCCTTTTTGGGGAAAAAAAGAACACGCATTCTTTAAAATATGGTTAACAGATGCTGATCCTTGACCGTCATTTGTTCTGTGTAGTATGAATCTGAAAAAGACAGCTGAATGTTGAACATATTTCTGTATTTGTAACTATCTACTATATATATTGAATAAAACAAGAAGTGGCTTTAGAGAAATTATATTGTACTGAATTAATGGTCCCTCAACCATAAAAGAATGTATTTGCTATGTTAATGAACAAAAGTAAATACACTATTAAATATTAAAACCACCAGCCTAATATCCTGTTGCTTCCCCTCGTGCCGCCAAAACACGTCTGACCCGTCGAGGCCTGGACTCCATAAGACCTTTGAAGGTGTCCTGAGGTATCTGGCACCAAGACGTTAGCAGCAGGTACTTTACAGTAAGTCATGTAAATTCCATGGATTGACTTGCTTGTTCAGAACATTCTGCAAATGCTGGATTGGATCGGGGGAATTCCCCATTTTGTCCACAGAGTAGACGCCCTACTAGGGGATTATCAAAGGTTTAGGCTTATACGGTATTATAAGACTATATTAGACTAGGAAACAAACTGACCTAACGCAAAGGTTCCTTCCCTTAAAGTGTAAAAAGGTGGTAGCATAAAAATAGTATGTTTAACTGGGCGAGAGTCTTTTTATGTCAGTGTTGCTTGTGTTTTTATCAATCAGCATTGTGAATTACAAGACATTGGTATACATTAATATTATACAGTGGGAGCCCTGTTTCTGTGGTGTAAGTAATTGCAGTTTTAGTTATCAGCGGTTTACCGTGGTCTGGAGAAAAAAAACGGAAAATTCCAGAAATAAACAAGCTTCAAACTTCACGCTAAGGGTTTCTGCATGTTGAAATTGGTTTGCTCATTAGCGCCCAATACAGCCAGTGACCCACAACAGGTTAAGATATTTTTTAATGTCCTACAATTTCCTCATTACAGGTTATGTACAGTGGAATGTCACCTCTCTGGTGGGGAAGGAGCCTGAGCTGGTGCGTAAGGTCGTGAAGTTCCAACTAGATATAGTCAGGCTCACCTCGACGCAAGGCTTGTGCTCTGGAACCAGTCTCCTTGAGGGGGGTTGGGCCCTCTTGCATTCTGGAGTCGCTCACGGGGAGAGGCGCTGAGAAGGGGTGGGCATACTTATTGCCCTCTGTACATTGGGGTTTACCGCGGTGGACGAGAGGGTAGCCTGCCTTCGCCTTCAGGGAGAGACGGATCCTGACTGTTTTTTGCGCTTATGCACCAAACGGCAGTTTAGAATACCCAGCCTTTTTGGAGTCCCTGGAAGGGGTGTTAGAGAGCGCTCCTCCTGGGCACTCCCTTGTTCTGCTGGGGGACTTCAGTGCTCACCTGGGCAATGACAGTGAGACCTGGAGGGGCGTGATTGGGAGGAACGCCCCCCTGATCTGAACCTGAGTGGAGTTTTGCTAGTGGACTTCAGTGCTCGTCACGGATTTTCCATAATGAACACGATGTTGTGGCATAAGGGTGTCCATATGTGCACTTGACAGCAGGACACCTAGGCCCCAGTTCAATGATCGTGTCATCGGACTTGCAGCTGCATATACTGTATTGGACACTCGGGTGAGGAGAGGGGCGGAGCTGTCAACCGATCATCACCTGGCGGTGGGTTGGCTCTGCTGGTGGGAGAGGAAGCCGGTCAGACCTGGCAGACCTAAGCGTATAGTGCGGGTCTGCTGGGCACATCTGGCGGAATCCTCTGTCAGAAGGAGCTTCAACTCGTACCTCTGGCAGAACCTCGCCCATGTCCCGGGGGAGGCGGGGGACATTGAGTCCGAATAGGCAATGTTCCGCCCCTCTATTGTGGAGGCATCTGTGGTCGCAAGGTGGTTGGTGCCTGTCGCGGCGGCAATCCCTGAACCCGCTGGTGGACACAGGCGGTGAGGGATGCCTTCAAGTTGAAGAAGGAGTCCTATCAGGCCTTTTTGGCCTGAGGGATTCCAGAGGCAGCTGATGAGTACTGGCAAGCCAAGCACAATGCGGCTTCGGTGGTCACAAAACCTCAGGTATGGGAGGAGTTTGGCGAGGCCATGGAGAACGACTTTCAAACGGCTTTGAGGAGATTCTGGTCCACCATCCGGCGGCTCAGGCTGGGAAAGCGTTGCAGCATCAACACTGTTTATGATAGGGATGGGGCGCTGATGACCCCAGCTTGGGACGTAGTGGGTCGGAGGAAGGAATACTTCAAAGACCTCCTTAATCCCTCCAACATGTATTCCAATGAGGAAGCAGAATCTGAGGACTTGGGGGTGGACTCACCTATCTCTGAGGCGTAGGTTGCTGAGGTGGTTAAAAAGCTCCTCGGTGGCCGGGTCCCGGGGTGGATGAGATCCGCCCGGAGTTCCTCAAGGCTCTGGATGTTACAGGGCTGTCTTGGTTGACACACATCTGCAGCATCACTTGGACATCGGGGGAGGTGCCTTTGGATTGGCAGACCAGGTTGGTAGTCCCCCTCTTCAAGACGGGGGACTGGAGGGTGTGTTCCAACTATTGGGGGATCACACTCCTCAGCCTCCCTGGTAAGGTTTATTTGGGGGTGCTGGAGAGGAGGGTCCATCGGATAGTCGAACCTCGGATTCAGGAGGAGTAGTGTAGCAACAATGGACCAGCTCTAAACTCTTGGCAGGGTCCTGGAGGGTTCTGTTGGCCTCATCAGACCGTGACCTTTGGCTCTCACTGGAGCAGTTCGCAGCCGATTGTGAAGCAGCTGGAATGAAAATCAGCACCTCCAAATCCAAGACCATGGTCCTCAGCCGGAAAAGGGTGGAGTGCTCTCTCCGGGTCGGGGAGGAAGTCTTTCCCCAAGTGGAGGAGTTTAAGTATCTTGGGGTCTTGTTCACGAGTGAGGGGAGGATGGAGCAGCAGGACACGCTGGAGAGACTATGTCTCCCGACTGGCCTGAGAACACCTCGGGATTCCCCCAGAAGTGCTTGATGAAGTGGCTGGAGTTCCCTGCTTAGACTGCTGTCCCCGCGACCTGACCCAGAAAAGTGGTAGATGATGGATGGATGGATGGAGGGATGGAGGTTATGTACAGGTAAATGATGCAATATTTTTCATTGTAAAGTGTATAACAGTATGTTTTTCAATGTCCTTTCATCTTTTGAGGGGTATAAAAAGCATGATTTTCATTGCTCTGTTATCCCTTGATACATGAAACTTTTTCATTACTTTATCTTCTCTTGAGAGTGAGCTAAAATGTGCTAGACTGTGCTAAAATGTCGGAATCTCTTTCATTCAAGAGAGATACAGTATTGTATTTAATCCTGGTAATGTCTTAACATGTGTCATTTATCAATTTAACTTTACCACATGTATATGGGTTCTTGTATGTCTTGGAACATATCACTCATGGATCCAGGGGAGGGGGGCGGTTACTGTATTATGAATTCAATTTTAACGGGGAAAAATGAGAGAAGGTTTTTTTTTTTCAAGATGTATGACCTTTGATGTATGACCTTGATAATTACAAGAACATGAATGAAACTGCTAATAGGTGCACAGTACACATATAATAACTACATGACAACATAGAACCAGGTCTATTTCAGAAAATGGAAAATGGTTTCATGCATTTTAAAGAGCTTCTCATGGATCTTTGGAGAGCTCTGAAACACTGCATAAACTAATGCTGAAACACTGTATGAACTATTGTTCTATTTTATTCTTAGCAATATATTGTGGAGATATTAATCTTTATTTAGAGTGTCCTCAGGCTTGTGGGAAATTGCCTGAAAAGGTTAACAGTGTGTATTATGCAGCAGGTGCTCAAGGCAGGTGCAGAATGGAATTTTACATTCCAGAACATCTCGGGAAATGGTACATCTCACGTCTGTTATTTTTTTCCTGACATGCAGATGCATCTGTTATTTTTTCTATTTTTTTCCCCCAAACTTGAGCATTATTCTGGGAAGTCCTAAACCTATTTAAACTTCATAGAATCTATTACAGGAAACAGGGCGATTGTGAACTTCTGCCGTGTTATTAAGCTGTAAAAGTGAAACTACCAGTAACACCAACTGGAATTCCCAGTAGAGTCTCTCTAAACCATTTTCCGTGTTTGGCAGCATTTGGCATTTATCTGTTTTGTCTCAATACGTTTAATTGACGACATATTTTTTTGTGAATTTGGAAAGGCGGGCTTTGCATTGATGTGCAAACATCATTATATTTGTTGAATTAAGAAGATTATGAATGTTTAATGAAAGAACCGTTATTCAATTTCTTTCTGTGAAGCAAGTAATTAGTAAAGTGTACTGAAACAAAATATTGGTAAACAGTCACAGAAGGCTTCACTAACATGAAATATGCATAATTCTGTAGCATAGAACATGCAGAATAGCAATCACATCTACAACTGAAGAAATGCTAATGAGTTTGGCATCAATATGCTGACATTTCATGGAGGGATATTTTGTTTTGCTTTATTTTATTTTGATTTATTTTATTTTGTTCCCAGTGAAGCAAACCTATTTCCCAGACTTCATATCTTAAACATAGGTCCCAATAAATCCAGTATCAGGTTAAAAATGTAGTAATAATCTAACCAGTCGATGTTGATTCATCAGTAAGCTCTTGGGTAACTCCCTCAAGGAAAATTGTTTAGTGGTAAGAATGCCACTCATTGAAACGCAGTCACCCTGATATATCTCATTTTTTATTATGAAATATTAGCATAGTATATCAGTATGCTGAAACTATTTAACTGCATTTTGTCATGGATCCGGGCGGATTTGGAGCAGGGACGAGGGATAGTGCAGGCAGAAATTTGGACGACCCACTTGCGGCTCACTTGACTGGGGTTTAAACAAAACAAAACAAAACACACTAAGAACGCAACAAAACCAAAAGAACCACGAGGGGTCAAAAACAAAAGAGGATAAACAAAGACTAGATTTACAAAGGGGGTCGGGCAGGCAGGTAGGCTACTAACAGAATATCCAAAACTACACAAACATCACAAACAATGAACCACTCAGGACTAAAATTCTGGCAGGAACTTAAAAAAACTGAACAGGGTAATGGCAAGCAGGAGTGAAACAGACAAATTAACCAATAGGGGAAGGTGCAGGACAACGAGCAATCAGGAAAACACACAAGGGCAGGAACAGGAACAGGCAACAGGTGAAACTAATTAACTCAGGGAACTGAACGGGGAAACTAAGAACTTGACCAAGGAAACAGGGAAAGAGAAAGTAACACTGGGGAATAACAGACAGTTAGAAACACAAGCATAGGCATGAAGAATTTAACCAAAACCAAATATAAACTAGAAATGCTCATACAATCATACACTAGGGAACAAAATATAAAAACTGAGGAGGAGGATTCAAACACATGACAAAAGGGATTTGCAGGTAGCTGCACTCTAAACATGTTGAGTCATGTGGCTGACAGGAAATAGGGGAAACACAAAGACTGACAGGAGGGACAGGATGACCAGCAACACCTGCTGGCCAAACGGGGAAGGGACACAGAAGACTGAGACAACAGGAGCTGACCCTGACACATTCCTGTTTTTCCTAAATTGATAATTGTTTATTGTAATAAAATGAAAACCTAATAATCTTTTTTTTCCTCTCAGCATTGAGGTTATTGATCATGTGTCCCAGAGAAGCCATACTGTATGTAACAAATTAGTAGCTATCCTTCACTAAGGTGCAAATTTTTTGCAAATTATTTGCTGGACTGTCTTCAAAAAGAAGTCATCATGTTGTGTGCTAATATATACCATACACGTGCATTTTTTTCTTTCCAAACTTTAATAGTTCCCAGGCAGTCTTTGAGGCATTGTTCAGGCAAACAATATAGGAAATAGTTTTTCCATGAATAATGGGCGATGCCAGCAGTCATATCAGAATGATTACAACAACATTTCAAATCCAGTGCGGCGACAGAAGTCAGAGCAGCTTGAAATTGATATCTTCTCCGCCCCCCACCCCCCCCCCCCCCCCCCCAGCCTGTAGCTGTATGATGAGGCCGGTTAATGGCAATGATACTATTTTGAATTTTCTCCAGATCTGTTTAAGGGTGCACGGGGAGCATTGTGTTGTTTTATTCATAAATATTTGTTTATCTTGAATGCCCAACTTGATAAGAGCTGTCTGACATGAAAGCAGGCCTTTTTTTTTTTTTTTTTGCACTCAAATATAAAATGAATTCCCGGATTATAAAAGATTTATCAGCACACGTTAGCATAATAGTGCAGCTTCATCAAAGCTGTCCTTCCACTGGTTTTTTTGGAGGAGTCATCTCTTCTTGGCCAAGTGAGGTTGTATTTTTCCCATTTAATAAGGCAGTGTTAGAGATAGCCCTAGGGTAAAATAGCGGCGACCCACCAATCAATGCCCAGATCCCACTTTGCCGGCTGCACCCGCTGCACCACGTTGCTGCAGTACGGTTCATAAAAATACAGCTAAATAAAAAATGCTTCACCTCTGTGGGATTCCCTCGTTGCAGCTAAAGGACGCATGTCTCTTCTGCCTCACTGAGTATTATGTGCCATTATCTGTAGCAGATAAAGGGCCTTGAGGATCACACTGCAATGTCGTTTTCTTTCTACACTGTGATTATATGCTGTATGTATACTCGTAATACGTTTTCATTTTATATATATATATATATATATACTGTATACACATATATATATACATTTAATATATTTTGATTATATACTGTATATATACTTGTAATATATTTTCATTGTATATTGTATGTAAACGTTTGATGCATTTTGATTATGTACTATATATATTCTTTTTAATATATTTTGATTGTATACTGTAGCTTAGCAGTCGCCTATGTGTTGACCGCAAGCTACTAATTGCCCACAAGGAACCAATGAGTAGCCTGCGTAACGATTATCAAAAATTGGCTAATTTTTTGTATGTTGTGCATACCTGCCTGTTTTTCATCATCTCAGGTGATGAGAGCCACAATGCCCCACCCCTCCTTTTACCGTATGCTTTGGACACCATGACCCTGCACAGGACAGCAGGGAAAAAGAACGCTTATACACGCCATCTTGGATTGATACTCACATAAAGTTTGCTCTTCACCTTAGTTTTATTTGTGTCCCTCACTTCCTGTATCTAAGGGCCAAACCATCTTTTTCGTTGCCTGTGGCCAGTCTACAGTTCAAGTGTGTGATCTATTCCACCATTTGATCTATAGATGATTTGGTCCTTCTATTTCATCTGATCACTGTGGTTACATGGTTTTGGGGAGGGGGGGGGATTGGAGATACCGCCAATATTTAGTAGCGTAATTGCAAATGTCTAGCGTACACGCTGGCTGTGATGTACACCCATTGTGTTCTCACTACTGTGCCGTAATCAATCCTCATAATTACACTGTCGGAACCTCCCAGAGAGCCTTAATCAAGTCATCCTCTGTCCTGGATCTGGCGATCTGGGCTCTGGGGAGGGTGGGGGTCATGGCAGAGGGGTGCTGGCTGCAGGGTTGCAGAGGAGAGGTGGGGTGAACTTTCCAACCCAGCCGAGGGTTCAAATGAACTGGTTTCAGAAAATGAAAAGGAAAGGTGATTGGGCCCGTTGTCCATTAACCTGGTGTGGGAAGTCCTGTAGCGCCGTAAGAGATGCTGCGGGCACCGCGCTGAGGCGTCACATGGACGTAGGAGGGGGCAGATTGCTATTTTCATTATTTCTTATCAGGCTTTCATGAGGTCACCTCATGGGGCAAAGGACCCCATGAGAATCAGCTCTAAATGTTCTGGATGCCCGCAGGCACCCTGGGCACCAGCATAATGTTAGGCCTTCGATGCAAGCTGAGGATCTGAAGACGTAGGGTGGCAAAATGTCAGTCTGTCTGTCTGTCTATCTGTCTGTCTGTTTCATTTTCTTGTTTAATGATTTCATATTTTCTTCTTTTGATGCGCCGAGATTTGACAGTCTTCAAATCAGTCGAGCGGTGGCTGACTACACGGTTGTCACTTAAGTGCCTTATTTCTCAGAAGGTCGCGCGTTTATCTCGTGAAAGTTGAGAAAGCAGGCTGTGTCAGCAAACACGCTTTGTATGTATACCGTACGTATAGGTACACAAACATTCACACTTTTTTGTTCCAATATTGAGATGTTTTAGGAAATAGTTTGGAGGCTAATGACGTTCATTAACTCCCAATTACAAACGTAATATAAAGCTTTGAGTATAATGTTTGTCCTCTGTTTTTGTTTTTTCTCTGATAATAAATAAACAGGGAGTTCCTAAATAATGAAGTAATTGGCTTCTCTGCCCTCAAAGGAATTGCAGTGGGGGCAAAGGGGAGGGGAAAAGAAAAGAGAAGAAAAAACAAAGAGTCATGTGTGTGAGTGTATGTGTGTGTCCAGGTATACCTTACCTTGTGGGGACCAAATATCTCCACAATGTGATGAGTACCCAGTTTCCTAGTCTCCATATGAGAAAACTCTGTTTTATAAAAACCTACAGTATGACTACAATGAAACAACTAAAAATGCAAAAAAACTGTTGTGTTTTGTTTGGTTACTTTTGGTTATGGTTAGGGCGTAGCAGGGGCTAAGGCTGTCATACAGTAGTTAGCATTAGCATTTTCTCATAGAAATGAATGAGGGGGGCGGGGGTGGGTGTTGGGCAATGGGCAGATATATTTTAAGATTGCGATCTTCAGAAATGTAATATTATTAAAATAAAGTGAACACACCACATGTCTGTACACATTATATTATGTCGACACTATACATGCTATGGGGACACTGAATCAGGGCAAACAGATCAGGTCTGGGGGGATCTGTCACAAAAGGAAGAAGTTTGAATATCAGTGCTCTAAAGGACTTTTTAATTCAGTTATATATGACGTGAGGTTGCCTACGTGAGCGGAACAAACATTTATAACATGAATAAACATTTATTCCCTTTTGGCAAATCGCAACTTAATATTACCAAGGTGTTAATGCATAGGCATCTAGGCTTTTAGCAAGTTACCTGATCACGTACCTTTTGACAGATTCCATTTACATTGCCAGTGTAATCCAGTGTCACCAATTGTACGATATATTACTCCTCTCTAAGAACAGTGAATGTATTCTGCAGGACCTGGAATGCATCTGTTTTCATTCTCCTCAGAACATTACATTTAATCCTGTCAGACATGTCACAACCACCGATTTGTGTGATGTTAGTCGTCCCGGATTGTGACAGAATTGCTCCCAGTGGGGAAATCACTAGTTAAAACTGGTGCTTTTGATTGTAGTATACTGGGATGACTGGGGAGGGGCTGGTCGCAGGGTTTGCCCACCTGCCGCCAGTAGGAGGCTGGAAGAGGATCTGACTTTCCTCCCCTGCTGTTTTGCGAGTCAAACGGCAAATGGGTAACGGTTCCCAGTGCCTTCATCTTTCCACGCAGCTGCTTTGAAAATGCTTTCTGAAGGGGAATAAAATAATACAGTATTCTACTCACGGCACGGCACAGTCTCTAAGGGAGGGTGTTCAAAAAAATCAACATGCAGGAAATGCCATCTGTGAGTGGGACATTAGTCATACTTGGCCATAAATTGTGAGCATTACTTAGTGATTCTGCTGTGCCACCGTCACTAATGCTGATGCATTAATGAGAGTCCCTTTGTGAACAGTTTCCCGTCACTGTGACTTCATCTCCCTAACTCTCTCCTTGTTGATATTCATTGTTCTCTGGTAAACAACTTCTGAACGCAAAACACCGTAATGGGTTATAAGTCATGTGACCCCTGTAGAAGGGTCCGGAATTCACGGCGGTGCCTTCCTAGGGTGTTCTGTGACGGCGTGCCAGGTGGGGTCACTGATCCAAAGAGTGTCTTTTCCACACTTATTGTGCTGTGAATTTACTTCATGCAGCTCGCTCCCGCCTGCAAATCCAAAATGTGGTTTTTGAGCAATTCTCCACTCAGACAAAGCTGGTGAAGCAGAGATGCGCACATCGGGAGGGCAAACGGGGTTCAGATTGACTCACAGAACTCCCAACCCCCAATATCTGGCATGCCACACGATTGAATCCTGCCTCCAACTAATAAGTGAGAATGCCAGCGTAAATAAGAAGGAGCATCCGGAGGTTAGGGGAACAAAGGCTGCCCTTCTGCGCTACACTCCTGGTCTCCCTTTGTGAATAAAGTATTTTGACATGTCTTTCCTTCATAATAGCCACTCAGGTTCACACAATGATCTGAGACTGTTTTTTTTTTTTTTTTTTTTTAAAGTCATAACTAACAAACCAAACTAACCGTTTTCTCGATCCATATATCACACACTGCCTTAGCCAGCAGATAAACCTTTGTTGTCTTCTATAATTGAGATTATGCTAATAATATTACATCAAATTTGAGTACCACATTAATTTCAGGCCCTATGTCAGTATTCAATTACATACCACAAATGAACGATGGCTTGCAACATAGTGTTTTCCTGGGGTAAAATAACAAATGGATTGAACTCTTCATTGTGATGGCATTGTCACGCAGACAGACATTTCAACTAATTAAAGCAGCATTTTGTACACGATAATAGTTTGCAAATGTGTATCATTTTATTTCTCTGTGATTGAATACTAATCCTCCTCAAACACTTAATCCAAAGTAACTGGGCTCCATGCGGCCCGGCCACCTGCATAGGCTGCCAGTCAGTATCTGCCACAGTCAGTTATTTGACCTTTAACTTCTGCATGCTACCTTCTCCCATATCCATCTTCTCATGTTCCCGCCTCGGGCCGACTCGTCCCTCCTTCATAGCCCGCTTCCCAGCCATATTGCTGCTCCTGTTGCAGAGGACGGAGTAATAATCAGCGGCATCTAGTCATGCTCCCCACGGCTACAGGGCCGGACGCAATAACTTTCCTGCAGGCGTGATGTTCTGCTTTGGCCTTGGCAGCCGCATATTGGGAAGTTTATCGAGATACATAAGGTTACCTGACCATGGGTAAAGCCTACAGCTGTGCTGAAGCCAGCAGCTCTGTCAAGCACTCACCCTAAACTTTCAAAGTTTCCTTCTTTTATCAAATAAAAAATTTAGAATTAGGGGGTTCGAACAGAACATAATTCTGGTTTTGTACATATCCTCCGAGGGCCAGTCCTTTAATATTGAGTTAGCTGAAGTGGAACTGAAGGTCTTTGAACTCTTTATCTGTCAAGCATCCTGACGTTTCTCTGACATGTTGCAAGCAGTGCCACCCACAGGCCTTTTGTGGGAACAAAGCGCTCGATGAACCAGAGCATCAGAGTCCCAAGGGGTGGGAGATATGAACTTATCACCCAATAATCAGCAAGACAGTCCCTGGTGCTTATGGGTGAGTTGTTGGTTAAGGCTGTTGGCCCAGAAGAAATGTTATTGACCGCATGGATTCTAAGAGCTCGGACCCCCCAGTTATCTATATTTATGGACAAGACTGCTAACCCTGACTGCTGATACTTGGAGATCTCCATTATCGAATCACCATGTTGATCCCACTTCTGCAGAAGGTCATCACCTTGTATCTGGAGTAGATGAATATTCAAGCCCTAGTGTCTGTGATCGCTCAGCAAATATGCTCTGAAACCTAGAACCACATGGAGGCGACTGACATGGTCAACCTTTCCAAAACCTAATCATTCTGAGCATGGAGCCAAACACCATATTTTACAGTGCAATGCAGTGCAATAAAACAATATTACAGTACAGGACA
>JAODKF010000051.1:14666910-14690224 GCA_026779585.1 Mormyrus proboscirostris
TAATATGAAGCTGGCTAACCCTTAGTTTCTGTAAGAAATAGTCTGTACTCTTCTGGGAAGACGTTCCATCAGATGCTGGAACATTGCTGGTGGGATTTGCTGCCCTTCAGGTTGGGTATTGATGCTGGGTGATCAGAGCCTTGTCTGTGAGCTTATGTGGCCCCCAACTCACAGCTGAACCTGCTCCCAGATGTTTCCACTTCATAGTCACTTGACTTGCGGTTGACCAGGGCAGCTCTAGCAGGACAGACATGTGGAGACCCGACTTGCTGGAAAGGTGTCCAGTGGTGTCCAGTGAAGTGACAGTGAAGTGACAGTGCCAGGCCGAATAACCTCTTCTGTATGACCCCTCCCCCCATTCTGCTGCCATTGTTTGACACTGGAGATTACATGGTTGTGTGCTTAATTATACAGCAGTGGGTGTGGCTTATGTGGCCAGTTCTTGTAATTCCCGCAGGTCCATATAGTGTATATACATACCTGCACGTGTGTGGTGCTCAGCATGTGCAGAGCTGTGGGTTTTTTTCTTTTGTCTATTACTAAGTAGACAACAATGTCCCCTTCGTAGGAACTGAAACAGAAATGTTCTGGTGACATACATGCCATTGACATTTATTTATTTATTTAGTGAAAGAAGGAGCTGTGAAATCTGGGGTCTTTTTACGGGTTACTTTTTCATTCTATGAATCAGCTTTCATGTGCTGTACTCACCATATATACAGAGAGCTTCATAAAAATAGGACACCAGTGGTTATATTTGGACCAATAAGGTGTAGCAATAGATTATTTAATTCCGTTAGTAGGTGTTCTGAGTAAAAAGGAAAAACATTGACTGGTAACCCAGGACAAAGACTGCAGATACGTGAATCTTGTGGACCCTGAACATATTGTTGATTTTGGTTTGGGTCCAGTTTATTTCAAAATTGGTCTTAGCGCTGGTCCAATTTCATAATAATTATTCACAATTCCTACCTGAATATCGGCATAATCCGACTTGGAATGAAATTAAGCTGTTATTATGGACCTCTCCATTTTTCTGGCTGGGATATCCATGCGCAGTGCTCACTTTCATGGTCATGGGAGTCCAGAAGAACCATGGGGTTGTATATTACTCTTTCAGAAAGGCATTATGGGTAAATCTACCCTTTCAGGCCATTAGCAAATTGTCCTGGTGCGCAATCAACACAATCTTGGGGAATAACGATCTTGACAAATACAGCATTTGTCCACGAAGAGGTTTACTAAATGTGAAAGAGAAAAAAAATGAGTGAAAGTCCAAAGAGAATAACTCAACAGTGATGTGCAATAAAAACAGGTCCACCTATCAGATCATGAGGCAGAAAGGTGTATATTGTTTGGGGAAACAGACCACGAGGTAAATTCATAAGAAACTGGTCTTTTTCAAACTTTGACAGATTAAAATTCCAGAAGGTAAATGGTCGTAACCTTTTAATCTTGAAAATGGCAGATGATTTGCACTAATTCCAGGCGTTTTCAGAAGCTTACAAGTAATGGGCCAATTACCTTGAAGGCACCTTTTCAGCTTCAGCGGTGAGCTATTGTGACACAGTGTTCGCAGTGTGCTTTCAGGAAGCGGCTTTACTTTTTTTATTATTATTTATTTATTTATTTATTTTATAAAAAAAAATTAAAAAATAAAATAAAAGGAAGCGGCTCCTAATAATGTTTACTCCAAAGGCTCAGTTTTGAACACAAACACAATCTTCTCCACTATAATACATTCAATGGTGATGTTACTGCCGGATATTACCTTTAGGGGGAGTGGGGGGCAGGTTAGGCAACCTAATGATTAATATCACTACTAACTTTTATGTGTGTTTTCTCATTGTGGAGTTAGAAAGCAGCCTGTTTTGAAAATGGTACAGTATCTCATCACAAACACATATTGGCATTAGATGATCAGAAATGTTTGTTATTTTTTCTTTTTCACCTGCTGTCATAATTGTCACACATCTCTGGTCATTGCTCTGGTATTTGGATAATGAAAAAGCAATTATTTCCTGACCTTGGCTGGTAAACCAAGCATTGCTTTACTCCTGGGTCAAACGGGGGCTTTGATATCTTTCATGAAAGTCTAGATTTGCTGAGCTTAATGCATAATGCAGCTTTGACCGCAGTGGGTGAGAGATGAGCTCACCTATGACAGAGCGTTCAAAGAGAAGTGGACAGAGTAATTCCAGGCCTTCGCAGTGGGGGCAGTTCGCAGAGCCACCCGGGAAGAAAGGGACATAAATAAATCCTCTTTGAAGCCATGGGCCATGAATGACATCGTTGATCCCACGCCCTTCAACTAAGGTGTCTGATGGAAATAAGGGTGGAACAGGCCAGCAATGTAGATCACAGATCACTCATCTAATGATTCGGCACTACGGTAACAGGACTGGAAGTGGAGATTACAGATGTAATATGATCGATGAAAGAAGTGCAAGATTACTGAAATGATACTGCTGAAAGACGGGACCGGAGACAGAGATCACAGATGTTTTGTTAGCAACTGAGCACAGAGTTTTAGCTGCGATTCAGTGAACAAGAGAATAGAAGTGGAGGCCACAGATGTATCCGAATGAGAGACGGGATGGAAATATAGAAATTGTGCGTAGAGTGAATGAGCAGTGGAGAATACTGCCAGGGAGTTTCCAGGAATGCTACTGTACATGTCAGGCATCCATAAACCCAGATCAACAATGTAAACTGGAATGGAAATCATTGTATTTGGTTACTGCAATGTTATGAATGAATGAATGCCTTTATTGTCACTGCACAAGGTATGATAAAATTTGCAGATTATCCTTGTCATTGCAAGAAAAATAATGTAAGGAAGGATACAAATACATAAAAATAAGATGAAAATAAGATAAAGCGAACACAAAATATAACTAAATGGAACATAGAATTGCAAAGTAATTGGAATCAATTGGAAAGTAATAAAGCATTCATGTGGCTATGGTGATTCTTTCCATCAGAATGTACCTGACATTCACCTTAGGACGGTATGTGTATCCACTCCAACCATGAGGCAGGGTCACCAACTCTCATGCATCTGATGTGACAATCACACTTTCCCATGCCTATGCTCATGCAAGAAATCGCACACCATCTTATTCCATTATAAACCTAAAATTAACCGCATCAAAAACGTCACGGCAATTTGAAAACCCTACAGATAATAAGGTAATAAAACATACATGTAAATGTATGCGCAACTGCGAACAGACGTGTCTGGAATTGAAAAATCTCAATTCAGCCAGCTGACCGAAGTTGATAGCCCAGATAAGCACTCCAGCACAGGTAGGTGGTGCAGCCCAGCTGGGATGCAGGGCTCTCAGAGAGTATCACACCAGCACTAAAGGTGATCATATTGTCACTTATACCCATAGAAAACCAATGCGAATTCAGGGAGAGCTTCTTCACTTGGCAGGGCCAGAACCTACCCTGAAGTCCCTATCCCCTGAGCCACAATGACGCTGCTAATAGGTATATGAGCAATATTTAAATGTTTCTCAGCACAAAATTCAGTTAAATGTGGACGAGAGGCAGAAAGACTTACACACGGCATGGTTTGAGTCACATTCTCATAAAGACACACAATCCAAGTCCCGCACTAGAGAGTAAAAAAAAGAAAAACCTTTTGTGGCATTCTCTCTTTCTGGCTCAGGAAGCGAGACGCACGGCAGACCCGATAGGATGGGTCCTGCAGATATCTCTGTTTGGCAGCGATTTCTCGGGCCTTCACGGCACACCTGGTTCCTACAAGTCCTCCTTCTGCTTTATCTTCCTCGATACAAACATCCAGCCATTATCCGCTGGGTCTCTGCTTGCCTAGAAACCACTGTCTGCCTGTTTTAGGGTCCAGAATTCCTCTTCATTGAGATTCATGAGGGCTACTCTCATTCTTCTCCAGGATCGTGCGTGACGTTGCCAGCTGATGTTCCCTGAGTCTGGCCCCTGGGTGGGGTTCTGTTCGCTCAGCTTCTTGGAAGGAACACCGCTGATTTTTTTTTATTGTTGTTTTATTATTCATACTAATGAGAAACTGTATAGATTATTGTGGTTGGAAATATAAGGGTGTGAAATTGCGGCAAATTTATTCACAGACTAACCTCACTGGTGAAAATGTAATTCTGTGCCACGTAGTGCTAAATTAGCAGTAAATGGAAACCTTACGTCAGTCACCAGAGATTCATAGACAGCGGGTAGATACTGAGCCAATTGTCGTCCAGCTCAAGTATCACGCTCCCTTTGATTCCTGTCAGCACATAAAATGTGCTGGCAGGTTTTCCCCGCAGGCACATTTTAGATTTACATTAAATTTTCCTGTCGATCCTTTTATGTCTGCCTCAATATTAAATTATTTTATTTGTATTTTTGACCAGCTACCGTTGACATATTTTCACAGTGGCATTCTCTGAAACATAGCTCAGCTATTTACACTTAACGGAAAAACAAATATTGGATACAACTGCGTTATATGAAGAAAAAAAAAAAACAACTTATTCTGTGATTAATTAAGTTCAGCTTATAGAGGGCAACTGAGAAAGGCTGGCAGGATTACTTTTTATTTACCTAGTAATGAATACTCTGTGATGATTACTCTGTGATGAATACTCGTTTTAAGGCACTCTTAATTCATTGTGTTGTGCTTGCAGTCATTATATAAATGCTAAAGGGTTTTTGAGTCCTCTTGTACCCTTAAATGTGATTTATATTTACTGTACAACATATGACAGTCAAATAAAAATGTGCCTTCTTTCATTATTTCATCTCCCTGAGTCAGAATTACATAGAATATCAGTGCAAATAATCATTAGCAATGGGCTCTTACCTTCATTACGCCCCCTTGGTGCCACCAGCTCCCTCAGGCCCCAGACTGCAAGCTGTGATTGGGGCATTATCTAGTGGTAGTTTTTGTAACATTTGCCCAATGTAGCTTGTATTGTGGATAAAGAACAAGAATGTATTTTTATCACTGAACCCTACAGTGATACAAATCTATGAACACCTATGTCGTTATACTTTGAGACGTGGGTGCTTTGCTATAAGTGTGAACAAACAGGAAGACATACTTTGCCAGCAAGTTGTTAGTAAATATTATTACTTGTACATTACTTCAATTGGAAAATTATTTAAAACAGTTCTCTCTTTTATTTAAAACGTTAACATTTTAAAGCTCTTTCCTCCCCTAGAATTAACAAAGTTTCAGCAAGATGGAAGTGAAAAGAGCTAATTCCA
This sequence comes from Mormyrus proboscirostris, assembly GCA_026779585.1. NCBI lineage: Eukaryota > Metazoa > Chordata > Actinopteri > Osteoglossiformes > Mormyridae > Mormyrus > Mormyrus proboscirostris. The sequence continues at coordinate 14,672,161 of JAODKF010000051.1, forward strand.
GCCCAGTGGAAGACCAGTGCTGGAGAAGGAGAGAAAATTATTTTTAAATTATTTTAAAATGATGTACGTTCAGTGTGCTTAGAAACGGTTCTTAGTGTTCAGGGAAGTATTGAATAAAAGTTAATAAAAAGTGAATAAAAGTTAAAAGTTGAATAAAAAGTATGAAATAGTATTTCGTGAAAATATCATGTATACAAGGATTCAAATTTTTCCTCATTTTTCTCCTATGATCCCCAAGGAATCTGCTAACCAAAAAAATAATGCTGTATTTATGTAATATTAACAGAATTAAGACATTGTGTGGTCCCTGACAGGCTGTCGCATGTCAAGTGCTGAGGGCTGCAGCTTGTCCAAACATGCTCAATGCTCCATGATCCTCAAATTATTTTTCATTCCCATAAATGCTACCAGGAGGTGGAGTTTAATCTTGACTTAAGTAGGTCACTAAAGGAACCTGCAAGGATCAGCCTAATATTATGGTCTGTCTTCCTAAATATCACTCTTAGATAAGCATCGCTCTTTTATTCTTTCATCTTCACTCAGACTTCAACAGAATGGCATTATGAGCCTTCAGGTAATTAACTGATAAGGACTGCTTTTGAACAAGGCCATGCACACTACACGATAAAAAATAAGTAATAAGAATTTCAGCGGTAGGTGAGAACATGCCATATAATCTATACACTCAGTGTGACTTTCCCCAATTTGCAGGCAAGCAAAGAGTTCAAGCAAGACAAGATTGATTGTAAAGAATGAAATCATACCTGAAGTAAAGAAGGAACCTGGATGTGGGGGGGGGGGGTGGGTGAGGGGTAGGCAACAAAAGCACAGCTACCACAGGGAATGTAACCTTTCAGTTCATCCACTGTGTGTGGTAGGATGGCCTTGGAAATGCTAATCGGAATGGCATGAATAGGGCTGGCGGAGGGGTCATGCTTGTTCTGTTTCCTTCTAGTGAAGAACAGGATTTGAGATGACCCCCCCCCCCCCCCCCCCTTAGCCTACTGTTTGCAAAGAACGCCATGTTATGGGAGGACAAAGGCATCATGAATATCTATAACAATCAAGACAGAGAGTAGAGGAAAGCTCAATCAGGACCGATGTTTAGTCTTCCTGTCCTGCACATCACACCCTATGCAGAGATAGAGAGCGGTAGAGAGATTTCAATGTCAGTGTAGTATGTGTGTGTGGTATGTCTCTCACGTGACTATGCAGGGCTGCTGTGGAGCTTAGGATGATTCCAAGGGCCTCTGAGGTCATGAAAAGTTTTACATAATTGGACTGGACTGAGTTGGGGGCCCGATATTACCTCGTTTCCACCAACACAGAGCCGGTGCTGGTGCCACTACTGGGCTGGTTCTGGCTTGGTGCCGTTTGAGAGCCCGTCTGCATTTCTACCGGCTTCAAATACAACCGAACGAAAATGTTATGCAGGTGCAAGTGAGTGTAAAGTAAGCGGCCATATGAATTCAGTGTTTTTGGATTTATTTTGATCTATTTTAAATTTTACATGAACTGAAGAGTCTTTAAATTTCAAAGTTTTCTGAGTATGACTTGTTGTGCTCAATTGCCTGTATCCGTTTTTGTCTTCTTAAAGGCTATATTTCTCCTCAGTCTGTGTGTGTGAGTGAGTTCATTCTCGCTCGCTGTTTTACCTCGGCCCTTTTAAGGATCGCGCAATAAAAGAGTCTGCTATAAATCGAACTTTGCTGCCCGCCTCAAGATTTCTTTTCCACTCGGGTGCCACAATATTTTATTTATTCGACCTGTGTTATGTTTATAATTTATTATAAAATTTTGCCAGCAAATCGATCTTTTATTTTTCACAGAATAATAATAAAAAAAAAAAACGATGTAGCATTATTCTGCAAGTAAGCTGGCAAGTTGTTTCACTTTTGGCACTGGTGATATTACACATTGAATTTTCCAAGTATGCGTTTGGTTTGAACACAATAGCCCATCTCATTTTCCAAATCCTGAGACCGGCTCTTCTATGGTGCCGTGCTGGAGCCGTTTGTTTTGGCCAAAGGCCAGTGTTTTGCAACCTGGCACTGGCTCTGGAACCGCATTGGTGGAAACGAGGCTACAGATATGCTTTCATGGGACCCAGAATCTCTAGTTGCGCCTTTGACTTTAAGAAACTGTGAAAGAGATGAATCACGTCTACATATAAGTAGTGAATGTGACCATTCATTTGGTATTAATAGTGAGAAAGAAATTCTATGAATATGACGCCTTTCTATTTTATTATTACTGAACTAATATATACATGTTTTACTGTTTATTTTTCACAATGAATCTTCCAGATGTTTTAAAATTTTAACAGTGGAACAGAAGAAAATTCCTTACTTCTAAATTGGTATGTTGTGTGTTTTTTTTGTCTACCTTTGATGCTGCCAGAAAATTCCAATTATGTAGATTTTTTTGCACTTTGTTGAGAGGAGTAAAAATAAGACTCAAATCTTTACAGTGAAGGACCTAAATGTGAAATCGATTCACATTCACACGGGGCTTTCAAAAGATAACAGGTTTTTGATGGATGGTCATGGGCCCTGGCAACTGTAGTTGTGAAGCAGACTTTATGTATCGTTTGAGAATCAAATAAAATCTGTGGCAGTGTCCTCCAGGGTAGCCTGACAATATCACGCTCAGGTCCAGAATACAGCCTTTCAGCTTGTAGTCCATTTTTAGAAATACTTTCCTTGTAGCGTCACAAGATTCTGAGGCAATGGTTTGCAACTTTTTGTAAACCAGTTGAAAAAGAGAAATAAATTAATTGATTAAACTCTTATGTGTCTCCTTCCCCTGGTATCCAACAGTTGTAACAGACGATGACCCATGACTAATTCATGCTCTCTCTCTTTTGAGAGAGTCACCTATACTTGTAAGCTCTTATTTCAGGAGTATTTTTATGAGGAACATGCCTGTTTTTTTTTTGTTTTTTTTTTTTTGGAAATGGAACAATCGTGAAAACAGTCATAAGTCAAATCATTCATCAGGGTTGTTTTTGTGCAATCAAGGATTTTGAGGAAACACCCCTTGACTACAGAATTCCTTTTTTTTCTCACTTACCTTCTTCCTTTTTTTTACCTGTCCTTCCTTTAGCGGTTCTCACCTCAGACTTGGCTCCAGGTCTGCAGCACCTCCGGGACTGCTGCCATTTGTTCTCTTTCTCCCTTACACTTGTTCTCTGCAGAGATGTCAGACACGCATTTCCATTCTAATTCAAAACAACTCCGCTATGAGGCAGAGCTCAGAGTTTAACATTCTCAAAGGTATTTTATTTAGAAACTTAGAACTTAAAATGCTTCAGAAGCTGAAGGATGGACCCATTTACAATTAATGATTCTCTGCTGCTTCAATGTTGGATGTGCATCATATCAGTAAGCATGGAAATCGTTTCTGTGTCATTTCTGCTTTCAACCGCTGCAGCTTCCTCTCTGCTATGTTCTCTCACTTCTCTCGGGGCTCTATTGATTTGAGATCACATTTTAAGATTACAAAGTCTGAGATTACACGCATGTTTTAAATGGTACCTGACTGTGACTCAGTTCAGCAGATCTCACATTCAGAGTAAATCATAATGAATTGCATGATTCATGCTCTTACCTTCTCTTTTGAATGGGACACTGGGGGATAAAAACCGGCTACCGTTTGCTTAGAGCCTCAGGTTTGTTTGCGACACGGAGGCACTGCCACAGCAACGCACTTAACTAAACCCAAAATCATTATATTTGATGGATATAAAAATTTCCAGATATCAATGTGATGAATGTTTGTGGTTTAAATTCTGGAATTAAATTCAAGAAGAGAAGACCAAGAAATCTGTGCGGGCTGGTCAAAGGCCCTACTTAGGAAATGATGATGAATGGGAATACGATTATATAAATTAAGTACACGTTTTTAAAACAAATAACCTTCATATTTTTATGATACGAACACCACAGGTCTAACTGTTCAGAATGAACCAAATTCCTACGGAATTGCATGCGATGCCTTTCTGATAATGAATCTGGTCACAAGGTTCCTTTGGGTACTCAGGCAGAAGATGTAAGCTCTCAAAAATGCATGTTCAGCTTTCTGAGATACATTTTTTTAAAAAAAGTAACCAAAACTGCACCCAGCAACCTTTAGTAACTTTAATAGTCTTCTTTCATTTTGCATTTTCAGAAGCACTTTGTGTTTTTCGGTGTTTTCAGGAACAAACTGAGACAGGAGCAAAAAGTAGTTTATTCAAGTGTACTACAAGTATACTTATTTTATACTAAAACTGAGGCAGTATACTTGAGGTTTACTTTTTATATACTATATTTTATATACTTAAGAATACTATAGTGAGGTATACTTGACTTATGCTGAAAAAGTCTAAGACTAAGTGCATTGATACTTACACATATTTTAATACTAAAGCTTATACTTTAGTATACTTTACTTCTTTCTACCACAAAGTACTAATACTTAGTGTTACGCGTGGCATGTGGGTGCAATACTGCACACTGCCTGTGGGAGTGTTATCTCTGTCTCTCTCTCTCTTTGCCTTCATTTGTAGGAATGAAGCACCTGGAGCCAATCATTTTCCAGGAGAGAAAAGAGGGAGGGTGAGGGGTATCTCTCTCACACCCAACCTGACAGCAACAGCAGCTGCTTCCTTTTTGTAGTTTTCTTCTCAACATGATTTAGAGTGTTGAGTTTTGTTATTTTAGTTTGTTATTTCAGTTTGGGTTGGAGATTACCGGTGGTCTAGTTTTCGGGTTTGGTTTTTGATTAGGTTGAGTACACTTTCCTTTTAATAGGTAGTTCATAAAAGTATACTTCAAGTGTACTTCAATAAACTCAAATGTGGACTAGAAGTTTGTAACTAGTACAATGGCAGTATATAGAAAAGTGTACCTAGGCTATACTTTAAATATACTTAAACTAAAATGTGGACTAGAAGTATATATCTAGCACACTAGTACTTGCATACTTGAAAGTATACTTTTGTAAAATAAATGACCTTATAAAGTATACATAAAAGTATACTTTTATAAACTTAAAAATGTTACAATTTAGTCCGCGGTTTTGCTCCCTCCCAGCTCCCAAGAATGTTATGAGCAAAAACATGGACTGTCTGGGGATCCCAGAGGAACCGCGTTAGGAAGCACTGCTTTATACAGTATAGACACTATTATATGTAGACAGATTGAGAATCCCAGGCAACAACAGTAATGACTGGGCAGGAGTCTGATTGCTATTCGTAGGGAAAAGTCATAACAAAAAAAGTGCTAAGCTTGCAAAAATCGTTATTTTGGCATTATGCCTTGTTGCTTAGCTAAAGCTTGCAGTTCTTTCTTGAGGTTACAATAGTTTTTTTCCTTAACCACTACACCATCCGCTATTCCTTGGGTTGATCGCCTTTGCGATTACAGATTTATTACCCCTTGATTACTATGGCATTTGTTCCTTTTCAGTTCACTTGTTTCCATTTGATCTGACAGGTGCCACCAGCTGGAATTTCAAATATTTTACCAACCGCAGACTGAATTATTCATGCCTTTTTTTATTTTTAGTAATTGGTGACGTGTGACCTTCACAAGATTAATGCAGCATTCATACTAACATTCCAATTCTCCAATAAATTAAATATCTTAATTTTTTTCTTTGTGTATTTGCCCCCCCCCCCCCCCACAAGCCAGTATACAACTCTGCACTCTTACAATAACTTACTTATCTTCCCGATTCTTATTTCCAATTATGTCAGTATTGTTAGTCCTGATTGCAATAAAAGAAACATAATAGTCCGCACCATAGAACGTCTAACCATGCATGGACAAGGTGAGAATCGCAGGCGAGAAGCCGCTTTCTTTCAACTCTTTCGCCTAATCAGCTTGAGCTAATCATAGGTAATGTTTCATTACACTGCTCACGAACTACAGGAGAGTCATTTATGGGTAATAACTGCAGGGGAGCCATGCTGGTTATTTGCATAGATTTGCTTCTCTGGGAAATTACAGCATCTCTATGATGGGCACCACTAATCACGTGGTGGGAAGACTGGGTAATGCAAATGATTTAAATTTGTTTTGTTTAATTTCATGTTTGGGCAGATTTTTAAATGCAGCTTTATAAATACAGCAATAGAAAATTGTATTGCTGGAACGCCCACAATATAGTCAATTTAAGTTGCTTTTACAAAGGGAACAGAATGCAAAGATTTGAGGGGAACGGTGTAGATTGAGGTGATAGAATACAGAAAAAAATTAAGTTAGATGACATCTTGAAAAGCAAAGGCGGTGATTTGCAGCTGTCACCATGGAGAGAAAGTGCAATCTAAAGTCTTCAGTTTTACATTAAGCAGCCATACAAAATTCTAAGGAATATACCCACTGCAGCTGTTCATCTACATATAGTTAACAGAGTAACCATACAGGATAAGGGGTACTGTCACAAACATAGTCAGGTGTCACATCTTAAAACACAGAATATAAATATGGAAACCAGAGCCTGTAAAATAATAAAGCCTGGCAAATATTTCTCATTTACTCTCTATTTTGGGGTGCGGGTGCATCGTTTTTCGCCAGGGTGAATATAAACGCAGGCATGGAACTCGCTCTGCTTAAGCTGTTTTGACAAATTAACAAATTTGACATGCAGCTATCGTGGAATACAGTTTAGCCATTTTTTGCATCTTCATGCGACCCCCCCGATATTTGTATTGCAGGTTAGTGGTTGGGGGGGGGTTATACCTGGTATACTGTGAAGGACGTAGGAGATGGTGGACAGCTGTAATTGTTTTAATTGTTTGGGTCTGAGGCTCAGCCAGCACTGTCACACCCTAACGAGTAAACATGAATCACGAGGCGTCCCACTGAAATGTTAATTACCGCAGGAGTCGCGTATCCACTCTTTTTGCTTGTTATGTAAAAACACCTTTGATTAAGTATCTGCTCCACTTCTACTGCAGAAATGTCTGCAGAATAAATATCACTCATGCCCTGCTCTTAGGGATGGCAGAGACAGAATTAATGACGAGGGCAGGCATGCTGAACTGCATTGTTTAGGCTATTAACAGTGACGGCTTGAAACTGTAAAGGGCTCGATTCATTGTGAACAAAATGGAGAGAATAGGGACCGCTGGAAATGTATCAGTACGTGGACGTATCATTATGCCAGAGGCTGTTTGCGACACACGTGTGGATTAAAACGCGTATATGAAATTATGACGTTTTTTACTTTTTTTTAAAATGTCAATAGCAATGCAGAGAGACAGGAAACATGTTACTGTACAACCCTCATCAAAGCCCCCCCCCCAGTTTAATTATGACATTTGTTGCTTAATGTGGCACATTCCTCCTTGGTTCCAGAGAACGGATAAGGTTCCTGAGCTGGTTTCACTGCAGCATGAGAAGGTGTATATGACATGTGAGTGAAAGTGTGTGCACTTGGAATGGCAGAGGACTGGCACAGGAGCGTTTGCCAAAAAGGGGTCTTTATTTGGGGAATATAGTGTATTTTATATAACCAAGATGGACAGTATACAGTACAGAAATACAGAAAACTGCCTTTTCTGGGGGGATGGAAATGAAAACTGCACAGGCATATTGGGGACACTGAACAGGCTTGCAGGGGCGTAGGGATCTAGCCGAGGATTTGGAGAAACAACACATTAATCTAAACTCTTCGCATGGAACATGAGATAGATGAAGCTAATCAAGATGGATGGATGCTACAGTTAGTGTGTGGTGTGTTTTAGACAAGGCGTATCTCACCCTCATATAGCTACTGTTTACACACCTGTTGGCCGCAAAGCTGAAGAGCATTCCCTGAAAAGAGCTGACAAGGCAAAGGATTGCACATTTCATACTCAGAAATGACAGGGTTCACTTCCAGTAGGACTAGCAGAGACCAATTACTGCGTTTAAGCCTGCAGGTGGTCATAGTTTTCATTCTATACCTCCCCATTCCATCTTATCACCTTTAAGCCAGAGAGGTATAGTGCGACTTTACTGGCCGGAGACACTTAGAAAACCAAAATATGATTTAGAAAGCTATCGGGAGGTGGGACCACCAATGGAGAGAGGTTTTACACCCGCAGAACAGGATTACCCTGGATGAAAGGGGCAAGGGGGATCCTTTAATTTTACAATTACAGCCAACTGAAAAGTAATTTGTTGGTCTTTAATTAAACCTGTGAAATTGCACAGATGCCAGAGAGCCACACAATTGCTGTTTGTCTCCCGTTGCTAGGAGACCGTTAGCAGCTCAGCCATGGTGAACTCCAAAGGGTTAACAGTTCATTAGCATCCCATTCTGTGTCATTTTCATAAAGGCCTGACATTGATTTAATAGTTCTTTTGATTCTGGATCTAGAGCTTTAGGATTTGTTATCTGCAATTTAGAAACGGGCTCAAGATTAAAGATCTCCTTAGAGTTAATAAATGTGGCAAATGGAACCAAATTATATATTTCAAATTAAATGAGCATTATTTCCATCCATCCATAAGAAGTATTATTTTTGAAATATTTTGAAAAACATGGCAAGGTTTCTATGTTGAATAATATTCTTAAAAACAGCCCATTTTCATCTTGCTTATGTTCCTCACCGTTACTCACCATTACCTGTGATTTCAACACATCATACCAATCTGGAAAATGAGGTTGATGATGGGCCTTTCAGCTAAATTGTAGACGAGATGTTTCATGCTATTCTTTCTGTAAAGAATGTGATGTTGACTTCTGAGACAGCATGCGTGTGTGCGCATCCACAGAAGTTACAGTACTTTGTTACCGTCTGTTCAAAAATTTGAATCGGGATACTAATATACGAAAATGTAAATCCGAAGATCAAAACGATGGTCCAGTCAAGGGAAACTCCCATTAGTTTTACTTTGGTCCCACATTAACCAAAATCCAGTTCACAGAATCCAGATGATTATGGATAACTAGACCAGAACTGCAGAGTACAAGGGAATTCCAATAGCCATGGAGTGCATCTCTCTAGCTATTCGCTCTATTTTCCATAGATAATATCCTTGAATTAGGATCAGTCTTACCCACAATCCACCTTGGCCTCAGGCCCCCAGAAACCAAGCTGGTGATAAATCCCAAGCTAAAAGGGAGGAATGGGAGGAGCTGAACAGAATCTAGTTGATGTTTGGTTCTCACACAAAGACAAATTGCAACATCTCGCCCCTCTGAAAGCTCAGACAGGAATGCGATTTGGTAAGAAGGAACTGGTGTGATGAATCTGTTGTTTCAGTATGACGACCATGTCTTTAAAACATTTATCTTCCGTGACAATTGCTGGAGGCAATGAAATAATTAAAGTGTGTGCCGCAGGTTATGCTGGTGCTGGAGCTAAGCTTCCTGGCTGTTACATTTGATTGTTTCTGACATTTCTTATTGATTTTACAAGAGTTTAAAAAAAAAAAAAAAAAAAAGATTTCACTGAGTGGGTAGGTCGAGAGAAATGATATCCAAAACAGAGAAAACTATTTTTATTTTAAAACTGAGAATTTATGTAATGCTGTACAGATCATCACCTCTTTAGCAGCTGCGTTTGCAATGGCACCATTAAGGATAAAATATGAGTCGTATTAGTTAATATTCTATCAATCATAATAAAGTCATATATTGGAATCTTGCTGTAGGCTATCAGTGACAGCAAGCTGGCCAGTTAGGTATAGTGAGCATTTTTTGTTCATTCTTGCTCATAATTGCTCTGACGAGGTAAACACTTTGAAGAATCACTGATAAGATTTTAATGAGGCACTAAACAAACTATAAAAGATGGCTGTCATTTTAAAACATTTAAGAATATATATGAACAGCTACCTAACTTTGTTAGAAAAAAATTAAATAAGTATTTAAATAGTTTATCACCTTCTTAAATACGATGATTTGCAGTGATTTGTCTTCTCTGCAAGTATAAGAACCACACATCCAGGGGTGGAGATTTCAGGTCCAGAGAGTACAAATCCAGATCAAGGTTTTGTTTCGACCGACCACTTCAGTACTCTGTGAGTGTGACTGTTTATACTCAACCAGTTGGTTGAAACAAAATCTTGGTCTGGATTTGTACTCTATGCACCTGAAATCTCAACCCCTGCACACATTGTATTTTACACATACATACTGTATTACCACTGTATTTTTTTAATTCTTTGGCCAGTAACATTTATGCTACAGTAAAGCTAGCTAGTTGATGAAACAGCTATCAAATCCAGTCATTTCAATGTGATGTCGGTTTCTAGTCATTGACATATGTTATCCATTATCCTTGGGTTGATCTTACTTACCTATCCATGTAGTGTTCGCTCCTGATGGACAGATCCAAAGAACAACTTTACTCCCAGGCATACGGGATGAAGGATTCAAAGGCGTGCATTTAGCAAAGAAGAAATGCGCAGGGAAACAAACGAGGCTGCAAGGGATCAAAACAAGAAGGTGAGTACAGGGAAGGAAACGGGCAGACAGGAGGAGCGACAGCAATGAGCGGCCTGGGACTGATGAGACAAATGGGTACTTAAATACGAAGGGTAACGAAGGGCAGCAGGGAACAGGCGCGGCTCCTCAGGGCCACATTCGGCAGGAGCCAGGAGAATCAGGCAGACATGATGGGCGGATGTAAGAACGACAACAATCTCTTATTTTGGTTTATTTTCTTCTGTCAGTTTTTACCTTAGTGCCTGTCAATAACGCCATTCTTCATGCATAATTTAAAAATAAATAAGAAGTAGTGCATGTTTCTCCACTGCAGTGGGAGTACGCGTCTCTCCTTGGAAACAAGCTGCTACATCACTCTCCCTGTTTTACACCAGATAGGTCAGAGAAGCTCTTGTATGCGGCATGACAGATAAAGGAAAGCAAAGAGGTTACAGGTGCAGCACAGGCGGACACTGCTACGCCCTGCTGTTCCTTACATTTTATTAAAGCCTTGTTCCATTACAGCAATGCTTCCGAAGCAACAGTGAGTCACAGACCGCTGAGGACATTAATTTGCTTTTGTTCTGGGCAATATGCTCCAGAAAGAGAGAGGAAGATCTAGCTATACCTATAGAATAACACACAGAGTAAGATGACCAGGTAATCCGTGTCAGGGAGGATACATTGAGCTTCTTTAGGTTTTACAAACAAATTTATTACTGAAATGCTTCTACGCTTCATCAGCAAACCGGCAGGAGTCCAACATGAAAAAAGAATAAGTTTCTGGTTTAGAAGTAAAATCAAAGGCTCTTAAACATCCTACTCATGATGTAACTTACTGAAAAAGCTTGGTCTTGGTATCTGTAGTCAGTATTGGGAAGGTACCTTTTAACATGTATTCCACTACAGATTACAGAATACATGCCCAAAATGTAGTTTGTAACGTATTCCATCAAGTTACTTAATGTGAGTAACATATTCTGAATACTTTGGATTACTTAATCTATTGTCATGCTTTTTACAACTATATGAATGTAGCAATCACATCCTGCAAATTCTTCTTTGTTTTTCTCTACCATTTGGCTGTTAAACACAAAGGCATATATTGCTGACTGAATGTCAGTATAGGACGATTAGCAAACAGCAGTACTGTGCTCAAGAACTTGTAAATTAACTCGCTAGCCACCTAAGACTAGCGGCATACGGAATTAAGTTCATTTCAACAGACATGCTCAGACAGTGGCATCTTGTGGTTTGTCATATATGGAAACCTTCATTAGCGATAAATCAGGTTAGCTAGTTTTGTTCCTAAAGACAAAGTTAATTTCTATCATCTAAACGTGCGAGATATATAGCCAATGAGCTTGTGTAAAAGGGAGAACCGACTGGTGAAATCGACGGTGCACATCATCTGCGTCTCAGTCGCTGGTCCCGTTTGTATTTTTTGGGTGTATATCTAAATAACAGTTTCTTTAACTTTATGTTCGTCACCCTACTGAAAGACAAAGCTGGGAATTCACACATTATGATACTTTAAGAAAGCGTTACGGTGCCTCAATGCGCCTGCACTTACACTTTATGCTCACTGTGTGGTAGTTTACTTCCTTCAAATGATGCGAAGAAATGCCTCAGTCCCATTTGCCTGAACAAAATACAGCTTTTCATAATCCTGAGCACTCGCTATGCATTTAGTTTATATGAAACTTTCTTTAATATTGAAAAGAAATACAGAACTTTACGCATCTGTGCGACGGACGTCTCCGACATTCCCTGGTAAAAAGCCCGCTACGCACAAATTGTGACGTAATACGCATGTAACTTAATACAACCCATTGCGTGTTTTGTTTGGGTTTCCGGCAAAGCATGGAATTACCAAAATTAGAGAGGGGAGAGCCTAACATGAAACAGGAAGAGACCGCCGGATAATCCATCTATTTCAACAAAGTAACTGTGTTCTAATTATCACCTATTTAAGCGGTAACTGTAATGGAATACAGTTACTCATATTTTGTATTCTAAATACGTAACGCCGGTACATGTATTCCGTTACTCCCCAACACTGTCTGTAGTAGTATGCAAGCTAAGGTGCTTGCGTGTTTGGAGAATGAGGACAGGCGCATGTGTATACACCATGCGTATGTGTTTTATAACCTGATAATAATAGCTATAGAGCTACATTGATCATTAAAAGGATGTTTGAGCGATGCTATAGGTTAGTCAGCTGATGATGCTGGGAGAGTCAGGCCAGAAGCAAGTTAATTAATGGCTTTCAAACCCACTGCTCCCACCCCAGATGGCCAAGATGAAGCTGCCCCCTCCCCCCAGGACTCTGTTAGAGGTAAGTCAACATTCAGTTAAACAACCTATGATCAGTTGAATGACAAGCCGCATTAATATAATACGATGTTAACACATGATTGCAATACAGTTTGGATAATAATTTAGATTTATGTACGATACGATACAATATGATATGATAAGATACGTTACGATACGATATAATATGATATGATCAGTGGCTGTTAAGGAGAAAAAAAGAAGCTGAAATAATACGATATTTGGAGTGTAGGGATTTTTTTTTACATACATACCTATATCTGCATTATATACATAAAGAAATAATTCCTCATTGGAAAAATATGTGAAAGACAAGTATTAAGCCATATTTTTGTTCCATTATTATTATTATTATTATTATTATTATTATTATTATCATTATTATTACCTTATTTCATGCTGCAGGCAGTGGTTGTACTGAAAGCTTATGTCAATAATCTGATTAATTAAAATAGTTTATTAAAATATTTAAATAATTAAATTCAGTTCCTGTAATTTTCCTTGTTTTTCCATACTGATATATATTTTATATTCTTAGGAGTCATTTTGCTGGTTTCCCTTGGGTGTTTTTTTGTGTTTATTTTTATTTATAATAACAAACCTTAAGCTATGAGGGAATGAGCAACAGAAGAACCATAGAATTATGCGCTTAAAGATTGTGTCCTGGGACCTATACTGTCCACACAGAGTCTTTGTGTAGTTTTGTTAGTATAGACTTGCATGGGCCAAGCTTTCACTTTTTCCTGTTTATGCAACTAGATATTTTACTCTATTAACTCTGGTTAAATTTCAAGCCCCGAGTTCAAAAACTTGAGCCCATTTCCTTAATTACAGTGCTGCCTGCTCCCTCCTGTGCAGGCTGCCAGGCCACATCCTCCAATTTATCTGCTACCACCTCATATTTACAGACTAAAAGACTTGGAAAGAGCACAGAAAGGCCCTCCAGGGCGCAGGGTGCTGTAGTGGGCTCTGCTTAAGTCAAATTTCAGTATTTCTATGCTTTCTTTTGCTGTGCCAGATGAGAGGACAGACAGTCAAATTCTCCAGACGATGCACTGGCCTGAGGGGGAGAAGCAGATAAAGTTGATGTAGCGTGTTATTTTAATGCACTACTAAGGGCTTGTGGGAAGTTAATGCATTAGGAAGATGAACTATCCCTTCATTTAACAAGAGAAAATGACACATATTAATTGTTAAGATCTTGGCACAATTTGAAAATATTATTAAAGTATCGCAGAGGAGGAGGTCTCAGTCATGTCTAATTTGATGATGTCACCTCAGATGCACTTACCAAATTGCAGAAGACAACACTAGTTACACTTTGATATTCTGAATCCATTACGCATGTCATGGTGACTCTCTTGGGCATAACCGATGATGAACCACAGTGCGAAAGCACAACCCTAATAACACCACTTAGCTGGGCCTTTTAAGAGCGATACACTGCCCCTACTGTCCAGGGCCATCGCATGTTATCAAAGAAGTAGGTCAGAAGCAGCAAAGGCCTAATTGAAACCTCTTACTATGGCGCAATGTTTCATGATGCAAAATTGACCTAACAAAGAGCTACAATATGCAATGAAATTATCCTTTACTGTATTTGCAATTTGCACAAGTACATTGGATAGCTTCTCATTCCATATCCCATCACGCACGCCTTTTTGAGATACGCACACGTGAATATAGCTGAGAGTTAAGCTTGGGATCCAAGCACAGAGTTAGGCTGTTTATCCGACACTCCGGAGTACTTTGGGGGTTAAATGCCATGTTCAGGCATCCAACAAATACATGACTATTCTGGCAAAGGACAACCACAGATACTGCAGTCTAACTTGTTGAGCCACAGAACACCCACCTTTAACTGAACACCTTGAACCATTTACTTTATTTATGTCGTCCCGTTTCTTGTGGCATAACTTACACAGCGTATAATATATTCGTCTATGCAGCTTGGCCACAAAGTGCTCGGTTACAGGTAAACAAAGTGCTGTTGTGTACAGATGAACGACAGCCACTGTACTCGGGTTGCTGTTTGGGTTTTCTGCCTTCCTGTTTAAATAGTTTTCATTTTCGCTAAGCTTTTTTTTTTTAATTTAAGAATCCATTTGTTCCATTAGCTGAGATATAATGTTTGGCATTATTACTGATTCTGAGTAGAAAATAACATGCTGCTTTTCTCAAGCATCTTTTAAGTACTTGCTTCTTAGTAGCACGTAGCCTGAGCGCAGACACGCTCTCTAAAGAGCCCTTTGGCTCCACCTTGTTATGCTGCGAAAGTGGCTTTTGCGAGACTTAGAAGGTCGCCAGCGGTGGTTCCTTCAGATTTGGAGGCAGAGGTCCCTGTAGGTGGTTTCCCCTGATAAACATTGTGTGGCTTTTTGAGACTTTTTTTTTTTTGTTCTTTTTTGCTGCATCCTGCAAAGCCACAACGACCTTGTCAGCTCTGTGTGAGGAACCCTCTTGTAGATATCTAAACACCTTTAGAAGTAGCTTCTCCCACATGCCCCTAAAATGTTTAACTCCAAGTAGAAGCTTATTTGATTGTTTTGCTCAAATTACCATTGTTTTTACCTGCCCTACTCAGGACTCTTTGGACACATTGGGTCCTTGGCGAATGAAATCGGACTCTGATTTTTATTTCTACAAATCCGCCCATCCATCATCTAACCACGTCGGCCTGGAACCTATCTCAGCCAGCGTAATAAATAGGAGTTGAATACACTCTGGACAGAATGCCAGCCATTTCAGGGCACAAACACACTACTGGTCGTGGAGAGACACCAATTAACCCAACTGTCTTCGAACTGTGGGAGGACATTACAGCACCTGTGGGAGATGGAGAACGTACAAACTCCACATACATAGACTGAGGCAAAACTCAAATCCCAAAAGCGGACAGCAGCACACCATACCTCCCTAGTAACCTAAAGTATCCTTCCATATTCACTACATAGGGCTCCTTTTTTCTGTTGATGCAAAGGGCCATGTTACTTAATACATACGATATTTATGTTGCATCTTCTGGAGCTATGGTCTTTTTTAGTGTGTCTCAGATCTCTTATATCATGAGTTTCCCTTTGACATATCGATTCTAACTTTTAGTTCATCCAGTGGTTTTTGGTTCCGTGTTCCATGTCTTTGCTGATCGCCTGACCTTGATGAAGTTGCCAATTAGGTCCTTTTTAACACAGCTAACAGTGAGTGGCGAATCCTCCCAATACTGTCATTTTTGTATTTACATTCTCACAGATAACCAGGCGAGCCTCAGAGCGAGCGGATCCCCCATCCCCTATACACGCCCCCTTCCCTTCTGCTCTTTTTTTGTCCATACCATTTCTCATCCCCTGGTCTCTCATCAGAACTCAATTCCCAGCATGTCCAGTTTATGGCCAGTCCTATCAGGGCGACCTGCACCATCGACAGCGGGGGAATTCTAATTCGAACTGCAAACTCTGCTTCTTCTCACGCGCACCGGAAAAGTCTCACCTGGTCTATATTTCTAAAGGTTATCAGTATCATGCCTGAAGTTTCCCTTTAACTGCTGCTGACACATATCAGTCTCACCATCTGGGATGTTTCTTTTGCTCACATCATATATATATATATATATATAGATAGATAGATATATCTATAATGGCATAGGCCCAGTGGGTAGGAGTCTGCGATCAGAAGATCAGATTTGAATCCCAGGGTTGGCAGAGTGATGTCACCGTCGGGCCCCTGAGTGAGGCCCTTAACCCCCCAGCTGCTCCGAGAACTGTCTAACCCTGCCGTCTCCATTGTATGCCAGTTTGGGTAAAAGTGTCTGCAAAATAAATAAAATGTAAGTATTGTGATATAGTTATAGATATGGGATAGAGCATGCTACTGTCGGCTATTACACAGTTTCTTAAAAAACAAATAAGCGGTTTGATAGTATTGAATGTTGTCCAGATATAAACTATATAGGCAAATGGTTTTGTACTATTTCCTAAGGGGCATTTTAGATAAAGGTCTATCAGAGTAGGGTAACCTACATAAACACAGATGCCTGATAAAATTAAGACTTCAATGGAAGTTGATTTAATAATATATGCTTTAATCTGAAAATAACATAATGAGTCTACAGGCCTAAATGAATAGGTTAATGCATCTTATCAAAATGAATTACTTAATGCATCATATCAAAATTTGTTTATTCTTTGTAATTTTACCCCCAGACATTCAAATTGAAAATGAAAATAATGAATATGAAAATGGCCATTTTAATTGGTGTTATTTAAAACTGTTATTCAGTGTAATATATATTAAATTACTTCAAGCTGAGCTAAATGAGCGCACATTCACGGAAAAACAGAAACTAGGAAATATTGAATATGAGACAATTCTTATATTTCATGAGTCAATTTTGAAATATTATACTGGGGAAATCTTTAGGGCTTTAAAGAGCTTAGTTAAATGAAAGAGAATTTAAAATACCATTTCTATAGGTTATGGAAACGACTCCGGAACTCATTACTCTCTACATCTAGCAAATGGAAATAAGCTACTTTGGCCGATGGATTTGTCTGCTCGTGGAAAGCGGTGAAACTGCAAGCAGCCAAATGCTGCTTTACTCCCAAATGTATAAAGGTTTGCTGAGTGGAGCAAACTAGGACCTGCTCTCTTCTTTTCAATCACCTAGCATGGTGAGCGGATACCCAACCAAGCACCAGAATCCCAGTGCACCATAACAAGTTTTAGAGGGGCTCTCAGGCATTTATTTCCAAGCATAAACATCCAAATCATTGCATCATATGTGAGAATATAATAATGGCATTCAGGAATACAGTAATAGCATGTATAGGAATTTAAATCCAAAGCAAATATGGCTTTGGAACACAGGAGTGGTCAAATCAGTTGTGGTTCTGTTGCTTTTCAAAGCCTTTTAAAACATGCAATAAACATTATAGATTGATTTCAGTGCCAGGAAACTTACAATTAAGATCTTAAGAACCTAACCAAATTAGAAAATCAAATCAGGCATTTTCACAAGAACTGCTTTCCCCCCCCAAGTTAGTTTGTTTTTTTAATGGATTACCAATACGAATCGTATCCATTCCCACTGAGCAGACAGAGTCATTGCTACAGGCTACAGTCTTGCCACAGCTAATTAGCATGATCGCTTCAAGACCCGTCCTGGCAATCTCCGGTCGACAAGGGCACGGCGTGTCTTGCCATGCCGATGCCGAGAGCATCTGCCATGGCATCTGGGCGCCCTCGTTATCCAGAAGTGCCCAGGGAGGCTTAAACTGTGGCCTGCTCCCAGAAGCGGCTCCCAGTAGCTGCTCCCAGTAGCTGCTCC
>JAODKF010000051.1:14735514-14758577 GCA_026779585.1 Mormyrus proboscirostris
GAACATTTCAAACTAGATTTAAGGAAGCACTTCTTTACGCAGCGTGTAGTCAGAGTATGGAATAGTCTTCCTGATAAAGTAGTGCAAGCTGAATCCTAGGGTTCCTTTAAATCAGAGATAGATAAGACTTTAACAACTCTGAGCTATTAATTAAGTTCTCCCCAAGCGAGCGTGATGGGCCGAATGGCCTCCTCTCGTTTGTATAGTTCTTATGTTCTAAGCATGACGTCATGTGTACAGTACAAGGAGAAGTGGAATTTGCAAGGCTAATAATGTCAGTGTTATCATTACTAAGACTCTCCCGATTCTCAGCAACATCTGCTGGTGAAGCGTAGAGGATGAGTATTCTGTCCCCTGGATCATCCCCCTCTCTGTTTCGCAGCTCAATTTCAATTCAATTTCAAGGAACTTTATTGGCAGGCCACAAGGTAGGGTTATCAAAGTTGTACGGGAAGACAACAAGCCCAAACGACATATAATAACATAAATAAAGACAAGCTTGTGAAAAAAGTTACACATAAAAAAGTCACGAAAATACAGTATGAGTAAAAAATCTACAGTAAGTGACACATGAGTAAGAATATCCTTGTATTACTAATCTGTCTCATTGTATCCTGAAGTAGCTGTTAAGTGCAGCTTGTTTTAATTATGCTTAGCATGGTGCACACACAGGGCTTGCTAGACCTGCTCCCCTTAACCACTACCCGCTGTACCAAATCTGCGGTGCAGTTAGCTGCAGCCAAATCCGATGTCCCTAACGAGGGTGGGTGTTGGGTCCAGGTAATTGGTTGAAAATGTCTCAGGCATCAGGCTCTCACCAGATGACTGTACCTAACACCCACTTTGCGGCCAGCAAGCGGCTCTAGGAAGACTGATCAAGGCGAAAAACAACTGTACAAACCCTACCTGCTGCTGGAACCTTCCGTACCGCTTCCATGACATCACCATGCTCCTGTTTGGCTTCCTCCTGCATGCATGAGATCCATGTAATGGAAACAGATAACAGCATGTGGCTCAGTGGGCTAAGCCTGTGTGCCTGAAATCATTAAGTCGCAGGTTCAAAACCAGCCTCAGTATGCCTGCGGCTCCTTGAGCAAGGCCCTTAACCCCCAGCTCCCTGGGCACCCCGACAGGTGGCTACACTTTGCGCACAGGGAGGTGTTAAAAAAAAAAAGAAT
This sequence comes from Mormyrus proboscirostris, assembly GCA_026779585.1. Lineage (NCBI taxonomy): Eukaryota > Metazoa > Chordata > Actinopteri > Osteoglossiformes > Mormyridae > Mormyrus > Mormyrus proboscirostris. The sequence goes on from JAODKF010000051.1 coordinate 14,736,693, forward strand.
TTCCTCATGGGGATCAATAAAGTTCAATTATTATTAGTTACTACACTAAGTAGAAAAGGAGTCTTTGCTTTATGTTCCATTTGCATAAGTGCAGGTACATTGTAATGCTTGTTTTCACATATCCCATCATACCGTCCTTTGAGACACAGACAAGCACACACACATAACAAGGACCAGTCAAAAGTCTGGACACAGCCAGAAGATTCATACAACCTTGTAGATGTATGGTTGGTGTTTGTGAAGGTGGACCTTTAACTTTATTTTAGAATAATTATAAAAAAAAATCAAACCTATAAAATAACATATATGGAATTACCTAAAAGGTAATAATTAAACAAAAAATAATCATTGTAGGGCATGGTGGGTGGGCAGCTCTGTGGGTTGGGACGCAGAAGGTTCAAACCCCTTGGTCAGCAGAGTGAGCTCCCATTGGACCCTTGAACAAGCCCGTTAACCACAAATTCTCCAGGTCCTTGTTGACCTAACTGTCTCCTCTACGCCAGTTCCATGAGGTGGCCTCCTGGGATGCTTCTCCAGCTGTCCTGAAGGAAGTCCCGCATTTAAGCTGAGCCCTCATTGGTTGATCTTCCTGGTCAAACTCCCCTAAAAAGCTGTTCAACTGTGTTCTACCAGATCACATGATGCGACGCTGTCACACTCCTTTGTAGGCAGCTTTGCTCAAACTTTTGATTGGTTGTGCATATATAGTTCAGAGTGACGTTTGAGGTCCGAGTGCAGAATCAGATCATTTTCCCCCCCCCCCCCCCCATTTTGGGGGTTATGGGCTCTGCTCAGGGGCCCAGCGGACACAAGACTATTCAGCCAAGGATGACATGGAAATTGGCAACTGCCCAATCACAGGCACTGAGGCCAAGCCAACTGAGCCACACACTGCCCCCATGATAGGACCCAGTGACCTATGGTTACCCTCCGACCTCATGCAAAATTCATGTTGCCAGGTAACAGATTGCATCTTGCAGAATTCTGATCTGCCATTAAACAGACAAGAACAAACTATGGGTATCCAGCTAATGTTTTTACACACATTGCTGATTAAGCTAACCAAGTAGTAAAATACAAACATGCACACTCAAAGGACAACCACAACTAGGAATAAAAAAGGCTAAACTAAAGGCACTTGAGGTATGTTGAGGATGTACAGTATGCTGAAAATGAATCATTTGTGGGAAGCAACTTATTGTTCAAAGGAAGCTTTTCAGTTGATCTTGCAAATTAATGCCCTTTGAATTGCACAACAGATCTGACAGCAGTTTTCTGGTGGTACCAAAAATAATGTCCATTCAGGTCCTGGTATTTACAAAATACCCAGCAGGCACATGCCTGGGCACAGACTAACAAACCCCAAGAGAGTCTCCAATTTCCAACTACAAGGCCCAGTGAGTAAATTACCCTTTAATTTTCCTGTGTTTCTGGGCAGTGCCTGTTTTGTATAATAACTGGATCATGGTTGATCCCCCTGCCAGTCTAATTAAATTAGAAAAGAAACAGCAGATTCACACCCAAATAGGATGGAGCGTTTGACAGAAGCCCTCTTTTAATAACGGAGTCTCCCTTGCTGTTTGCCGGCCATCGTCCTCTTCAGGATGCCTCATCATTAGCAGAAATGGCAGTTTCCATGAAACTAGCCAAGCATCTCAACTTTAAGGTTCCAGCCTCACGCTGAGAAGCGAAAGTGACAGCTTCTCCGTACATGTGTGTGTTTTCCTCTCGAATAATAACAATAATAAAAAAACTAGATAAGACAACAAAATGCTGTGGTGCAATAAAACACCCTGGTTTGTGGTGGTGGGGTAGCTGCCACAGATTGATGTGTTTGTTTTGCCTTTGTTTGCCACCATGCTTTGTCTGGTGCTGTTACGTGGCGGCAAAGACGCGGAGCATTGATGGGGATGAATGGCCCAGTCTGCAGGCATCTGTCATGTTGTGACACAGCAGTCATTGCAAAACAACGGGGATGGGGATTTTGCAGGGGGAGCCGGCAGATTCATACAACCTTGTAGATGCATGGTCGGTCTTTGTGAAGGTGGAGCTTTTGAGTGGGGGCCAGAGCTGCAGGATCAGAGCCTTTTTATTCTGGGTAAGTGTGCAGAATGTCAAGGCTGACACACGGTTGTAATGTTCATAAGCAGGTACATGTATGCGGTGACGTAAGGGACCACACTGCAAGTCTGACCAAGGGCAAATATTTCACGGTTTCATTAATAAAGTATTATTTGTATTTGTTGGCATTAAATTTCCCATCCATCCATCTATCCACCCATCCATCATCCCCCTGGCCTCACCCTGGTTCCACGGTCCCTGGGTCACACTATCTCAGAAGCCTGGTTGTTTTCAGGACCCATCGAATGTGGTGCAATTTCTGCCATTTTCCCTCCTATTCCCCAGTGGCTGCATTATGTTGCCACATATTCAAGCTTTCTCAGTCAGATGGGTTTCAAAGATCCCCAGAGAGCTTTAAGCACTAATGGGAAAGAGACTGGACAACAGGTGCCAGCGGTACATTTTCAGGGCTTCTTCTCAATGGGGAGAAATAGCACAAATCCTTAGTAATGTTAGGCTTAGGTCCTGAAAGAGTCCTCTTAAAACTGAGCTTGATTTCTAATTGCAGTCTGGAGGAGTAACCAGCATACAAAGGAAAATCCAGCTGCAGGTGTACAGATTATGGAAACGCTCTCCGGCTCTGAAGTGTCAAAGCGGGCGGCCGGGAACCCGGGCAAGTCCAGGCAAGGTCAGATATCAGGAGCTACAATCCGAAAAAAAAACTCTAAAATTCTGAATTTAAAGTGCACAGCAAAGCAGAGGATAGAGAGACACCCAGTGCTGAAAGTCATTGATAGTGCCCTACCTACTGTACAGCATAAACAGACAAGCAGAAGAAATCAAAAATAAAAATCTGCGTCCCCTATGACTTGGTCCTATGCTGCAGTCCAGGTTAGCCCGTGCGTAAGGCAGCATGGAAGTGGGCAGCAAATTAACTGAATATGATTCTGCTGATTGTCTTACTTCCCAGAGTGTGGGGACTGCCACTGCAAGGTGATGTTCTGCAGAATGATTAATGGTCCTCGCTGCGTAATGACATTTGACACAGTGTACTGTCCCCCATCCCTCTGTGTTGAGTTTGTGTTTTCTCACATCTTCTCCTCTGGCATCTCCTTTTTTCTCTCGTGGTCCAAAAACATGCAGCTAGGCGATCTGGAGACTCGAAATTGAAGAGCAAGTTTCCAAAACTCACACAGTTCATTTTTTTTTTTGATTTTGAGATGAGACCGCCAATGACTTAAGGTAAGGCTTCCTCATCATATGTTGCAATAATGGGAATAAAGAACGTTTGTTAAAATGTCCAAAACTCATTAAACTTGCAGCATTATTCTCAAAAACACATCCCATGATGAGTTCTAAGGAATTTGCTCATTTTTGATTCCCTTTACCGTGTGTGGGTGCCAACACTGCGATGGCCTTGGGTCCCATCCACAGTGTCCGCTACTTTGAGCCTGATGTTTCCTCTGATAGGTTCCATGCTCACCTCCATCCTGTACTGGATGGGCAATTATGGAGGAGAAATGAATGCTTGATTGGATAGATGATACGGTGTAAAACTTTTCTATCACAAATAGACAAATTGCAGAGATACTGAAAGTGTGCGCTCAGGATTAACTTTATCGACATGATCTGTCCCAGTGAGAAGGTCGGCAAATGGTCCAGACCTGTTAGTCCCAAAGGAGCTGGTGAGATTGAGGGTAGGAGACCATTAGCAGAACAGGGTGACAAGCAGACACAAGGTTCCTTGTCAGGGTCCAACTGGTCTACTAGGCCACAGGCTTATCCTGCTCTATCCTGTCTCTATCTCTATATACTTTTCTGTATCATTATATTCTTTTTTTCCACGAGAAAAGGAGCCGGTGTTGTGAAGGGTTTGCAAGGTCCCGGGCTCCGAAGAACATGTCACCACCACTTTGCTGTGCAGTTAATAATGCAACAAATGAACACGCTTGCCTTTCAGTTCAGCTAATTAGTGTGGGAGAGAATAAGCGTACATGAGTGTGTCTGTGTGTTTGTGAGAGAAGGCGTCCAGGAAACCAGATTTGCATAATGGCAGAAAATGTGCATGTTTGCATGCATTTTGTTTGTTTTACATTATTAATGTACCCTTGGGAGGTGGAGCTGGGATTTATTTCACTTCTCAGTGTCTTTGCTAACAATGATTTACAGAAAACCCCTCCCCCAGCATGTGTGTATGTGTGTATTTCCAGTCTGGTCAGGGATCTGTATCACTTACTGTTAATTGGGGTAGGCAAAGTGCCCGTAGGTGTGAATGGTGAGTGTGCCCTGCGATGGGCTGGTGCCCCATCCTGGGTTATTCCCAGCCTTACACCCATTGTTTCCAGTAAAGGCTCTTGAGCCCCCTGACCCCAAGAAGGACAAGCAGAAGCACAGAAAATGAATTTTCCTAAGTCACTATCGGCATTAGTTTCTGCCATAATACTCTGTGTGGTTTAAGTCACAATCTGGCCAGTGGTAACCTTCACCCTGGGCTTTTGGCCCTATCTTGTGCTACCATGATCGTGTTGGCTGCACGTCTCCCATCCGCTGCCCTTGCTATCTGAAAACCGTTCTTGGCCCCCATCAAAGCTCATTAGAAGAAGCCAGCTAGCCTCTCAGGCACTGACAGTGACCTCTGCCCGACACCAGTCTGTTTGTCCCAACAGAGCTTATTTCCAAGGCGCTGCTGCATTTCGCAAAGTGCATAACACGCCACAAGAAAGAGAGCGCACTAAGCGGCTGTCTTTAATCTAGTTCTTTGGCTCCTGTTTTTGTCGGTCAGGCAGTAGGAACCTACAGGAATGGCCAGCGAGAGTGAGCCACTTTCCTTTCCCTCACAGAAGAGCTCATTTAATTAAATTGCATCCTTATTTATTTATCCATTTTGGTATTACTTCGGCTTGCTAAACGGAGGCTGGACATGAAAGTGCAATTTGAGCTGCGAGAACATATGAATCCCTTCCAGAGACGAGCTGCCTCCGCACTTAGCTGAAGGCGTTGCCAAAATATTTTCGCGCGGTGCAAGTAGACTAAAGCTCCGTGTGGACAGTGTGAGTGAATCGTGTCCTGGTGCCACTTTGATGCATTAGTGAGATCTGACAAAAATAAACGTACACAACACCCCCAACGACCCGCAATCGCATATGGCTGATTACACAACATAGAGAAAAGTCATGAAATGACTCAGTTATGATTCATTTTTCAAAGGCTACTTACAAGCACAGTTTGAAGGTGTAGCTGCTGCTAAAAACGGCAATTTATAAAGAAGTATTTTAATTATTATTATTTTTTTAAAAATGTCACACGTTCATGTCAGAAGTGACAGAGGAGAGCAGTGAGTGAACAAACCATTGTGTAGATATCTGAGAAGGCAGGAGTGCTGGACGATGGATGACCAGAGGAAATATCGATGATGGAAATGGACATGCTCTCCTGTACCCGGGGAGAAGATTCTGGAAGATGGACAATCCGTGGAGGCCTGGTTCCTGCAGACTCGGATATCACTTTTTATTTTTCACTGGGATGGATAGACGGCCTCCCATCCCAGAAGCTGTCCTATTAGCTTCCCATCTGAGGTGAACTGGGGAACCTATACTGAGAATGGGAGATGTCACCTGAAATAAGCTTTCATGTGGGGACACCTGCCTATCACACACACACACACACACACACACACACACACACGCGCGCACACACACACACACACACACGCACATGTTGGGTAAGCATATCATTAGGGGGACCGCTTATTCATTTCTATGGGAAAAATTCAAACGCTAACTACAACAACCTTAACCCCTACCCAGCCCGAACCAGAAGCATAAGAAACCAAATTAAATACAAGAGTTTTTGCGTTTTTAGTTTTTTCATTGCGGTCACAGATTTTTAAACTGGTATTCATTATGTTGTGGGAACATTGTGTCCCCATAAGGTATACCCGCTCAAAAACACACACACACACACACACACACACACACACACACACACACACACACTCGCGCACACGCTGCTTCTGCAGCCATATGCTCCCACCTTCAGCAAGTCCCTCTGGCTAATGTTTTCCTTTCACATAATCACAAAGCTGTTCAGATTTAGAAAAATCACTTCTCCCAAGTAATCAAATAAGGGCAAAAATGAAAAAATGCCTAAAATTGCTATTTTAAATAAACCCTCAGACCAAAAGGGTGTCAGTGATAGCACCTTTTGACCACACATGCAGTTTGGAGGAGATGCACAAATAAATATCACTAGACAGAAATTGTTTTATTTCAATGGATGGATGATGGATGGACGAAGTGTCCCAGCAGTTCTCACACCTGTTTACTCATTTGTTAATAGGATATACAAGAAATCATGGCATTACAATTAAAGGCATTACTGTGATGTCCGGGCACGACAGAGGAGACAGACCCCGAAATGCAGTGTCTAACTGATTTAATGACAGAACCAGAGATAATCAAAGTCAGAGGGAGGACCTGTAGTCGTGAGGCAGGCAAGAGGTCGATGTCCAGGAAGGTCAGTCCTACATGGAGCGACGGGACAAGACGACGATGGGAAGGGCGACACGACGCAGATGGAGGAGCAGGGCGGCGCGATCGGGGAAAACAAAAGACAGACAAATGCTCGGTATGAGACATTAGAACAATGGCAACAATGCTTTGCGATGAGGTCTTGACAGCTTTATGAAGCGGCGCGATTAGCCGACGATTGCCTGCAGGTGCTCGGTCCCGCCCTCGTGGGCGTGACAATTACAATAAAAAAATGCAATAAAAATTAGCAATAAAATGGATCATGACCCAGGGTTCGAGTCCCGATGGACATCCTGGCTGTAGCACTCTGAAGCGCTGCTCTGCAGTGAAACAGATCAGCTTTGTTAAAACGACAATTTATATAAATAATAAAAGAATGAATATACTGTAATAAGAAGAGACAATCCACATTCCGTGCTTCCAAAAAGGTCCCACGCAAGAATAAAAGAATGTTTGTTTTTTTTTGTTTGTTTTCTTAAAACTTCCCTAATGCCTTTATGTGAAGTTAGGGTTCCAAACTCAAATCCACACTTGAGGAAGGCGCATGCATAGACACTGGAACAGGCGTGAGACAGTCATATTTACTTCTTGTAGTTGCAATCCTTGCTGCTGTATTCTGCATCTGCCATTAGGAAGACAGTGTGAAATCTCTGCTCGCTGAGAGCAGAGCATTGCGATATTCTAATCCTGATTAAGGCATCTGTTGATGTTTCTATAGTATTAGAAAACTGAATAAACAGAGAGAAGCATATCCTACACAAAGAGTTAATATGACAAGTAAATGGCAGGTCTGCGTTAAGCATCACACCAAGGTTATCCGTCTTTTCAGTTAAACCGTAACCAACTGCTGATGACAAGGCATTATAAGTGGTGGTGTCACCTTGTGGTAACAGAACCTCTGTTTTATCACTGTTTATACATGCGCCGCTTTTTAGGATAAGGAACCGGGCAGCACCTGAGCTGTGTCACGAAGAGAAACCGGTTACAGGGCGGTTCAAACTCGCTTTGGCTTTCCAAAGGCGTTGCCGGGTTTTGAAGAAGGAAAGAGAGGCTTTATTACTCTACTGTTCACTCAGCATTTTCATTTTCTGGGTGCTAATTTTCTCCAGGACGTCTGTGGTTGGGAATTTACAAGTTCTGAGTTATTGGGAACGCATCAATATATCACAATGCACGATACTATTAATAATGAATAACATATAGAACGGGGCTGATCAAATTACAGCCCTCGAGGTCTGAGCACTGCTGATTTTCCAGCCTTCCTTTACCTGTGAGCCTGGTGTGAAGCCTCTGTGACCAATTAGAGTAAGTAATCATTAAAACTAGCTACCTGGGAGAACTGAAAACAAGGCCTGGATTTGGAATCGAGGTCCAGATTTCTAGAGCTCAGATGTAGAATATGCCCTTTTTCCCGTCAGGTAATCCATGCATATTGATGCAGATCACCAGTATTTTCGTGCATTTTGACCAATTGGATGGTAGTAAAGTAACCAACTCAGATTAGTCACCCGTTCAACCCTGCTTACTATATCTTTAGAAATATCCTAGCATATGCTAAGCAAGGGCATGTCAGTCTGGGTTTGGCTTGCATGATTTACTATGGAAAACCATCTTTTTGTGATACGCCTGGGTTCTTGGAGGCAGTGAAAAAGCACCAATAGAGAATTATCTCTCATCTTTCCACTTCCTTAATGCAGTTTGCTAGAGTGAAGCCATTTGGTGCAGTCCAAAAACTATATATTTTTGTGGCATTTGCAAATGGTCAATTTTAACTTACATTAAAGTTAATCTTATCAATGTATATATACAATGTAAAGACAGCATGCAAAGACAGAACAATAAAGGGCCCGACACCAATCTCTGCAGGAATCCATATATCACCACGGAGACCATTGATTCAGGGGGTTATGACATATCCAAACATGTGGGTGACAATTGTTTATGTAGGAGAAAGAACCATTTATGGAAAATTCTGTATGGAGGCCACATGCTAGCCTGTTTTTAAATTATTCAGCAGTTGATAGTGTTGATATGATCAAAACCAATGCCAAAGAGGATACTGTTGCATGCTTGGAAGAGATGATAGCAGTTGACGCTGTTTTGATGCTGTGAATCGGCCAAAAGCCAAACTGATACTTCTCAAATATGTTGTTGATATCCAAGTATGGTTGCAGATGGGTGGAAGTAATCTTCTTTGAAGAATGGGGGCATTTGAGACAGGTGTATAATTATTAAGAACATACAGATCTAACTTTGGCTTCTTAAGCTGTGGTGTCATTACATACACTTTGAATGTCACAACAGCAGAAACTAGGGATGTGTTAATTATTTTAAATATAGGTTCTCTGAGTACTTCAAGCAACTCTTAAAGAGATTTATTGCAGATAGGATCTGTAGTAAACATATAGTGAGTTTTTTTTTTAGTTCATTAACCAACAAAAGTGTGTCCACTCAGACAGCAGTGCAGTACAGTCAGGTACAAACTGCAGGTCACCCTCTAATGTGACAGATATAGGAGAATTGCCCTTTGAATCACCTCTTTATCAGGCTGGGAAGTGCCCCGATTCCAGAGACCAATAAGCATACACTGTGCATTCTTTGATAGCCAGTTAGCATAAATATTGCATTATTAGTACCTGTACTGTAATTCCAAGTCAATATGTAGTCAAGCCCAAAGATGACTTACTGTTACATTGTAAGTCTAGTCGTACTAAGTGAGAATAAAACAGAAGGACCAGCACAACAGATTCAGCACAAACTAGTTTCGCAGTTATATAGTCTCTACTGTTGCATACAATGTAACAATACAGCCTATGTACAACATGAGTCACAAAATAACAGGACAACCCGTATTAGTCTGTTTCCTTTAGCAGATTGTTCATATAGAACCCATATGTGCTGTCTGGTGAAGTGGTAGGAAGCTTGTACTTGATGCAGGCATATTTCTTAATCACATACTCCTTTACTACACATTGCCTATATAATCAATGTATTCTGACTTAGTCAACTCAACCATGACCCTTGTTGTCATGCAGGCTTTCAGTTTGATTAGTTTGATTAGTTTGAGTCTGCTGAAGAGAACCAACAGTTTCCAAAGACTTGGTTCTGCCTACAGGGTCTCGTCTTCCAACACCAATTTGTTCCATTGATGAACATGCCTTTTTACATGCCTTTTTTGTCTTCTTTTGGAGATCAATCTATTTTCCTTAAGCATGATGACATCATTACTTATCTGTTATATTTTGATGTCATGCTTTAATAAGGTACAAACAGCATGATCAGTCTCACCCAGTTTATCCAACGAAGTGAGCTTTAATGCAGCGACCCATAGCATGTCAGCTAACCTCAATGCAGAGCAGAAATAACATCAGGTGATAGTACTCAATCATGTGATCAGAAAAGTCCACATGATATCATAAGAGGGTATCAACATTGATCTCGACACGTCACTACTAAACGTGGAAATCTGTTACTTCACCAAGGCATAAGGGTCCAACGGCGATGAGTCTGGCAGCTTAACACATACGTCTGTGGATTGTGCAACATACATAATAATATACATAATAATGCATAATAACAGTCCTACCTTGATCTATATTCTATCACACAGATATTACCACTCTAGAGTTGATGTAGTACTGAATCAAGCCCTTCACTGGACGCATCAGAATGTAGTAAAAATGGTAAGTTAAAATACCAGAGTTAATGAGACAGAGAGATAAGGAACATGCACTGATTTACAGCATGTTTTCACACCCAGCACAGGGATGAGAACCTAAGTGCAGTCATGCAGCAGGTGATACCTTAGCACCACACCAGTCCAAGTGGACAATTTTTCCCAGCGGCTGAAGTGCCAGTCCTGCCACCAACCAGTTGGAGGACCTCCTTACATGGTTGGATGTAGATTAACGTCATACCCAGGACAAAGCAATTGTAGGTTAAGGGCCTTGCTTAAGGGCCCAATGGAGTAGGATCACTCCTGGCATTTATGGGATTCGAACCGGCAACCTTCTGCTAGCCGAAGAGCCACCACCCCACCCATCAGAAAATGGTATGTCAATAAATCTGTACACAATAAAAGTCCACTTGATAGGTGGTTGTGAAGACAACTGATGTCTGTCCACTGCTTTTAATAAATCCATCCATCTATTTTCTGAAACCACTTGTCCTATTTAGGATCTTGGTGGGTCCAGAGCCTATTCCAGAGACTAAATACACAAGGCAGGTAACAATCAAGGATGGGGTACCCATTGCTGGGCATTCACATATACCTTTCATGCCCAGGGGTAACTTTGTAACTCCAATTAAACTTAACCTGTTTTCAGACTGAGGGGGAAACCCCACAATGACATGAAGAGAACATGCAATCTCCACACACATGGAGGAGGCTTCAACCCTGGTTCCGGAGATGTGAGACAATAGTGCTAATGACTGCACCACCATACCGCCCTTCCTTTTAATAAATGATAAATGATTTTTCTGCCACTTCACCAGGAGACTTAAGTAATTCAAACATTGGTTTAGTTGATCCGGAGAAATACTGAATAATGGATATACAGTGACTTAAAAACCCTCACTTCACGGATTTTGGCTCTTTTTCTTTTCAGTCTGTGGATCTATTTGGACCTATCTCTAAGAAAAAGAACATTCATCACAGATGCCCCCTAGAATACCCTCCATGAATTGTTGAAATGCAGCTGGGGCATTTGTTAGCCCAAATGGGATGCAGACACACTCATATAACCCCCATGCATTCCTGAAAACTCTGACTATCGGAAACTGTTTTATAGTGCTGTTCCTAAAAAAATTACCCACAGAAATAGACTGCTACAGTACTTACAGACCCACACAAGAGGCGATCAATATGATGATATGGATTTTTTTATTCCAACTCCTTTCCAAGATGTTTTGAACATATTCTTTCACCTCCTTGTTCATTGCACAAAATTGAGTTGTAACTTCTGCACAGAAGTGTCGTCACTGAGGTTATTCCTCAGTCTGAACATTGGAAGACAGCCTTGAACAAAGACGTCAGACTCCTTGTAGAGTATTTGACTGGCAATCTGCCACTCTTGGTCTTGAAGGGCGACAGGCGGATGCCACTTGTCTCTGGAAGTACTGCAGGGTATGGCTGTCTTGGCATCCCTGGGCTGTAGTAAAGTCTACACTCAGTCTGGGTGTTTAACCTCTTTGAACTCCTTGAAAATCACTGGGTTTGATGTCATATATCTACATCACCGTATAAAGCATAGAGCTCTGTGGCAGAAAATATTATATTTTATATAATTTTGGAATTCACCACTAGGAAGAGATCCAAACCATTCATACTCAAGGTCTCTTGTACAGTATTACTGTGCTACACACTTACACTGTTATACATGTGGGAAAATACCCTGCGCAAACCTTTTGCCATATACAAATTCCGGTCTACTCTGTTACAATAAAACTACTCATACCCAATATTCTGTGTCTACTTTAAGACCTACCGTTGAGGAGATTCTCAATCCTGCTGCCATGCAATGCCTAGCGCCTTAGTAGCACTGTGATAATTTGATTTTTCATGTATGACCTTAAGGAATGTTTCAGTTCTCTTGCAGACCATCTTTCTTTGTCAACATGTCTTTGAAAATTCCAGGTTTGACTAATTTTAACACAGCTTAAATAATTTCTGACTGAGACTTTTTTCTCTCAAAATGTCATCCATCTGGTTGCATGCCCTCTTTACTGTACCTTCTTATAATTTATATTGAATCCCGCATTGGAACTGCAACCACCATGCATTTTGAACCCTCTGTGTGACAGTGATGCTCCAACCTCATTGAGTCACTAAACATTAGGTTCAGTACTTGGTATCCTGTCCGTACCCAGTGTCCATAACTGATGTGGTGATTCCAGTAATTCTACGTTCATCAAGGCTGCCAGTTTGAATCCTATGGCCAGCAGAATAGTCGCATCAGGTCAGATGTTTCAGCAAAATCACAAACTCTCACCCTGATGCCAGAATACGTAACTTTGTTTCGCAATTCAAAAACATGGGTTAAGTAGGTTACTGTCTCCAAATTGGCTAATTACCCTGTCCAGGGTGTCCCCGTCCTTGTACTTCCTATGATTGACTCCATGACAGATTCTCCATGATCCTGTACTGGATATGCAGTTGCATGAAATTATAATGGTACGCAAGATCAAGATAATAGTGTGAAAAACATCACCAAATGTAAATTTTGTTACATTTTACCAACTTCATATCGAACCTGTACGTATTTAGATAATGGAATCTAGTCATTCATTTCATGGGTTAATCATTTACTTCGCTTGCTAGCTGACTTTGTTTCACGGCTGTTACATACATGTAACTCCACCTGCTGATGTTATATGAAAATATACACTTCTGCTGACCCCTTACGTCAGCAATTATTAAGCAAACCAAAATAATATGAATTATATTTAATTATTTCTAAAATTCTGAAAATGATTGCACATTGCCAGGCGACGGTCTGCACAGAACACTATCCTGCTCCATGGAGACGTCTGCGTTTCGCAATTCGTAATTGTGAAAATTATGCGTTTATACACATGCACAAAGAGTTCAGATGAGCTGCACCCGGAGCGCTGGATTACTCCAAACTCACGCAGCTCTCTGGGCGGTGTTCCACGAGGCAGGATTTCTAGGTTAGCTGGGTTTAATTTAAGTTAGAACTCATGATTGTCCAATAAAAGTTTAGGTAAGGAGCATTTCTATTGGACAATCATGACTACTGTCTAGGTTAAACCCAGCCAACCAAGACATCCTGCCGTGTGGAACACCGCCCTACTTTTTGGGACACAGAATAGGACCCATGAAGTAAATAAAACTACCTCACAGAATCAAGCACTCACAGAGTGTTTCGAATACAACCCAAAACGTGAATGTTAGGTTTGAAAATGGGGACCCTGATCCAAAACCAGGCACTAAGCACATCAGAAACACTTTATGCATCTGTTTTCTATAGTGCTAAATGCAGTGGGGGGGCTGGCCATATTTAACACCTCTTTGCAGCTACTACGAATCAATCGTCAGCGCTGCAAAAGACCACTGCCAAGAGAGCATTAGAGTGAAAAATATCTTGCCATTATTTATTCCATGACTCTTCAATCCACTTCTTATTTGTTTTAACTCTTTAAATTCTCAGCAAAGCCAACTAAGGACTGAGGTCTGGTTAATTTGCGGGCTAGGTGATTAATATATGAGCAAATTAATATTTATTAATGAATGGGCTTATTTTTGGTTTCACCGATATGCAGCGTCGTGCATTGAGCTACCTGGGGCGTGACTCCGGGGCCCCAGTCAGGCTGTCAAGGATGCAGGGTGAATGGGTGGACGTCTGGATTCGCTCCTCCAGTGTTTGTCTTGCGCAAATTGATAGTCTGATTTGCGCCCATGAAATGAAATGCACGATGACTAATTTTGTCTCGGGGGCCAAAAGCAGAATATTTGTAATTCTGGCTTTCAGCTCTTCTCCCCCATTGTACGCAGTCTGTGAATCTTTATTTTATATGACTATCTAGTTCAGGGATTCGCATTTTTTTAAATGTTAGAGGCAATTCTGAAGCCGAAAGAAACTACTGACACACATTTTGTAAGCGTCTCGCCATCAGCTTGCATCTAATCAGAAATCTGCATTCAAAAACGTTAAGAAAACCTCTTACCTAAATGTTGTGTTGCTTTACAGATGATGAAGCATGTCAGAGAAAATCCAATTAGCGATTTTTAGCAGAACGAAAGAAATGTCTTTCTGCCAATGCTACTCAAGGCCCTTCGCTTTCATTTGCAGTCGTCTCACATTTTTAATAGATAACTCAATTTCATATTTCTTTTCCGTACTTTCATATTGGAGGGATGAGGTATTATGTGATTCTGTTTATTAGTTAAGCTGTTTAATTGTTATTTGTCTTCAGGCACTTTTTTTGATATGAAGGGCAGGGAGGGGATTGGGGATTTAGATTAACAAGTTTTATCATATGAAAATAAAAAATGAAATATAAATTTTGGTTGTTGATACAAAAAGACGAGCGATCTGAGAAGAAGACGTGAGACATTAACATTTCTTTATTTAATATACTTATTGAATGTTTCATATTATTTCAACAAGCACCCAAAAACATTTTCACACTTAAGTCAGAACAGCTGGAGGCTGACTAGCAGGATTAATTTCAGTAGAAGTCATGTGTGTGTATGCAGACGCTCGCTTATGTGTGTCTATCCATCTTTTTTTGGCTTTAGGTCACTGAAAACTTGGTTCCAGTCACACACAAACGCACACACAGACGCACACACAGACACACACTTCCATGCTTTTCATTTCACAGGTGGATGGACGCATTACTTCTGATTTCAGGCAGGCAGCTGTAATATCCCCCTGGTCTTGGATTTGTTGATTAGCTGAAACCCCCAACACACCTTATTTCAGCCTGCATTGCCCTGCCACTGGTGTGTGGAATGGCACTCAGGTTGGGGGATGTCAAGGGTTGGGGAGGAAGGTGGCTGTTAACCATGACTGAGAGTTGTAGCATGTGGATGCCAGGCTGGATAAAGAGCAAATAAAGCAGAACAGAGCAGAGCTTTCTGATGGACAAGGAGGCAGTTAGAACAGTCTGTCAAGAATGATGTTGCTGATACACCGTCCGACGAGATGTTCTGTGCCGATAATATACCAGGGCTTTAAACAAAGTGATTGGAATTCATGAATGGAACCCACTATACAGTATATACAAGGTTTATGATGTCTATCATTTGTCCACCTGCACTGCCGGAGAAAACCAACCTATGCTCGATTCTGCCTATTTAATACCTTTGCAACAAAGTTTCAATCGATTATCTTGCCTTTCAGACGTATGAGATTAACAGAACGTTAGCAATCATTTCTAGTCCATCTCTCTGCATGTTCTAAATAGATCATTCTCATGTCACGTTGTACCACAGTTAGCTAGTGATGGATATGTAATACATGGAGGCTTTTAATACTGCTGAAATGATCTCATTTCAGCTTGTGGTTTGTGGTATTCATTGTTATGAGATTGGTAGGCTAGATAGATCTCCGCATGCAACATGAACACCTCGACAAGAAGGTAGAAGATGGATAGATGGACAGCTATTGGATTATCACAGGTAGTGTTATCATGGGTAGTTTTATCACAGGTAGTGTTATTATGAGTAGTGTTATCATGGGTAGTGTTATTATGAGTAGTGTTATCATGAGTAGTGTTATCACAGGTAGTGTTATTATGAGTAATGTTATCACAGGTAGTGTTATTATGAGTAATGTTATCACAGGTAGTGTTATTATGAGTAGTGTTATCATGGGTAGTGTTATTATGAGTAGTTTTGTCATGGGTAGTGTTATTATGAGTAGTGTTATCACAGGTAGTATTATTATGAGTAGTGTTATTATGAGTAGTGTTATCACTGGTAGTGTTATTATGAGTAGTGTTATCATGGGTAGTGTTATCACAGAAAGTGCAGTACATAGCGAACAATCTTAGTGATTTTGCGAATGTTAGTGAAGATTTCGGTGGAATGTGGTTGTGGCACCATTTTGCATTTTGTGAATCCTGGTACTTTCATTACTTGCTTGCTTCAGCTTGTTGGTCATATGTGTCAATTATAGGTATCAAGTTCTACAGACAACCCCCCTTAGGCAAATTGTTGTCAGAGATTCAGTGGAGGAACATTCAGGAAAATGGGTGCTGGATGGGCTTGGGTAGTATTACAGTAATACAATCAAAGTACTGTATACCACGGAATAATGTACCACCCACGTCCTGTGCTCGTGGGGGATGGGACTCGAGGGTGTCTGTGAAATTTGCCGGGCAGGTTGGTCTGGGGTTGCAGGGGTAAAACGTCTCACCAACTCGTTTTTACCATGACTGACTAGCAGAGCAACGCATTTCCAGGATATTTCTCATCTCTCGCGGATATCAGGAAGCTGCTGTCGATTTGCCGGACACTCCCAGAACGTCCGTGAGGGGCAGAATCACCTGGGTTATTTGTGTCGCGTCGAGGTTGGTAACGGCAGTACAGTTTGTAGCTGCGTCTTTGCTCCTGCTCTTGAGTGGCTCATTGATTTCATTAGCTGATAAATAAGCTTTACAGCTCTGGCTCAAGGCTTGACATTTGGAATAAAAAATAGAAACAATGAGTCACTTTGTTCAAAGCCATGTCTGCTCAGTACCTTTATGAAGTACACGTCAATTTGTTTACAGCTTCTCTTAATAATCATAAAACTTATGTAGTACTTTATTACCCATTGTACAGAGTCGCAATATTTTATTTTGGTTCAGGGTTATACACAATGGCATTGCTACTGTAAAGCTGAAATGAATTTCTTTGAATTTAGTTTCAAAACTATCAATTATATGAAAAAAAAAATGGAATTTGCCTTGAAATTGATTTGAAAATCATTGGTACACAATAACATTGTGTACCAATTAGTTGTTTAAAAGGGAAGTCTATTCCAATATTCTGAACAAGGTTCCACACCATTGTGGCCAGGAATTATGTGATCGGACATACATTGCTGGGTAAATTCTTGCTAACCTGCCTCTGCATGAACCATCTGCCTATACAGCGCAATGCATGATGGGAAGCATCGAAACTTGTTGTCAGTCACACCATGAATACTAAACTTAGAAATCTGAATATTCTGGGACATTCAATTGCAGTACATGTTAGATCATTATTATTATTTTGTTTGGCTTTTATAGATGCTTTTATCCAAAGCAGCATACATTTCTTTTGAGAAAGCATGGTTAGTCATAAGAGAGTGTAATTGCTCAAACACCAACCACATAATCACAGACACAGTGTCAGAACTCAATGAGCCATGTCCCATCAGCCTTATTGTTCCCGCTACTGTTTTTATGTGATTTTATATATGTTCAAATGCATTTCACATATATGTTTATTCTGTTTTAAGTGAATATACTGTTCATTTCCTGCCAGTCAGCCGATCAAATTCTTATTACAGTATATCCTGTCTCGCAGCCTCTGCCTCCATTTCACTGTGAGTTGAGTGGAGGAGATGCTTCCGGAAAGACTGTATGTCAGTTTCAGGTGCTGTGTTATGACCATGTTTGACAACATTTTGGCTAAGTGTGCAGAAAAATGTTTTCTTCGAATGTACAGAATGCCCAGTAAATCCTGGAGTGTGCCCCTAGGGGTGTGTCAACATATACTTTGAGAACCCCCAGGCTCATCAACGCTGCTCTTCGAAGTATGTAATGGGCGGCCCGTGGGGCAATGAGGCAAAAAGCGGGCCCTTGATGTGGTTTTCAGGACGCCGTCAGGCATAGGTAAAGGCCGCAGATAACCATGCCACAAAAAGTCCCGCATAATGGTGTTTCTCCTGGCCGGCAGTATGATTGTGCCGGAAAGCCTTTAACGGGATTTCACAATAGAGGAACAACAGTGTGCAGCGCGGTTCAGACGAAGCAGAGCCTTTAAGACGAGCAGAGGGAAAGAAACACATTTACGGTGAAGATCGCGGACACAAGGGACCTTGGATACGCTTCCCATGCTTTTAACAACAGAATACAGAGTTTGAACCCATGCTTTTATTCCCATGATGTGATGTCAGACTTTATGCAGGTGTGGCGTTTTGCTAGATGGCTGTTTTCTTTATTCCTGGGAAAGCGTCAAGCCTTATCAAACACAGAACATACGAAGTCTGATAGGAGAATTCACAAAGAAACAACATCTGCAGAACTAACACACCCACCACGATACTGCAGGAGATCTCAGGTTGATCTCTTCTTTAGGCTCCCATGCTTTGCTGCCCAGCTGGACGACGTCCTGCCAATCAGCAGGCCTTTGGTTATGCCTTCAAAGAGATGGCGGTGGCCCACTGTGACATCGACAGATGCACGGCATGGCGATATATGAGGCTCTCATCCTCACACTCAGGCAGCGAATTGCTGTACAGCTCCCAAGCTCACGACCCACTCCCACTCCGCGACTCGACTTAATTGGAGCGGATTCCCCACAGACCCGTAGGACATTCCACACACAGGGCAGGTTATTTCTCTCCTCATCCAGCGAACAGCCTCCCCGGTGGCCCATTACAGATGGTGCTCCCTCTTGCAGGATTACATTAATTCAGCTCCCTTAGGTTTAGGAATTTGATGGCTGGCGAGTTGGGAAGCTCATCCATGTAGAGGGCAGCCCACTCAGTGTGACGTGTCCTTTTAAAACCAGAATAATAAGTCAAAATACCAAAAATGTCCAGTTTTGGATGTGCTCTTAAAAACAATATAAATGTGAAACATCCATCCATCTATTCATCGTCTGACCGCTTTTCCTGACTAGGGTCACGGGGTAAAGATGAAATGGTAACTTTACTTGAAGGGGCACAAATACTTAGTAACTCAGTTACTACGGAAGTACGAATCATGAACAAATCATGGAGAAATATAGGCGCTACTTAAGATAAAAGATGCATCATGATTGATTAATGATGAACAAACTTGAGTTCAGTATTTCACTTATGCGATTCATGATTTCTGTTCCTTCAGTAGTTCACAAAGGTTTTCAGAATTAACAGACGTAGAACAGATATAGTAACTGCTTGAGATAAAACGTGCATATCAATTCATTAATGATGAATTAACGTAAGATCAGCATGTAGCTATTTACCATTTGGATTTTAAGTTGATGTCACAACGGGGGACTCAGTTAAAATTCTGTTGTCAAAGGAATTTAAGTATTTTCAGTCAGACTCGAAAATTGATTTCAACTACAATGCAATGTTTTCCTCTATCAATTTTTCAATAACAGGCAGTGTTAATATTTAAATAAAAAAAATCTAATCAAAATCAAAGAGACTTCAAGGTTTCCATCTATTGAAATGAATGAGAGAGCATGTGCGTCATGTTGATTAAAGCTGTGCTGTGGGGTGTGTCATTGAAGCGCGTGGGGGTGTCACTGAGGAGGTGTCAGAGGGAGGAGCAGCTATTACGGGACACGTGTCGATGCCAGGGATGCGTTAGCCGCCCACAAGTGCAAACCCCGTTGTAACCATCCGCTCTTTGACAAATGCACTGAGCTTAACCACAACTCTGATTATATTGCAACAATCAGAAAATAGAATTCAGTTTTTCTTTTTCGTGTGGGTCGTGGTTCTGTGTAACAACCATGAAATGAATTTCTCACAGATTAACTGTGTAAATTAACTGTGGTTACTCGTTCTCCAGTTGTGCTACTATCACATTGTTTGGCCGGCATTTGGAACAAGAATATATCAATGTGTCTTTCACTAGAACTATACAGGTGAGATACCTTAGTAGACCCATCTAGGACGCACAACCCAAATTCCAAGCTGTCCTGCTGCTAATTCTTTTACTCAGTATTAAGATATCATGGTCCTGTTGGTATAAGAAATTATGGTGCATTTTAACCTTTATATGCTGATTCATACTTCATTTGTGGTACAGGGGTTAAAATGCACGGAAATCCCTTGCCATACTAGCGCGAATGCACATAAAATACGTACGGACTCACGCTGTTACAACAATCGATTTCCTCGCGTGTCGCTTTAAAAGGTGCATGCGTACTTGCGTACCAGTTATGTCAATCCCTGTGTATATAGTCAATAGGAAACAAAGTAATAGTTCATGCAGAACACAGAATAAAGGAGATTGATTGGGATTTCTCACTATTCATCATGCAGCAGTTATAACCCAAAACAGATTGAAGCATTAAAATAAGCTGCATTTACTGCGTAGTAATTTAATTTTTAGCACTTCATAGCAACCAATGTCCACCAATCACCAATGTCTCAAGAGCGTGGAAGAGAGATCTTTCTTGCTGTATTTTCATAATCGCATAAGCCAGCACAGAGCTTATATATGCAGATCAATTAATTAAATAAGAAAAAAAGCAAATACTCAAACTCCTGCTGTCATTCTTACCAGGTGATTATGTCTCTATGTTTTTGACTCTTGCAATGCTTTCTTAGTGTGTTAGATGTTAGAAGGAGAAACCTTATGCCATTCATTAAAGTTACATGTGTAACTGACTCTTCATACATCCAATCGGCTTGTTGTTCACTTTTAACACCGCCGGCCCGTAATTTCCCAGATGTCTTTCATGCAGTATTTTACATGCTCATTTATAATGGTAGCTGATTTGAATGTACTACTCAGACAGAGGGTGAGTGCAGGCAGAGCCGTCGCACGGGACAGTGCTACAAAACGTGGCGCAAGAATCATCCTGTCATGTGGCAAAATATCTTTGTTCCATTACCCTGTTAAATAAACCTTCCGAAACACATTTGGATTTGTGTTTTAGACATTGCTGGCAATTCTTGCTTGTCTTACAGATATTGCTTATTTTGCAGTTTTCTCCTGGAGTCACCAAACATGGAATAATTGAATAGTGATTCTTCATTCATCCTGTTTTGGAAATTGGGTAGTATTTGCATGTTCCATCTTTTTCTCCGTGAGACACACAGACACATATACAGGTGAGAGCAAGTCTCGGGGTCACGGCACAGGGTCAGCCAACGTACAGCGTCCCTGGAGCAATTGGGGTTAAGGGTCTTGCTCAATAGTGACATCAGTTTTTGAACCGGCGACCTTCCGATCACAGTCCTAACCTGCAGGTCCACGACCCAGAGTTGAAACTGAGTCCTTTCACACCATAAGTGAGAACCCACATTTAAATTAAATGAATTTTTCAGTAGTTCAATCATTACTTGCAGTTTTTTCAGAGTTGGTATTGGCCGTAGCCCCGACCTTATTAAAGTAAGTTTGCTAATAAAAGTAGGTATGCTTATTGCACTCTATCTGTGTAGCTCTTGAAATGGTATTTTTCATTCTGGATGCAGAAATTGGGCACCTTCTGCATTGTTATTCACATTGCCTTACTCATTTCATTAATTTTCATTAAGGGGTAATGGGGTTTCCTTAAGGATTGATTATTTTCTCACCAAGGGTAGTGAAATAATGTTGTTGAGAAACTCATGTTCTTTTATTACTTGCTTTTACCCCCCTTAGCCACATTGCTGCCCTATGGTCACCCCCAATGCACAAAAACACAGAGGTGGAAAGTTCAGGTTCAGAAAATACAAATCCAGACCATCATTTTGTTTCAACCAACCAGAAACAAAGTCTTGGTCTGGATTTGTACTTTCTAAAACTGAACTTTCTACCACTGCAAATCCACACACTCACACATACACACACACACACACACACAGGTTTGTAATTATACCTTTGTGGGGACTCTCCATTAATTTCATTGGGTAAAACTGTAATCCCAACA
>JAODKF010000051.1:14758677-14788677 GCA_026779585.1 Mormyrus proboscirostris
ACACACACACAGGTTTGTAATTATACCTTTGTGGGGACTCTCCATTAATTTCATTGGGTAAAACTGTAATCCCAACATAACGACCTTAACCCCTACCCAGCCCTAAGCTTAACCATAAGTAACTAAACTAAATATGAGACTTTTTAGAGTTTTATTGTATTCATAGATCTTTGTGGGGGTCTGAAAAATAGTCCCCACAATGTCAAAATAACAGGTTTGGCTTCTGAGGATCAGTCTATTACAACTACAAACCCTGAGCTTAGAAGTTACTATCATCAGTCTGATTCCTGGCTTGCTTGGTCCATTTCTCTGACAAATCTCACCAGGGCCCTGATTGGCTCCTTTTTAAAGGCTTCGCCTTTTACCGTCAACACTTCCCCAATGGCAAACTTGCTCTCAACCTTGGGCTCGATCCCAACAACAAACTCAAGTAAGGTCACAAACCGGACATGGGTTAAACTGCTCTGTATCTGACATTTACATTGCTAGCCACTGATCCGATTTGGGTTAAATGCAGTGCATACCCGTAGAGCCAGCCTAATGAGTGTATACGGCGACGTCGCAGATCGATATATATTCTAAGGCACTGAAATAAAAAGACGTTGTACACTCTTTCAATAATGATAGGGTGACCAGATAATCTATGTCAGGGAGGACACTTCGAACGAAGACAGGATCTGTAAAGTACCATTTCAATTAATAGTACCGGGATTTCACTTAAGCACTGAGTTCTTGCTGTGTGCTGATTTGTTAGTCTTCTGTAATCATGCATGTGACACTAATGTTAATGTGAAACAGCTGGATGAGTTTTTCAATCAAGCAAACAAACCAGTCAAAGGACAGGAAGAACTGAACATTTTAGCCGAGCAGAGGAGCCTTTCGATTTCAAAGTAGTTTGTAAAACCTGAAATAGCTCAAAGTGTCCCTGTCATGGATTTTCGGGTCACCCTATATAATGTCGACCCAGAAAGGTACATTTGTAACAAAGGACTGGTCATTTCTGTTATTATTCAAGGGCCAGATTTAGCACTATGCAACTGCCTGAACATTTGTAGAATGTGATGTGTCTTACAGAGTCCTCCCTCCCAGCCCGGTAGTGGTCCCACATTGGTCAATAGCACGGCTGACAGCTTGAACAACTAATCAGTGAGAACTTGATTTCATGGGGCACCAGTCATGATCCTACATACTCGATGGCATTACTGATAGCTTGATTGACCAATCAGTGAAAACCTGACTGCACGGGGTACAATAATAGACATAGTTTAACTATTAAGCAGCCATTTTTCTGGGTGAAGAAATATGACATTGGATCTTTCAGTTCCTTGCTGTCATACAGGTAGCACAAATAAACTGGTATAAGCAGTAAATACTGTCTGTGAGACTTACATATGCTGAAGTTTACAGGTACACATCATAAGTGTGTCTTTTTCTTATGCAGTTACCCGTAACCTGGGTTACACATATGCATTTCACAGCCATCAGTGTGTTCACGTGTCTTCATCAAGAGCCACTAAAGCCCCACCCCCCTCCTTTTAAGTCAGTATAAAGTGCTGAAAATCGTCCGCACCTCCCAGCCACCCTAGGTTTAATGACAAGCTTACAAATGGCACATATAAGCAGATGCAGACTAATACGCATTTCTCTCCGCTCCTTGTTAGAGTAAAAGCCTTTGTTGGAGCAGAAGGTTAAGTGCATCCGGAATAAAAAAATTGCAACTTGTGTGTTAGAAAAATATATTTTTTTAAATGTCTGAAAATGGCATTGGGGGAGGGGGTGGACTGAGGGAATTGCTTTACAGGTGCAAAAAAGACAACAAAAGAGCAACAGGAAATCAACGTGCGCGCTCACCCGTTCATTGGCTGCTCGCTTGGTGAATGTTGCCTTGCGGCTCCTGATTCGCTGGTTTACACTCTGAATTACTGTAATTAAGTGAAGCTGAAATAATCTTGTGCCAAGCGGGAAATGAGGCCGGAACAGGGGAGATGTTCGCGGCTGTGCAGTGCTGATAGGTACAGTGCCTTCCGGAAACTTCCAAAGGCCTTTGATGGTGTACAAAAGTCCACATCAGTTTATCTTTTGCCTATTTAAGAAATGGGAAAATATTAAAATTTCAGACACTTTTTTTTTTCCCATCATCTTAATTTGTGTGTACACTTCTCCTTTTCTGGTACCTGTAATTAAAAAAAAAACACGTCAAGCAGGTATGTTGCGTTTCTACTGTATGAGGGACCGCTTAGTAAGTATTCAGATTTTTTTTTTTCCTCATTCCGGCTTGTAACCCAAATACAGCGAGTTGTCAATCTCAGATAAGGACATCATTAACTGAGAGCAAGGGCAGAGATGAAACACTACATGTAAGGCAGAAATGTCTGAAAGGGCTGCGATATTTTTATGCTTTCCGATAAAATGGTGCAAGTTTCGTTCGGTGGCTTTGGGAAGGGCTAATCACTTATGTCCCAAATCCTTGTTAAGGGCTCAGTTAATGCACATAAAGTGTAATCTGCATAAACTGCATAAATAGTGAACTCAGCTGATGTTAATCTGCATAGCACAGTCTTGTGAAATGCACAGTATGATGTAGCACACAATGTTCAACAACCTGTTGTTGAAATTTAGCAATTAGCAACTAAGCCACCTGCAGCCTGTGAACCTGCTTTTTCAAACTTTTTTTTACACTGAGTGTGAGAATGAAACTTTTTTAACACTAATAGAGTGTGAGAATATTGAATCGAGAAATTATTTGATGTGTTTTTTGTGTCTTAAAGCGTGTACATATTTACATACATACTGTGTGTGGTTACATCATCAAACATACGTGTTTCGTCTATCATTCTAGAAGCCTGTGTGAGTTAAACAATTGTATAAGGCTCCAAGCTCCGTCTTCTATCGTCACGGTCTTTAGGGACGGTGTCACGGCAGGGTATGCAGGTGTCCTGTGCATTTTTTCTCTGTATGGGAAGTAAATTGCTGATTGGATTGTTCATCTTCATAATTCTTTCTGTTATGAGGAGAAAATGGATTTCTGGGAATTTTATTCATCTGCTATGTCCAAGCTGTCTGTTCCATTCATTTGATATAATGAATCAGAGAAATTGAAAACAAACAAAACTCAAATGAAGGCAGCTGATTATTCTGCAGTGATAACAAGCCATAGCCAAATCCCTGTTTTATGCAGACAATCGATTCCTTCCCAGGTTGTCAATCACATGCTCATCCTCCCTATTTGCATTGGAACAACAGTGGAATTCATAATGAATGACCGAATCTCCCTGTGACCAGGGAGGAGTCACCACCTCTTCAAGAATGCGGGATTTGTAGCCACAGTCAACACTACTTGGCAACCAATGTATGGCCTAAAGTATGTGGACAACCCAATTAATCAGAGAACTCGCCTAATTTAGCCACACCCATTGCTGACACAAGTATAGTTAAGCACAGCCTCCTGCAACAAACATTAGCAGTAGAATGGGTGGCCTTACAGGAGAGGTTATTGACTTTCCACTTGGCACCATCAGAGGACGCCATCGATTTCCCCCATTCCTGTCCTGCTAGAGTCGACCTTGGTCAACCCAAAGTGAAGTGACTGCGAAGGTCAGAACATCGGGGAGCAAGTTCGGCTGTGATGTGGTCAGTCACACGAGCTCACAGACAGGGACCTGATCACCCAACATCAATATCCAACCTGAATGGCAGCAAGTCCTACCAGCAATGTTCCAGCATCTGATAGAAAGCCATCCAAGAGGAGTAGAGGCTATTACAGCAACAATAGGCCAGACAACTTTATATCAATACCCTTGTATTAATAATGTATCAAAATGAGATCAAGCAGGTGTCCACATACTTTTGGTCATATAGTATATATTTTGATCCTTATTGAACTGCTTTCTTAATACAATCAGCTAAAGCATAGTTACTTTTTGTTAAGGCTTTACGCAACAGTATTTTTTGCTGTAAAAGTTCAGATGAATTTTTGGCACCTGTCAGATTCCTGTCAGTTGAGGCCAGAAGCGTTCAGCCAGTCATTGCAGGATCTCGGGAGCTTTGGCTCTTAACCAGCCGGGCCCCTGAATTCGGCCCTAGGGTACAGCCTACACGTTTATCCTGTCGGGCAGCCATGTCCCACTCGCTGATCCAGACCTTGATTCCAAGCATTTCCTGCTCATTAGCCTTTACCCTAAAAGCTGGTTCATCCTCCACACAAGCGCAAACACTTGCGTATACACTCTGCGGATGTGTACACGGAAACGCTCGCAGTTCTACGGTCAAGCCGCACACTTGGCACATGTGCACAACGCGTTGTATTTATATATATTTTTAATGATAATAACAAGAATTATTATTCTGAGTTTCCCTGCACATGTACCATAGCAGGGAGGTTTGTGTCCATTTCTCTGTGTTTTACAAATTCAGAGCTCACAGGGCTGTCAAACTCGGTCAGCTGGCTGGTGTGAGATTTTCAATTCGAGACAAGTCTGCGCACGCATGCGCACGCATTTACATGCATTTAACTGTTTTATTACCTAGAGTCTGAAGGGTTTGCAAACTACCCCGACGCTCGTCAATGGCATCCTTGTTTGTATTTAAAGTGGACGCTGGCAAATGTATCGTGAGCAGTGTGTCCAGAGCTGCGCGTGCACAGCCGCGCAGACGCCAATTTGCAGTGCAGACAATGACGTCAAACGCGCCATAAACATTCGAGCGGATACGTCTGCTGTGTGTGTATGTGTGAGGAGATGTATGAACCAAGCTTAAGGGGTGTCCCACCCTTGACTTGCCAAAGACAGAGAGGCATTTTAGTAGAGATAAAACGCAGCCCCCTGCCCCTACACACAAATCTCTGCTTGAAACCAGCATACAGTGTCGTGATAAAGAGTGTTACTCACTGTTGGAGGCAAACTGTTAGGCACTGTATTGTTGGATAGAATCACACCACTCAGAAGTCGATGCTGTGGAAAGAGTTTATTCTCCGTGCAAGAAACTGAGATGTGTTTAACCTGTTGCCCTCTTGTGGCACTCTTGTAAATCATCGTGTTATTTTATTAACTTTCTCCTGGAATGCAAACCCTTTTCACATGATCTGCAATTAAGTAAGAAATGACTTTTCTGAAAGTGCATTTGTCTTGAATTATGAGCTGCAGTTTTATTAAACTGACAAATGCCTCTAATGATTTAATGCCTGTTTCGTTTTCCTTTACACATATTAATAAGATTATTTTCTAACACTGGCACTTACACAGGTCTTTGCTTTTAGTAACCTGACACTTCTCTTTTCTGTGGAAAAGCTTTATGGTTGGCTGAAATTAAGCTGAATTTATCTGAAAGAATAAAGAGTAAAAACCTTGGTGATTTGCGAGGTTCTGGCCTTGGTATACCGTACTTTAATGGCAGGGGTTAGTCCAGGGAAGTTTGAATAGTGATACTCACAACCAAGTCTGCAATTTAAAATATTTACATATCTGGGTGTTTTACCGGAGCCATTCAAGAAAATGGCCTCGATCAAGGAAACATCAGCGGGAGCTAAGGTGGCATCTGTAGTCCTTAAGATACTGAATACCCTGATAAACGAGCTCCAGACAGCTTGCATGGGTCTTTCTCAGGGGCGCAGCATAAGTCTGCTGGCCCAGGGATTTGAACCGGCAGCCTTCCGATCATGGGCATGGATTCCTAACCTGGGCCACACTCCACCCAATTCCCTTACGAAAGGTGCCAAGATGGGCTCTAGCAAACCAAGAATGTGAATATAATCTCAGCAGGAAGCTCAGCACTTCATGAATATTTTACATTAATTGCAGAAAATCTGTGAGCCACAGAAGCATTCTAGGTAATTACCCAGGAAATATACAGGCCTCTCGTAACATGAGCAAAGGATTGTTACTGATGGAAGAGAATAAATACCTCTTTAGCGCCAGTCAGACCTGCAGAAGCACAGTAAGCACAAATATAAAAGGCAGGGAAAGAGGACAGGGAAATGTGTGCTCCTGCCCCCACACTGTATCCGTGTATTTCAGCTGCATTTCTGTTTTTTGTTCACACTTATACTGGAGAGTGTTGTGAGGTTTGGGTCAGCCCTAAGCTGGCATGCAGCTTAGCAGGAGGTGGAGTGGAAACATAGGGCCAAATCTGGCTGTGAGGACCCAAGATGGCCTGGCCTCTTGCCCTGCTTACACACAGACAGCCAGGCAGACATGGACAGGGAGAGAGAGAGACAGACATACAGACAGAAAGGCAGGCAGAGAGACAGACAGACAGATAAACAGGAAGAGAGACAGAAAGGCAGGCGGAGCGACAGAGGCAGACAGACCGGCAGATGGACACAGACAGACAGATAAGCATGAGACAGATAAACAGACAGGCAGAGACAGACAGACAGAAAGGCAGCCAGGGAGAGAGACAGACAGGCAGACGGAGAGACAGAGATAGATAAGCATGAGACAAATAAACAGATAGCGGCAGACAGAAAGACAGGCGGACAGCTATTACTTTTTGCAGACTTTCTCATATGCCTGTGACACAACTTGACTTTGACACCAGTGACACAAGGATTAAGGGACTGTTCAGGGTTCAGTGGACTAAGATGGGAAGAGGTGGGGGGAGACTTTAGCTGTCCATACCTCTACTCTTTCGTCGGCCAACCTGAGGCGATTCGAGAATTTAAAATGGGGAGCAAACAAAGGTCAATCATCAAACAGAGGGGCCAGCCTTCTCATTAGTGACAGGGGAGGGGGGCACTCTGGGGGAGAGCTGGGCTCAGTTCCCCTGTGGCATACATGTACTGTATAGGTATGCCCTCGCTTCAAATGTAGTGTGACACGCACACACACACACACACACACGCACACACACACAATCTGCTCCCCTCCCCTCCCCGTGACCGAACATACACAGCATCAACAGCCACGTCCTTCTACAGTACATCAAACCTCTTCAACATGCCGAAGAACCGTCGACCGCAGCCGTGCTTTGCTGCCCGATCGTGTATATCTGCGCGGCACAGATAAGTCAGAGAGTGCAAAAGAATGGATCAGCACAGGCTGAGGGCAGAAGCACCTATCAGCCACCGTCAAAACACAAAGCATATCACCGGCAACTTCTGAGATACTGTACGGTGTGTCTCGAGGAGGGTAACTCATTCCGTGACATACAGACATCTGCAGGAATGGAATATTTCCTACTAGCTAACTGGCTAATAAAGAGCTGAAAAAACATAGGAGGTGGTGCTTGAGAATTAAGTGATGCGTTAAATCTGTTTTTTTTTTTATAATTTCTGTTTGATCCAGCTTGCAAGTGTCACAACTAGTTGTTAACTCTGGAAAATGCAGAATCTAATACCGGATACTGATTCATCGGGCCCTTAAATTTGATTGGCTAACTGGGACGAGACTGAAACTGGGATTGGCCAAGAAGACCATGCACTGGTTATCACCCCAGGTCTGTGTGCCTGTGCCCAGAAATTTTTTTTGTTCATCCCGACATGCAGTTTCTTTGTTTATCAACTGGGCGAGTGTTGAGTTTTTCGTACTCGCCCTGTGACTGAATTGCTCGCCTCAGGTGCGTGGGTAAGCTTCACTTCCGGCCATAGATATGTAGTTCCAAACCCAAATCCTTGCTATTGGCTGTAATTTTTTATGTTTCTTTGTATTTTCTCTAAAAGCCTGGGACCTGTTGAATTTCTGACCAAGGCGGGAAGCAAAGGGGGTGTGGCTTTAAGCATCCAACCACTGTGATAATTGGATCAGTCCGTAGGGACTCAGTGAAACTCATATTGATTTAACTCAGGCCCCATTGGATTGTGTAGTACTTAGTGTGTAAATAGAGCCGTTTCAACTGTAAATGAAACCTGAAGTCACTGCTGAGAATGCCGCAGTGTCTCTGTAGCGTACTCAATGGCTGGATTAAGGTTCTTTCTGCATCTGCAATCAATGACAGGGCTGCTGAGGCCATTTATCGCGTGTTCACTAAAAAGTGGGTGAAGAAGCTGTATTCATTTCGTATTCCTCTCATCTCGGTCATGCGGCTTTATCGATTCTTTATATAATACTGGAGCACTTTAGCAGTCATTTTGGGGGGCGGGGAAAAGATACACAGGATCCAAATAAATTGAATTGTCACTTTATTTACCTGGTTTTAACAAATAGGCTAAGTAGCTTCATGTATGGTTATGGGGAGAGGGATACATTTATGAAGTAAAGTTTTTAAAAAGTAGCATATATTTTTAACCATATACCGGATATGGAGTAATGGAAAATGGAAGGACAGACGGATGGATAGAAAGTTTTAATATTTTGATTAAATGTGAGGCTGAAGATTGGGTGTTGATTACAGGAAGTGAGTACCGGTGAATATTTGGCACAAATAATGCAGCAGTACACTCTTACTTAATGTATTAATTAACCGGAAACTAAGTGTTAATTGCATACTGATTCCCTGTTCATTCACCATTAATCAATCGGTTCATGCATTTCATGTAGTTACTATGTTTGTTTATGATTTGTACATGAGTAGTAATTGAGTTACTAAGTTGCTTGTGTGCCCCTCAAGTAAAATGTTACTGAACGTTCTGAAGAATTAAGTATGAAAGTAGTATGGTCAAATTAGTATGGAAAATGCACGTCCCAGTAACTCCTGAGTGAGGAACCACAGCGCGACTTATGGAAATGTGCCAGTCCGTCGGGATTGAAGAAGAAAGAGGAATCAGACGATGGCATGGCAGAAGTGGGAACTGTCTGACACCTCGTGTTGGGAAAGAGGGAGGTGTCACCCCTCACCTGTGACAGGTGTCACCGTGGTACCCACGGAACCACGAGAGAGCCTGTCATCTTTCACATAATCGTCTGTCACCTCGATACACCAGCAGCACCAGAACTAGATCCAGGAAACCCATAACGATGTTGCATCACCTAGCATCAAGTAATTGGTTTAATTGGGCAATCTTGCTCTCCAGCACAGTGGAGAGATTATTTATATATATGAAATCAGATTACTATCATTAATTCTGTTACCCAAATTTATTCCTGGGGACAACATTATTAAAGAGCAAAGACTCAAATATATATATATGATCAGCCTTCCTTCCAGGAACTCCAACATAAGATAAGAGAGCTGTCATTTGCCTTGCCAGCATGCTGTCTGTGGGTCATGTCTCTGTCCTGTCTGCAGACCAGGCCTCGACCTCCTGCTCTCTAGCAGCTCCACATGTGGTCTGCTAAATCCCAGGGCGTCCGGGCATGCGGCGTGGAGAGGGACACACAGATCAATACCGGTTCTCAGACGCATCATGAGCCTGAAGCCCTGGATGAATCTGAGTCCTGGATGATTAGTTCAGCTCAAGTGTTTTAAGAGCCAGGCTCTCAGGCTGAGAATCCCGTACATCACAGCAGTCCTGCTGTAGGACAACGCTTCTCAAAACCTTCATAGAGCTGCAATCATCGCATCATCAAGGAGGGACAATCTAATATGATGGTCCTCAGACAGGTTGGGTCTCTGTGCTATGCCCTGATGCCTTACAGTCTGAACAATGGCCCTGCAGACGCTGATACATGACCAACAAAGACAGAAGAGCAGCCAGTGCAGTTCTTGGGAGTTTTACTTACACAAAAATGCTCTGAGGGCAGAATGAAAAAAAAAAAATGATTAGTTCAGTGAGATAACCAATCAGATTGTAGAGGAGGCTGGTCCAAGGAACTAGAGGAGGTGGGACCAAGACATCTGATTAGTTAGTCTGACATTTGACCAAGATATGATTGGTTATCTTGCAGGACCAATCACTTTTTGTCTTGCCCTCAGAACATCTTTGCATAAGTAAAACTCCCATGAGCTTGCAGTTACACCAACAGCCTTAGGCTAGGCTAAAGTAAAGTCTTCAGGCTGGATTTAAATTCTGAGACTGCAGGGTATCCCTCAGCTTTGCTGGCAGACATCCATAGACCAGGGGCCCTGTGGCTGACGGCTTTACCGCCAACACTCATTTTATTTATGTGAGCAATTGCAAAAAGGCCAGTATTTCATGTATATATTTAAAGTGTACATTTTTACTCATAGACAAGTAACCTTTTAGTGTTCAGGGACATTTAGTACAAACCTGCTCATGAAGAATTCTCTTAAAAAAAGATTACCCAAGAGTCACTCCATTGGTAATTATCCATATAATTTCATAAATAGTTCAGAAGGATTTATATAAAGGTTAAAAAACAGCCCTTCTGAAGGCTCAACAAAAGTATTGCTATGATTTTTTATTTTTATTTATTTTTTTAAAGCTCTGAGTAGCTCATTATTAGTTGTTATATTTATTGCAATTTATTATTTCTTTTCTATGGTCATAAGCACTTTTGCATAATCCAGTAAATGCTGTGTTTTATTATTTGAAAGTGAGTTTTGTCTGAACCTGTCACAATAAATCTGGCCTCAGATAATCCCAATCAGAAGACAGCTTCAGAAGCTGGGGGGACTGCATTGAGATGTTGACATATTCAGTTACTCGCTGCAGAGGATGTCCACCAACTAACTAACAACTATCGGTGCTGGTCACTGAAGCACTGACCTAAAATGATCACTGATCAGCACTGCAGACAGCAGGGTGGGGGACTAGTGGTATCCAGCTGAAATGGGGGTTTTGGCCCACAAGCTTTAGAGAGCTGTGGAGAACTGAGCTAAAGAACACAGGTCTGATCTTGTGTTCCAGTGACACCATGAACTATCTAGTTTTTCTGCGTTGTAAGGCGTTGCTTTTCAAAAAACCACTAAAAGGGCAGATTCAACCACTTTCTGCATTGTGGGGAGGGACTGTAAAATTTGATTCAGCCAACAGGTCAGGGAAATTTAGGTTTTTTAAAATTAACAATCTGGTTCGTGATTCACAAATACTATATAAAGTTTTCACAAAGGTGGATTTTTGACTAATTATTCCAAAGGATTATTTAAAGGTGAGAGGACCCTTTTGATCCAGACAATGATCCCCCCTCCCCCGGTCAGTGGGCGTGCCCCTCACTGTAATGAGGCTTGGCTTTAAGACTTTCATATTGCTCAGCTGTTGAGCTCCCTTTGTGAATCACTGAAAACTAAAGTACCAAGTGCTGAACCACCCATATACTGTATATATCTCTTTCGGAAAGGTGTGACTCGGAATGAAAGGAAAACAATGAAGGCATATAGGTGAAAGCTCTTTCCATCTCTACACGGGATATAACCATGAAGAGGGTGCAGGGATGCTGTTTATCAGTTGGTGCAGCCCTGCTAGCAGGAAGATTCATTACCTCACTTCCTGCCAGTGGCAAGCAATCAATAACAACCGCAGGTTATACAGTGGCGGTCACATGACTAGCCCCAAGAGCCATTGCACGGGAGCAGAGAGGCCTAATTAATTAATTTCCTGGAGTTATCACTCAGAGGAAAGGTGTTACATTCCCCTTGGAAGAATCCTGTTCCGCAGACATGTGGGTGACACTCAAAAGGACGCAAAGCATCATTTTATGCATTTGACATTCTTCCCCTTTTAAAAGGCACGGCTGGGAATGTACTGTACTGCGTAAAACGCAGGGCCTTGGCTGGCGTGACATCGGCTTGCATAAGCTCTATATATGCATCTGAAAAGCTTCTACCGCTGTACTTGCCGCAGGTGTGTGACTCTTCTCTTTTAGATGAAAGGGAAGGTATCAGTCTCTCTGCCTAATGACGTATTGATCGATTGTGACTCAAACACGAGTTGGGGTGAAGCAGGAGGGGGAACTCCTACATTGCTCTGCAGAACCACGAGAGAGAAAGACAAAGTCTTTTGTTTAAAGGTCACATCGAAATGCATCCATGACTCTCCATCGACACCACGGTGACACAAAGTTCTCCACAGAGCAGCTCATTACTTGGGTCACTGGTCTGAAAATGGGAAACGCTTCCTCAACAATGGCAGTACATCATTATGAAGAGGCGCATCACGGACCATGGCCTAAGCATCACACGCAATGCCCTCTGACGAGGGACCCCCTTTTCATCCCTATAACATCTAAAAATAATCACATTAATTCATTGATTGCTGGAATTGCAGTAAATATTTTGAAACTACAGAGAACAGTTGTAGTTTCATACCCATACAGTAGGCCCTGATTCTGAGCTTCCCACCACAGGAAATTATTTTTTTAGCTCTCTTCAGAATCTTGCATAAATATATTGTTTGATAATTTGTCTTTGAAAAATGTGATTTTTTTTTCATCTCAACCCCATTCTTTTGAGGAGATGAAAGAATGAACTATTTGATATTATATCATTCAAAATTCGGTTTCAAGTGAACTCCTTTTGTGTCCAAAATGTCAACAATGGAAAAGGTTTTTTTCTTGGCATCTGCAGAGTACATTAATCATCTCTTTACCTCACTTCTTAATTGTTTTATTGAAGTTTTAATCTGCCTGGGAGGTCTTTTAATCAGGTGTTTGAGTTTCAGCTAGGTGCAAATAAAAATGTACTCTACACAAGGCCCTGGACTGCAGCTATTGAGTGCACAAGCGGATCTTGCAGTAAAGCCCTAAGATAGCTGGTAAAGTAAAGTGGGACTCGGCAGGGTACCTGAGCTCTGCGAATGCCCAGGGTTTCCAGAAGCTGCTTAATGGTTTCAATATACAGGGACTGCAAAATGGACCGGGGGGAGGGAGAGGGATTACTATGTCGGAACGTATTGAACTGGAATGCATTTGTGGCTTTCCGTGTCATTCCGTGATGTGTGCTTCTGGCTTGACAGAGGACCCTCGCAGAGCTGACTTTCCCAATCCACCAAAACCTTAAAACTACCTGCCTAATGTTGTGCAGGTTCCCCTTGCGCTGCCAAAACAGTTCTAACCCATCAAGGCATGGACACCACAAGACCTCCACAAGACTCCACAAGGTGTCTTGTGACATCTGGCTCCGAGACATTAGCAGAAGATCCTTTAAGTCCAGTAAGTTCAGAGGTGCGGCCACCCTAGTTTGGACTTGCACATGTCACAGATGCTTGATCGGTTGGAGATCTGGGGAAACTGGAGACCAAGTCAACACCTTGAACTCTTTACTATGTTTCCCAAACCATTCCTTAACATTTTTGCCATCGGGCAGGGAGCATTATCTTGCTGAAAGAGGCCATTGACATCAGGGAATACCAGTGCCATGAAGGGTGTTTAGATACTTCATATGAGTCAGAGTAGCACCCACATGAATGCCAGGACCCAAGGTTTCTCGGCTGAACATTGCCCAGACCATCACACTGCCTTCTTCCCAAAGTGCATCCTGATGCCATCTGCTCTCCAGTCGTACCAACCATGCACACACACTAATAATTAGTTGAATAACTTTGAGAGGTAC
The DNA here is from genome assembly GCA_026779585.1 of Mormyrus proboscirostris. Taxonomy (NCBI): domain Eukaryota; kingdom Metazoa; phylum Chordata; class Actinopteri; order Osteoglossiformes; family Mormyridae; genus Mormyrus; species Mormyrus proboscirostris. Next base: position 14,771,998 of record JAODKF010000051.1, read on the forward strand.
TGACAGAGGTGGACATTTTCAATTGTCCAGAAAGTACAATTCTAGACCAATATTTTGTTTCAACTCAGTACTCAGCTGCTTGGTTGAAACAAAATCTTGGTCTGGATTTATATTCACTGGACCTGAAATGTCAGCCTCTGGCTATTAATCAACCAATGAAGGTGTGCTACAGGTAGACTTAGCAAATCCATGGATATGTTGGATGGTAGCTGCAAATGGCTAAACTAGCACATTTCTACAGACATAAAATCGTAGTGTTCCACAAACATGAACATAATTTAAGCATTATTTTTCTTGGCAGCCTAAGATTTTAGTGCAGCACTGTATTTGACAGACTCTGTCTAGTCAGACCATGACATAGCAGCATATTAAACAAAAAAGGGTCATAAAAGGTGCCGTGTGTAATGTGGATTTATAAGTACAGTCTGAAATTTTTGTGTCGTACATAAAAACAATGGATGCGTGTGAATATAAAGAAAATCATATGGAATTGGTAGAAGTTTCAGCATAAATGTGGAGTAAAATCAATGCAGAATTTTCATTTTCAATGAAAAGCGTTCCATCCAACACTGAGATGCTAAACATCAAAATGAGTACAATGGACTGAATGAACTGCACTCATTTATTATTTTTCTGGGTGCCGCTTTACAATAAGGCTCCCTTTGACACTTGTGAATAGTACAGTAGTAAGTCATTAATAAAAAAAAAAAAAATGTCCTATAACTTGTTTGTAAATTATTAATAGACAATTTTTAAGTGTTGCAACCTAATTAATAACCATTCATAAACTCTTTATATGGATAGCCTTATGGTAAAGTGGCACATTTATCTGATATTCTTCTAAACCTTCATTATAGTACAAATATGCCATGTTATCCTTTGCACCCCAAGCATAAATTTTATTTTATTTAAATAGGAAAAATAATGCAAATATTTATATTGCCCGTTATTTGTAATTTAATTTAATTTAATTTGCAGTTTCACAGGGATGCTACTATGCCAGACAATCCTATATTTATAGACAGAAAAATGTCTAATTTTTTGTCTGTTTAATCTATTGTCTATGCAATGTTTCCCCTCCCAATCCATGGGGTCCTGCAGACAGCCCAAATTTTTGCTCCCTATTGGGAGCTGCAAGGGAGCAAAAACATGGACTGTCTGCTGGTCCCTGGGGACCAGATTAGGAAACACTGGTCTCCAGTATCTGCTAATAGATTACCAGATGTGTTTTGTCTAAACCATCTCTGGCAACCTGCAAGTTAAAAATGAATCTTTAATCTGAAAATGTCGAACATCTTCTTTGTGGGAAAGATGATGAAAGATGAGTCTCTGTTGTCACGAGTGTTTCCACCAAATTAAATGTTTCCCCCCTTTTAAAACATTCACCCAAGGATTTGCAAAGTCACCGCTGAAGCCCAGTCAGGGATTAAGCCATCTACAGTACACAGAATACATTGTGCATGTACTCCTCGAATAAAGCAGCCCTTTCAAGTGCAGATAACCTTCATATATTAATATCAAAATGCCTTCCTTCCTGTTCTCCTTCCATTCTGACCTTTCAGATATAAGAGCCACAAATGGACCAAAAGACCTCAGAAGGCCAGCAGCCTCTTATGAGCGCTGTAACGTGCAAAGCAGATTCTCAGGGAAGCAGCCTCATTTGCCTCAGCTGGAATCTGCAATGTGAGGCTGAGAGGCGTGGGCGGGCGGACGGGCTGGCGGGCGGGTGGGTGATTCGCAAGCATGAGTCAGGGGTATGTCGCAATGTGGGCCCTTAGCTGGCCAATGCCAGAATCACAATATGCTACGAGAGGATGTGTCAGCTCTGAAGCTCAGTCAAAGGAAGAAGCAGGAATTTGCAGAGACTCTCTGACTGGCAGTTGCTCAAAGCCTTTAACGCATGCATGGCAACTGAACTGGGGGCTGGTGGGCTACTGCTCAGGTCATCCCACCCCCCCTCCAGAAACACTAATGTAACCTAGTTTGATTGGTCTATTTTACATAAGTGTTTATATCTTTACGTTAATACATTTTTTCTCTTAATTTATGAAATTTATATTCATTTGTTCTGTGGTAGATTATTGTACACAATAATGTTGCTTTTCTGAAGGGAGAGATGGACACGGAATTTATACTGGCATGAGGTAACCAATGCTTTTAGACATTGTTACAGCCGCGGAGAGTTTGGTGCGTTTGCTGCCCCCTACAGGTGAGTCCATTGCCTGCTTTGCACTACAGGATTTGAAGTGGACCTTCAATAGCTGGGATATAACGCAATTTGCAGTGTAAATACATGGAATGGGGAGCTCAACATGAGGATGAGGCAGATTAATCTGCCATCTGCAGGAGAGAAGCACAAATCATTAATACCCAGGTTGGTACTCTGGCTGATTGTGAGGTCACTCTCACAAAATGAGGATTCTGTGTGCCGGCAGTGGAAACGTGGCCCTGCTCGGGGTTCTGCCCCTCATTTCCTTGCAGGTGTGCTTTGCCGCGGCCTCTCTGCCATCAGATGAGGACAGCGTGAGTGAGTTAGCATAGTGAACAGAAGGTTGTAGGTTCTTATATGTGTCTCAGCACTTTACTGGTACAATTATAACTTGTCCTTTCAGTAGCTACTGGTCCAAGCAATTTTTTTCTACATTTCTAAAAGTTCCAGAGGAGACTCTCAGTAACAATATTCAATTTTCATTGTCATGGTTATAGCATTTAGTTTTAATGTAAGACTGATGTAACATTGGGGGACATTGGTTTTTGGTTTACTGGTAATACGCAGCACATATAAATTAGACATGGTGATGTGCATGTATCCCAGTACAAATCCACAATACGAATATACCTTCATTTTGATTAAAAAGGCCTTTGATTAAAAAGCCTTGCATTGAGGTCAGTTTTTTGTCTCTTCCCAGAGTCAACTCCATAGTAAACATGGAATTTGCAGTGTTTGGGCCCCGGGGCAGGGCCCCTGTCCCTACGCCTCTGGTGGGCATCAGCTGCTGAGTCCAATTCTGCCTGGAAGGCGACTCGGCACCTGCGATCGAGTGCGAAGATGGATGGAGCAGATGCGGAAAGGGCATTTGTACCAGGCCTTGTTTTGTCGTTGTTATTCTGACAGCCGGCATGAAGGGATGAGCTGGGCTTTGGCTTGAACTGTTAAGCCATTGTGCCACTGTGGGATCATGAAGCCCTCCTGGGACCACCTGCCTACTGGCAGTGCTAATCACTCACGGTAGAACGGCACCCAGGAAGGAACCAGCCCTCAGTGCACTGGCAACAGGCTACCTGGAGGGGGCAGTATTAGTCTCAAAGGTCTGGTGTGTATGCAGATTTTTGGGGTAACCTTTGGGTCAGGTGTTCAAACCCAGGTGTGAGGACTCTTCAGCCAATCAATCATCTAATTAGTAATTAATCTGATTAGGGAGCTTCAGTGAAAACCCACACAGTCACTCACATATCCTTTATGCCCCCAGGGTTAGCTGGTCCTCCAAAACCATTTACTGTTACGTGAATATTTCGAATCATTTCATTTCAAAGCAGATATGTTTAAACCATTTATTATTTATGAAGTGCTGATTTTATGGATTTTTTTAAAGATGCTATTTAATTTTATTTACTAAGTTATTGATTATAAGGATGTTTTCACTCGTCGTACTAATGTCTGCCCTTAAGCTCCCACAGAACACCGAACCCAGTGGGTGCTTTAAACAAGTTTCGCTCCCCAGTGGAAGGTTACTGGGAATGATTTTACACATGACCTTTGGCTGCTTCATTCCCACAGGCTGGTACTCTTTCAGCAACACATGGCAATTAGTGTGCACCATGACCCCAGGTGTGAGTGAATCGCATATATATATATATATATATAAAATTTAAAAAATAAAATAAATCAATGTTAGAGACTCACCAGCCTTGCCATCTGTGCCCTTTATCAACCTTCACCATGTAGCAGAAACCAATCTTCTTTCCAGACTGGATGTTAAATATATTAGTATATTAGCAAATATTAGCATTTCAGCTAAGGAACTGACAAGCTGCGCCACAAATCTGTGCATGTTTTTTCTTCACTGGTTCCCTGTGATATCTGAGCTATTTTCTAGCTGGGTGAGACTAGATCTGCAGGTCTGAAGTGTGCATCAGTGTTTCAGAGAACGTCGCTTCCAGCAGACAATAACCTACACATCAGATGAAATGCCCTGGCGGCTTCTTTGCGTTTCAGTCATGTTGAATTTAACATGTCGTTGTGTGTGGTCTTAAAAACATTCTAACTTAACTGTTGTCTCCTCTGAAGATTCCAAGTTTCCAATAGCAATGATCTGTCTTAAGGAATTCTCGTGGTGAATTGTTTTGATATCATTATCGTTACATGTTGCTCAGAACTGTCAGAACATATGTCTTTTAAAAATATACAGTGAAAATGCATGTATATTCTAATTCAGGGGCGTGGCCATAGCGGAACTGGCCCCAGCTGAAAGCCGATTGGCCCCCAGAATGCCTCTTCCTCTGTCACTCACCGATTCAAGACTTATCATTGGTTAATATTAAGGTTGACCCCTTGGGTTCTTCAGTTCCAGGAGTTCCTTGTATCTCACTAGCCCATCTGTCTTCATCTCCATCTCCATCTTGGGGTATGTGGCTGCCTGTCCTGCTCTGACACTGCCCCCTTTGCCTTTTTTAAAAAAATTTATTTCCTCAACCTCAGTGGTTGCAAGTCATTTTGCAAGTTATAGCCCATCTCGCCTGTAACCTCTCTTTCCCGCTTGGATGGCTGTGTGACAAATTGCCGACGGGGGGGCACTGTTGGTTTCCATGTGAGCTCAGGTCAGATTAAATGGCTCCTCTGAATAATCACCCCCTCCCCTGAATCCCGGATGCCCCCGCAAAGGCTAACTGTGCTTCTTATTACCCAGCCTGGTTATATAACTTGGGGCAGTTCCGCGGACCAAGGGCAAAGATGCCATTGGGGGCTGTCTCCGCCCACACCCCAAGATGTGCGTGACGTACCAAAGGAAGTGGTCATGGTTTCACGTCAGCTGACAAGATGGTCTTTTCAAGGACGCTGTAATCCACAGAACCCTGAAACATTTCATGTGCCGAATAAACGCACACAGTCAAAGAAGATTCTATTGTCTGGATGTGTTACTGGGGGTTTGGTTCACGGCTTGTGTAGAGTAAGTACCGCTGTACCCTTGGGTGAAGTTTGACCTAATTTTGCTAGCAATATTCCAGACATGTGAATGAGCAATAATGTGTCTTTAGCAGATCTGGAAATGCGTTTGTCAGAATGTAATATTCCCTGATATGTCTCAAAAACGTAACGCTGACACTGCTGTCAGAATGATTTCTTTCCTAGGGAGTGAGGTGATTGTGGATCTTAGAAGATATTGGTTTGCTTTGTGTCAATTATCCTCCCAACCCTCACGTACACTCAAATTTGTTTACCTGTCATTCTCAAAATGTCACATTTTCTCAAAGTTTATTGATATATGATTCTTCCCTAAGACTCTAACATATAAATGTTAATTTTAAAAGCTGCTTTTAATACTTAGCAGAAGCAACAGTAATTTGACTGGGTTTGCTATCCAAGTTTCAGGTTTCAAGATTTATGATTCAAACACAATCATATACTGAACTTCTCTGTAGTTAAATGCTACTCTCTTCCCGCATTGTGCTTGAAACGTGTAATACAAAGGGTAAAACAAAAAGTGCAAAAAGAAAAGAATAATATAAAATAAAATGACTGCAATTATCAAGCTGCATGTAGGTGTGCATGTGTGAGTGACCGGTGTGTGATGGGTTAGCACCCCATCCTGGGTTGTTCCCTACTTTGAACCTGTAACCTCCAGGATAGGCTCCAGACCCCCTTTCAACCCTCAACAGGATAAGTGGTTACAGAAAATGGATGGATGGATGGATGGATGGAAAATGACTTTCAATATAAATATTTGTACATCAGTAGTTCTGAAAAGATGCACGAGCGGCTTGTTAGCTACACCCAAAAACATTCATCCGAAGCTTAGAAAAACACATAAAAAAGAAAAAAAAATAAAAAATTGTGTGCCACCTGCTGCCAATTAACTCTTCAAGCGGTGTTACTTTGTCCTCAGAAAGTTGCCAGAATCGCAGACCTTCAAACACTCTGCCATTAAAGTTACATTGTATCATGTTTTCCAAAAAGGATTCCATCCACGTCTTTTCTTTTCAGTACATAGTTATTATTAATTTAGCAACTTCTGTGGCTCATGAATTATTAGCTCAGTAGAAGGTATAAAGAGTATTCTGTTTGGCGGGTGGGGGGACTGTAAGTGCAGGAGGGGCTGCTCAGACACATATATATATATGTATGTACCTTTGACTATTAAACTCTTAACTAAAAATCTGACTGTAAAGAGAATAGAGGAGGAGAAGTCATTATTAATGTGTAAATAGGCAGCCGACAGGAATGGTATCATTCAAGCCCCTTCACAACAATTAATGGCTTTGCCAATGACTCAGCCCCAGTCACATACAAAAGGCTCCGTAATGCATTTTAATTCAGCCCTCAGATTGAATAGATGGTAATTTACTTTCACAGGAATTGGATTTGAACGTGATACCGGGGATATTATTCCCGTGTAAATGAGGAGGAGCTGTGAGATCCGCACGCGGAAGCCCGCCCACCCGCGGTCTCGCCACCTCGCCTGCCGCAGAGGCGCCGTGAAAGGGTGCCTCCCACGCAGACGGCCATCCGTTATCGACGCGGGCACATGCAGGACGCAGTTCATGCGTGAGTGCATCTATTTACACCATTGTTGTGTAAATATGCAGCGATCTCCCAGCAGTCATGACTGCTAGCGGTGAGGAATCGCGTCCTCGTCCGACACGTCGTAAAACATTCAAATCGGGATGTCGCTCGGAAGTTAGGGTCTGAGCCTTGTGCCGCTTTTGCATTCATCCTTCACGCCTGACTTTGGCCATTTACTGCACGCTAAGTATCTCCACGCACAGACAGCCCTTGCTGGTTGACAGTATGAATTTGTGAAGCGCAGGTGTTTTCGCAAAGAAGCAGTCATTTAAATTCTGCTTACAGCTAGGTCAGGCATGTTACAAATATGAATGTTACACTATTGATCAATTTTGTCAATCTCTCTATCTGATTGCTATCACTATTTATGCACTTTTAGTGACCAGCACAGACTGATTCTATATGCATTGCCATTTTAGGCAGCTAAAGGAAGTCATGTTAATGTTTGCGTATGATTTTGGGTTGGAATTCTGGAAGTAAGTCAGTGTAGTTTTTCTATTTAGGTACCTCAGCATTTGTATTTATGTATTTACTGTACTTACTTTTAATATTATTTTAGAGTGCACTCTTTCTACTAAAATACAAGGCTTCTGTAGGCTAGTAGTGCAGTAGGCTACATACCACGTAGGTCTCACGCCCTGCATCCCTTCCCGCTCGTTCTCTCCCTCGCCTGTAGCCTGTTTAATCTTTAATCTCGTTAAGGCCCTCGTGTGCATCACCCCAGGTGCCTCTCGTCTGCTCGCTCACCTGCCCTGTATAAAGCGTCCTTCAGTCCTGCGATCCCCAGCCCAGTCACTGATGTTGCGGCCTGCATCTGTGCTCCAGTTTGCCCTGTGTCCCTGTCTGATCCTCCCCACCCCTTTTTGACCCCTCGTGGTCCGTCTCCTTTGCCCTGCTTGTTGTTTCTTTAGTAAAGCCCCTTTTGCTTTTCCTCCATGCCTGACCTCGCCTCTGTCCTTGCTCTCGACGTGGCAGTAGGTTTGCATGAGTACCCTCCCCAATGTCCGCACAAGAAAACAATTGCCTAATTTTGATTTTCTCAGAACGCATCGTCCTCATTAAGCAACAAAACTATACATTAAATAAAAATATCTCAGCAACAGATTGATAGTGGTTTTATTGTTTTAGTCCTTGGTTGTATTGTGCTGTAACTATTTATGGGGGGGGGGGGTTAGTTATGTTTTGTTTGCTCATTTTGTACAGCACTTTGGAATACTTTGCTTAAATGTGCATCAGAAATGTAATGTAATAAAATATACATTACATTGAATAAGCTAAAGAAGAGGATGTACGGTCGCCCGTCGCCACTTCACACTTCGACTTTTGCGGCTTCACTCTATCGCGGTTTTTTCTTTATTCATTAAAAAGTTGATCGAAACAGTGAATATGATGCATCGCAATGCATCGGAGGCGTCTTTGCTCTTCGTAATTAAATGTACAATAATAATATGATATTTGTAACGTCTAATACTGTATGTCTTATTTTCTCTTATTGTGTCTAATATATAGGGTAATATGAGTGTAACTGTCATGACCAGCCTGTATGATCCTCTTGTGTGCCACGCCCCCTTATTAAAGCTACGCCCCCTCATTAACCACGAGTGCAACCCCGATTGTCACCAGCTGTTTTCTGTCAGTTTGATTCGCCCAGTGTATTTAAGTCCACGCCAAGCCCAGGTCTGTCATTGATGTTTTGATGTTACATGTTCCTGTGTCCTGCATTTGGAGTGATTTCAAATAAACCCTTCCATCCTGATTCCTCGTCTCCCCGTTCCTGCTTCCGTGTCCAGCAGTCCTAACAGTAATGGTGAGTAAAGTGTTACTTCATCTCTAGAGGGCTATAAACTGTAAAACTGTATTTAGAAGGTCATAAACAGGTTTTCTATGCTCTAAGTACGAAAATATTCGATTTATAAATACAGAATCCTACTTCGTGGAAATTCACTTATCACAGTAGAGTCTGGAACTGATTAACCGCGATAAAGACTGACTATTTGTGTTGGGTGGGCTTCTTGTCCGGAAAAGGTCACTGTGTGTGGCGGTTTTTACTACAACTCCCTAATTACATTAGTAATTAGAGGACTGATTGGCTGAAGAGTCTTCACACCTGGGTTTGAACAGCTGACCTACAGGTTATCCCCAAAACCTGCATACACACCGGCCCTTTGCGGACACATGTAGCAAGACATAATACACCTGACCTCTCATTGACCTACACGTTACACTGCAAGAACTGCCTTACATAACAAAATACTGTACGCTTTTCATGTGGAAGCTTTGCTTGGGTCTCCGATCACATTTAGCAAATTCATTCTCCCACTAAAAATATGTGGAATTAAATATGGCATTGCAGATAAGGATTACTCAGCAGACTAGGAAAGCCTTTGGCCGCACCAGGGACTGCAAAACAGTGAGAACCGTTTTGTTTGTTTTTGTTGGTTACAGGGAATGTTCCAGATTGTTATGTCTGCTCCGTGTCACTACTACAGATTTACTCTGCGGGCAAACACGGGGCGTGTATCACCAGGCTCCTTTTCCAGCGTTTAACATGATCTGTTAGAGTAGCTGATTACTGAGGTCGGCCCCTTGCACTGCTAAAGAGCTGGGTTTGAGATAAGGACCACCACGGCATGATGTTGCATCGTGTCAGCAGAACCACTGAGCGTGACTGTCTCCCCACCTGTCCATCTATAAAATAAATGGTAGTAGGTTACCCTTCTGGCCTGAAATCCCGTCCTCAGAAGAATAGTTGCATCTCTGTTGGGCCCTTTAACAAGGCCCTTAACCTTCCACTGAAAATTACTTTGTAAATGGTCCATAGGGTTTGCAAACTACCCCAATGCTTTTGATGCAGCTAATTTTATATTTATAAAGGAACAATATAGATTTGCGGTAAGATTTCTTGCATGAGTGTCTGAAAGCGTGAGCGTCACACCAGATGTGTGAGAGTTGGCAAACCTGCGAACGAATAGGGTAGTAAATTCACTGAGCGACAGCATATCCTACCATCACGGATTGGGGTATTTTTTATTTATTTTTTTTTTTTTGAAGTATTGATTATTTTAATTTATTTGTGCCACATGACCAGATGAAGTCACACCCGGTAGTAGATCTTGTCCTCTTATTGCCCTCTGTTACTGAATTCCTAGTTCCCGCAGGAGGTCTAGTGTGAGACGTTTTCCTCCAAGGTGACGTCCTGCGGCACAGAACCAGAGTGAAATACATTGACATTGTAGGCTGAAGGATGTACCGTATGATATGGACCTGTACAGTATGTAAATTCTGGCTGTTATGAAGGCCTACTCTCATTTTAATTAGTGCAAGAAATATTAATTGTGAAATTAGGAAATGCTACTTAAATATGATTCCTATGTCAACTTCTTTTAATATGAAGGTACATCAGATTTCACTTGGGGGGGGGGGGGGTTGTTTAAAAGTCAGATGCCACAAGTCATCGCTCCATCTGTCTCGTTCCTACTTGAATTCTTCATTTCTGAAGTCAATGTCAGGGGAAAATTATTTGCAGAAGAGCAGGAAGTCTAACGTGACCTGATGTAGTAAAGCTCTCGTTGGTATTTTGTCTGCAGCAAGAATAATTTGACTACTTCTGTTGGAACTGAAAATGTGCCAGTTTTGAGCTCCTGCATTTGCATGTGTTCTTTCTCCTTTGCTTGTAATTATGTAACATAATGCATTTTCGTTGTTTCACTTTAAAAGCCTAGTCTGTTTATGTTTGTTTTACAAACAAGGGAACCGTGCACCTGACAAGATATTTGTTTGAATTATGAAAAACCTTGTACCCAAAACGATCTTAGAAATTTAAAAAGGAGTATTCTGTATCTTACCTCGTTGTTTTTTTTTTTTTTTTTTTTTTTTTTTTTTTTGTGTGTATCCTGCCTTGTGCACCTTTTCCTGTCTTCGATTTCCTCCAGGATGAATAGTTTTCTGATTCTTATAGAAAAATCATACTGTAATATCACTGTACTTCATCGTGGTCTACTAACGTTTCGAATTTGTAAATTAATGCAAAAAAAGTGTGTTTTAATCCCCAAAATCCATGACTGTGAAGAGAGCAGAATTGTGCGAGACGGGGAAGCAATCCAGCGTCCGCCAGGGCTTCCAGAAGCTCTGCGTAGAATGATGCAGGCCAAACCACTGTAGTGAATGTTATTGAACAGAACTGTCAGATCCTGCCAGGCACCGCACATCTGCTTACATCACTCCCCTCTAATTAGTATCCCATTTTTGAGCTTAAAAATGTAAACAGACTGTAACTACTGTATCATAAACTGCAGTTTGTCAGTAGTCAAGGAAGAGTTGCAAGGACAACCAAAATGTCAAATTTTTTTTCTTTTTTCTAAATCCCTATAGCCTTTGTAAAATGACTGGTATTGCATTATTAATTAAAAGTATTAGCGGGTGCTTAGAGCCCAGGAGGTCGGTGCTCAGAGGCCCTCGAGAGGACATTCCCCTTCCTCTCTAAAAGCAGCAGGAGGCGATGATTTAGTGCCAGGATGAGAACTTTGCTGCGACTCATTGTTTGGCACCTAACTGTGTTTCCCATGGACTTTTATGGATTCCTCTGTCCATGTGGGACTGGAATTGTCTCAGGAGTGTTTTTCCACTTGATTCCTGTCATGACCTGAGGCGCTTTCCCCTCCTCCTAATGGGAACGCACGCGCTTAACTTTAAGAAGAGACATATGAATTTGTTTATACGCACATTCAGTGCCGCTTTATTAGATACAACAACTAGTCCCTAGTCTTTTCTACCAAAACCACTTAAAGGGTAGAAGTCATTCTCCATACCCTTGTACTGAGCTGCTATTTTTGTACTTGTTAGAGTTAACAAGTCCGGCCAATCTCCTCTGGCCTCGCTCATTAACCGGTGTCTTCAGACACTGGAATCCCGTTGCCTGGATGTTTTTGTTCATAACATCATTCTCTACACTTTGTATACATTCTGTACTGCGTGAAAAATCTCAGCAAGGAAGCTGTTTCTGAGACCAACAGACACACCTTCATCATTAGGTTTAGATTTTAGTTACACATTTTAATTTTTTTTTATATCTTTATTACATTCCGTTGGAAAAAACACTTAGGAAATTATTGCTCAACTTTTATTGATCATGGGTTTTTACGTTACATAACATCGTTACCCGGATGTAAAATTTATATTGCTTTAAAGATACTGAGTTAAGTGTTGATTAATGTGAAATACTTCCTATTCTGTCATAACGGTGAATCTTCATCATCTCCATGGTTCCTGGTTGCTTTTAGAATAATTAATCCGGCATTGAAAAGGATACAGTGTAGCTGTATGTCGCAGGGACGTCTTGGGATAAGACTCCACACCCTGCTGATTTAGATCTTGAAGATGGCCCAGATTCTGACAGGGATTTTGGGTTTGGGCAATTAAAGGGGAGGGGGTGTAGGGTGGGGGCTGGATTTATGCCGGCATGTCATGTTGGTGGACAAGCCAACAACATCCATGCAGTGCACTGTAGGGCAGACCAATAGCGTCTAAACCAACCCATGTGCCAATTAAAAGTTTATTTTAATGAACCGGGAAATTAAACCAGATTCCAATGTTTTAGACTTATACTGACAGCTGAGAGAATGATAAACGTCACATCTAGGTTGAAAAGAATTGATATTTTTCTTTTTGTTCTGGACTTTTCCGAACAGATTTCCATTTCTTCTTTTCTCAAATTGATGTATTGTACAGTGACTGTTTGAAAACAGATGCATTCTCTCCGCGGTGTTTCCAGCTAAATACTATCCCCAGCAGAGACAGCCTGTCAGAACAGACACTAATACAAGGTGCGCTACTTCCTTGATTTTTGTGCTACTTCCTTGATGTTTTTAGCTGACCCCGTCCTCCCAACCATCTGTGTATCTGATACACTCCATCTTTCAACCACCTGCAGCATGATCAAATGATGGTCACATTTTCCGGGGCGGGCGGATGCCTTTTCTACACATGCTTGAGCGTCGCTGTGCTTACTCACTGCCTCTGCTCTCTCTATGCCCTGTGAAATGGAGAATGCGCATTTTACTGGCAAGACTCTCTGCGTTGGTGAAGAATGGCAGTGGCCGCATGTGTGATCGAGTTCCAATGCCTGGTTCCAGACGGTGTAAATAATGCATGACGCTGAAGGGGCACAACTTCAAATGACAACGTTGGACGTGGGAGCCAATTTGGAGGCGATAAACAAATCAGACGTTTCATGTCCTGCAGTGGACCCATCCCTTAAATGGCAACCATGAGGCTGTGCTTCTTCTGTGCCATTTTAAACCATTTAAAATGATTTGCTTCACCCTCTTCAGAATGGCAAAAGTGCATGAAGGTTTTCTGTAAGAAAGAAGCAAGGCCTTTTTTTTGCACAAGCATGCTGGAACACCTTTCCACACATCCCATCTTGCTCTCCTGTCTCGGAGGAGGGGGGTGGGATTAAGGATCTTGCTCAAGGGTCCAACAAAGATGTGATTTATTCTGCCACAGATGCTATTGGAGCCAGCAATCTTCTGATCGTAGGTACAAAGGCTTACCCCCCCACCCCCCAGTCACACACCTCACCCTATTCCCCGCCCGTGGCTCGTGTTCCAAGCTGCACGTAACTGAAAATTCAGCTAAACTTGCCAGTAACACACTCCTCTGTCCGTCGTCACGCCCCCCCTCCGCATATTGGAAATTAGCTAATTTATTATTCATGAGAGAAACCACCTGTTTCCTCACACATCTCTTGCCTAATTCTGTTAAGTCGACCTCAGTTTGATGGCTCTCACTCTAACTTCCCCTTTTAATGCAGTCTTTTGTTCCTGTGTTCACTGTTTGGAATTAAATACACTGTTTGCATTTATCCAGTTTTTTTTTTTGTCTTTTTCAGAACTGCAAATATGCATATTAACATTTAGACTGCTGTGACATCCACTGTAATTTCTGTGGTTTTATGCTGATCTTTGTTCTCCTTACGATTTACTGTTTGTAACATCACAAACCCCCCAAAATCTAATCCAGCTGCTCTGACTATTCCAGCCTTTTGTAAAGTATATTCAGTCACCAGTTACTGTGATAGTTATTGATGGAAGGTTATTTAAGCACAAATGACCAAGTTTGAAGGCAACCTAATTATATTCAACTTCTGCACTGCATTTTAAAATAAGTAATTATTGTAATTGACAGGCAATCCTAGCAGTACTGCATGAGATATATAAATCGGGTCTCCAACGTATCCCCAAAGACACAACTGAAGAATCCAGCTTTAGATGATTTCTTGCATTTTTTTGCAAACTTTAAAACTGGAGACACAATGTCTCATCTCTCTGTATACAGCTGAAACGACAAAGTTTACTTTGACTTAGATCTTATACCTTTTTTGGCAGTGGTCCATCAGTGGAGAAAAAAATATCACATAAATATTTGAAAATAAATATTTTGTTTTGCGTACATCTGCTCAAAGCAAGTCACTAATGGACTATTATGCCTTGGTGATGGTTGATCAAGGTTAGTGAATTTTCCATTTTCTATTGCGTTTCAAGTTATTTTCCTAAGTGATTAAGTACAACATGGGAACTACTAAAGTTCCAGCTTCACTTTTTTATGACTAAGGTACTTTTTGTTCATTCTCATGGCATTTTTGTGTTTGTTCGAATACAATGTTGTATTTGCCTTAGGCAGAATTATTAATAAATGATCCTCGGTGATGTATTTACTTTTGAAGATTTAGCTTTGATATTCTTCTTGGATGTCACCTTGTTCGGCAGCTGTGGATGCCGAGCTAATGGTCTAAAATCTTTTACGTGAAAAGATGTGGGCACTGCATCCCCTCACACTTTAGCCACAGATTTGAGGAACCGCCATCCTGTTTGACCAAAGAATGCTGGTGCTTTTCATGCTTCCTCTTTGATAAGAGTTTAAATCTTCCATCTGTATAAACATGACTTCCATATTCCTGCTCATGTTCTGCAGTGATGCTTCTTCCACTACACAATTTCTTTTGCCAAGAAGCATGGAAAACATCTTCTGATACTTGAACATCAGTATATTTCCATCTACGAGCCGATTCATTTCAAGTGATCCATATGTTCAACAAGATGTGCTTCATACCGGCGACAGAGTCCTTAAAGTGAGTAATAAAGCAAACATTGTTTTTTTTGACTGTATAACCAAATCCCTCTGCATTTAGAATATATAATTAATGCACAGTTACAGTGCACAGTTACAGTATCAGTCAAAAGGCTGGGGAGGCCTATTGAAAATCATTTGCTTCTCAACCAGATAACAACCCACGGCACAGCTCTAGGTTACGAAAGGGCTGTATTATCTTGTGAAGGACAGAGATGTAGTGCTGTGACAGATGACCTCGCACCCACGATCCCCTCACTTAATCCCTACAGAGCTGGTTTGGGATGAGTTGGATCGAAGAGTAAGAGCAAGGTAGCCAACATGTGCCCAGAACTTGTGGAAACTCCTTCAGGACTGTTGGAGAAGCTTTTTCAGGTGGCTACATCTGGAAGCTGATTGGAAGAATGCCGAGAGTCTGTAATGATGTTTTCAAAGTAATGGGGGGAATTTGGAAAAGCCTAAAATTTGTGGAAACTTTGAAATGTCGAACACTTCTCTAGGTCATTGCAACATTTTGATGTGTATTACCTGAGTCCTTTTGCAATAAGGCGAATAACATAGCTATAAAAGAGTGCTGGTTTGGAAAAGGGACGCCGATTCTCCCCCGGTGGCAACATTTACAGGGTGGACACTGGGATTATTAGCATACTTCTGACAGGTTACCGTACAGCTGGACAGTAGCGCACTAACAACTAACAAATCGCTCGCTTAACAGCCTTTTCTACAATAGCTACAAGAGCGACAAATGCTTTGAAAGCAGGTGTGCCCAGACCTTTGACTGATATTTTATATGGATTCTGTTTTGTCATAAATTTTTGTCATAAATTTACAAATTTGGCCAGACCTTGTATGTGAGGAGCAGACCCTGGGTTTCAAAGTGACTGTGCATTAGATAGATTGACTGTCTGTCTGATCTGACAGACACTTCATTAATCCCAAAGGAAATTGCAGTATATGAATACACACATTTAAACATCAAAAGATATTTGTACATTAATAGACGTAAAAAGAAATAATAGAGAAATATAAATAATAATCGTGCAAAGAATGTCACAGTAATGTCTCGGAAATAAATGAGAGTGAAAACCCACAAAATCTCCATGTGAGTGTGCATGGGGCATGATTTTGTCTGCATTTTTTGACATGATTAACAAACGTTGCCTAATGGTGCTCAGCGACACATCTTGCTTCCCCTTCCTCGTACGAATAAGTACGGCGTGCACAGTGGGAGCGGCCAGCCACGTCGCAGCATTAACATGAGTAGATGTAATGGATTTATGATGAGCAGTGTCATTATCTCAGCAGAGGTGGAGTTCTCCAGGAGGATGGTGGAATGGAGCCAAGGGCTGCCACCAGCGAGCATAAGAACAGATTAAAATACAGACTGGAAACTGGCATTAACTCGTTCCTCTTTGGTGGAAAGCCAACCAAACCGCTTCTCAAAGAGGCTGTTCTGAGAGTCCAGATGAACTTCAGATCAATGAACATGTTCCATGCGGGGGAAAATCTGCTAAATACTTTGATCTGTTGTCAAAGTGTGCCGCAGACAAACACGCAGAAGCATCTTCAAGAAGGTTTTGGTTGGAGGAAGGTTATCCACCCCAAAACCAAGAAATCCATTAAATCACCATGCACATTACCTTACCATTTACAAGCAACGGGTACGTATCACACAGATTTAACTGTGTATACTGTATCTCTCCAGCAGAAGTTCTTAAAAGCTAGGAATGGATCGTTTCCAATCTACAAGAGGCACAGACTTCTGGAGTAAA
>JAODKF010000051.1:14803122-14814450 GCA_026779585.1 Mormyrus proboscirostris
CCCCCCCCCCCCCCAGCTGATTTTAAAGCACATCACAGCTAATAAAAAACAGCAGCAGTGTATAACGGCTGGGAGGCACAGATAAGTCAAATATAAATTGTATCAGGGAGAACCTTTGTGACCGCTCACAGTTTATACACGCCTAAATGATTTCACAGTGGGGGGGGTTGGGGGGGGGGGGCACGTTGGCAGACATATGACATATTGAGCTGGTGTATATTGCTAAAACTGTTGCATTTAACCAATATGTAAATGATGATGTAGGCGGAATGTAAAAGTATAGTGATTAAAAATTATTCACATCCTAATAGTTTCAAATAAGGGGAAAAAGCTGTTGTTTCTTACATACGTTTCATGTAAGTTTATTGCAGAGAAGACATTTCATTATATCACCTTGGCATAAGGTCTGACACGTGTTCGCATGTTTGTTTAGTTATTGCTGAGTCTTTAGTGGTTAGAGTAGCGGCAGCGTGAAAATAATTAGATAACTCTGCAACTTCACCATAGGGGGTCTCTTTAAAATACGAATGGCTGTATTTTGAGGTGTCGAAGCTGTGAGATTTGGTGCCAGAAATCAGAAATGAATGTCAGGGGGAATTTCTGCTACCAGTCGATGGATTAAAATGCAGCCTATTCTCAGAAGCCCTCACAATGTGTCAGTTTCTGCGTTAGTTCAATGGAAATGAGATTTCAGCTGTAATTTCCTTAACCCGATAGCATTTGTCTTCCATTCTGAAATGGAAAAATATTCCCGAGGTTATCAGCATGCAAAGAATGTTTTTCAGTTCCAGTATACTGTTATAATATACTGCTTACCACTCCATTATGACATCAGCATTTGTGAGTTACATCATTTCATAGAAAAAAAACTACATTTCCTATACATACATTATCTATACATTTCATAAAACATGATTTTGTCTTTAAATGGGACCACTGTTAAATGCTTGCTGAAACCATGAAATATATTCCTAGGCTCAGAAACTGTATATATCAGATTTTTCTGTAGTGAATGAGCAGTTTTGAATGCATTTAGAAACTACCTCATTGTGAAGATTCTATTGTGAATGTTACACGATTTAACAAAAAAAAAGTCAAATTATACTTTACCTAGTACATGATTTTACTTTTAAACTGAACCTGCAATGTGAAAAGCATACCAGAGCTGTCAAATATTACATTCCCAAGCAGAGGATTACAATTTTACATTGAAAAAGCAATTCGAAATGCATTTTGAGTTGTGAGTGTTACATGACACAGCATGCCAATAAACTCGGGAAAGTTTTTTCCTGAATAAAATTCCTGTCATAGAATGTATCTTCTTTGTTTGGGGTTCTCTGTTCTGCATGAGTGTACCAGCGACATTCACACATCCTTTACAGTCACTGCAAAGTTCTGGAGAAGGAGCAGAATTACAGTGTGGCTTGCCAGTGAACGCCAGTATTTTATCCAGTAGGATATACCCAGTTAGATTAAGGAGCCGTTCCATCTTTTTAAAATGTATTATTTTCTTCAAGACAGATTGATGACGGTGTCTATATAATGTTGTAAAAAAATATGTCAGTTGTATCAAAAAATACCTGAAAGATTTTATTACAGAGGTTGTTTAGATTTAACATAGAAACATAATTATAATAATACTAATAACAACATGTTATCAAATGCCACATTAAAGTAAAAACTTAAAAGCAACCAAAAAGCTTAGTTTGCTAAAGTCCATTAGTTCAGACTTGGTTTTATGGTAGTTTGTCTGAGCTCAGCCTGGCCCCCTCATCTCTGCATGTTTTCTACTGGATAGAAAAAGGAAACGATTCCATTAATTAGAGTCTGTAAAGGGAGGGTGAAGAAGAGACTGTTTCAAGGTGCTCTGAGAGGGTCATTTTGCACACAACAGCATCAGGAACCATCACACTCGGCGATAAACCCCGCTGTGCTGATTGTTCGAATGAATATTTAATTACTGATCCATTAATTATCATCTGAGCTGTGGGCGGTTTACTCAAGGAAAAATTGCCCTAATTAATTAGGATACTACAGCACTGTAAAAATAGTGGACCATTTTCAACGTCGTCAGAAAAAATATATCAAAATCACAAGTTTAAACAAACTTGCAAAGGCCAAATCTGGGCATGCAGCAACATCCAACTTCTAAAAAGTTTTTGCTTTTTTGTTTTTGGAAAACGGAATAATTAAGCCTTTTCAGGGGAATTGAAAGGAACGGCAGATTTGTTTATGCCTAGACACGGTCTTTTTTGCTTAGATAAAACAGTTTGCATAACTCTTGATATACTTATTGGAATCTGTTATTTATGTTCAGGGGGTGTGGCTTGAAATTCTGGGTCTCTGAAAAATGTCATGGCGGGGGGGGGTCCTCCTTGCCTTGATGGAAGGTTCTGAGGCCCCTATAAAGTGCAGGGGCTCCTGAATCTGCCTTAAAGTCCATGCACCTCCAACACCCCTGGACATGTTATATCTGCCCATTTCCCCCTTCTGGAAGTAGAAGGAATCCATGACGGAAATGGTTCAAGCAGAAGCTGCCCCAATGGTCTCCAAATTCTCAATTCGCGTTTCTGCTTTTCAAACACCATCCAGCACTTTTTAATCTTTTGACTGAAATGTCTGCATGGGAAGGGTAGCCCTGTTGACCAGGGCTGGTGTCTCTGCCCCAGCACAACACGTACGGGGTTTGCACATTCTCCAGTTTTCCTCCAACACACCAAAAACACACCAAGGTGAATTAGGTCTAGGCAGTGTGCCCATAGGTGTGAATGGTGAGTGTGCCCTGCGATGGGTTGGTGCCCCATCCTGGGTTATTCCCTATCTTGCATCTCTGGACCCCTGCACCCCTACATAAGACACAGGGGTGCAGCAAATGGATGGATGCAAGGCTGCTAGGGGGGTCGTTCAGCGGTGGGTGTCGTTTTCATCTTTCAAATTGCTTACATGACATTTTTATATATTTCTCCATATCTGCTGCTCTAGACGTAAACTAGTACTTATAAATAAATCTGAAAATCTGCTGGTAAGCATAACGCTACTTTATTGTTTTTTATTACATTATGAACATGCAAGCGATATATTGTACGATTTGTAAATTTCGGAAAATGGAGGAAGGGTGTTGGATTTATTGCATGTTTCTGCATGCACTCTATGCGCATGTGTGTCTGAGTTTGCACATACTGTACAACCTCCACTCATACCTGATTTGTGTTGCTGCATACGCCTGTTAACTGGGGATCCTCTGCTAGATCTGCAAAGGATGGATATCACCATCGCCGGATCAGGTGCACTCTGTCAGTCTGGTTGGATCCAGCTTGCTTCATTTCAGATTATATGTTCTGGCTGGCTAATAGCTAGGGAATGGATTAGCTTGGACGGGGGCCAGATCTTGCCATTGCAGGTAGACAAATGTACCCAGCTGCAAGAGACTCTGAGGAAAAAAAAAAAAACAGCTAGTTTCAAATTTCACAAAGGAAATTGGTGCATTGTTGAAAGATCTGGCATACATTAGCTCTCTTGGTCCATAGTAGCGTGGGGAAACAGAGTAAAAATGAATGGTAGCGAATGATAAATGGATAAATTAAAATGGATACATTATGGATGCATTAAATATGATTTGAAACCACGAGCATGCTTTTTTCCAACCAATGAAATCTGAGAAAATTACGATACTTCTCCTACTCATTGAATACTTTCTTTTTAATGTTGAATTTTATCCTAGATAGCGAATAACCATGGAAACAATCTAATGCGGCTACAAGATGTTTCAACCCATTATTGTTAACATCTCATTAAATGTTTCCTGCACTTCACTGAATGCTAAACTCCCTTCTGCATGGAGCCTTGTATGACAGAGGTAGCGGATGCCCTCAAAAATCTGTCAGAACAAAGACTTCCACTTTTTTTTCCTGGAACCTAAACGCTAACAGCTTAAGTGTCATAGGACAGTGAAGCTGAGCCACAAACTACAATGCAATTTATGTAGCGGACACTCTTCTCCGAAATGATGTACAACTGAGAGCAGGGCCGGAGTATCCCTGGAGACCCTGGAGGCTAAGGGTCTTGCTCCAGGGCTTGAAAGCAACACCACTCCACCAACTCTGGAGTTTGAGCTAGTGACCTTCTGATCACAGACACAGCATTCTCACCCACTGAACCACACGATCAGCACCAGACCACACAACGCATAGCGACTTACAGGCGGTACCCAGGTTACGAAAGAGATCCGTTCCGCAAGTCTGTCTTGAAGATGAATTTGTCGGAAAAAAGAGCAATACAGTATGTATCAATTATTATAATAGAGTAATAATAAAAATAGCAATACAGTATGTATCAATTATTATAATAGAGTAATAATAAAAATAGCAAAGTAATGTGTGCGTTCATTATTACAAACCAGTGTTATTAACTTAAAACAAATTTTTAATATAGTAGACAGTTTGTTCATAAGTACGATTTAGTCAGGAGTTCTTAAACTCGGGGATATGCAGTATGCAGCCGTACTCAGCTGCTGTTATCTAAATGCATTTACTGTCCTTTCATGCCACACATAAGTTTTGAATGAACACCTGAGTTCCATGGATACTGATCATACATGGCACTGAATTTCTCCAGTACTCGGGAAGGACTGCGATACTTGTAATAGTTGGGTGACACCGGGACCAAAATAGCACAAATAATAATATACTCCCATCCCTCGACCAACTGCTTATCTGTTAAAGGTCCATAGGGTTGTAAAACAACAGTGAAGTCATGTATTTCTGGTAAAGCATCTGAATGATATCTAGTATGTATTTGTAGTATGCTACAGTATTTCATGCATACTTTGTGGTTTATCTATCTGTCTGAGTTAGTCCAATAAAGTAAACCCAGACATCATCGTCCAGGTTTGATCCTCTTTCTACTTTGCTTTTTTTTTTTAACTTAACCTTTTGCAGACATTCTGTTGAAGCCATTTTTTGGTAAATGATGCCTTCCACTTTTCATTGTAGTGGTTGCGTAATTCCAACCGAAACATGTTTAATACGGTGGAACAATAACACATCATTGCAAGAGATAAGATGCTGCGCCCTTTGTTGTATGTTAGACCGCCAACGGATGCTTGTATTATAGCGAGAGAACAACTCAGTGTTAGATCTGCAGGAATCTGCTATTTCTGTCCAGGCCTCCGTGATTCTGTTCTTTCGCATTAAAATAAAATTGCGGCGTGTCGGCTGAGCCAAGTTAAATATGACAAGCGTATGGCTTTGCAGCTTGCATTAGTGAGAACAGGTTCCAGGTCGGTTCTAGCATAGACACTTGTAAATTTCCTGTCGCTTCTGCAGCTACTTGAGCATGCCGGATACAAGTGGTGAGTCAGCGCGCGCACATATGCACACACACGCAGGCGCGCGCGCGGATGGCGGTCTCTCCCACACTGAGAAGCGTGTGCCTGTTTAAACTTAGGAGATCAATGGCAGCAGTAGATGTAATTATGATAGGGCCTATCCTCTTATGGTGGAGGTAAATGTATGAGAGAAGATAACAGGAGGTAATCTTGTCAACCATATGGCTGCCTCTCCTCAGAGTGTGAATGGAAACAGACAGTGGTCTCAGTAGAGTACTCCACACCCAACCAACCTGTCCTCTAAAGTTTTGTTTTTTTTTTAAGGGTAGGAGAGAGACTATTGAGCAGTACTCAGCTATACTCTGATCTATACTCTGTAATCTACCTGCAATGGCAGTCACATTTTATACAGTCCTCTGCAAATCTGTGCGACAATATGCATCTTACATGTGCAATTATAGGTTTTAAGAACGGCAGATGAGTTAGGTACATTAAGCTGACGTGTATAATGCAGCTCATTAGCTGTCTGTGCTGTTTGTTGCTTGGCACGCTGGTGAAGGTTCCAGGTGCGTTTTCAGCGTGGTGAGCAGGTAGAAGATCGTGGTTATCTTCAGGATTCCCCCCGGGATGTATGACGAGCTAGGGCATCCCCAGGGCTGTTTTAGGGACTTCAGCCCCCTGAAATTCTCTTTAGCTCCTCAAACAAATACACACTAATTATTTTAAATAATATGTTGTCAATCATTTCCATTAAAATGAGACCTTCTAAAAGGCTTCACTCCATTTTTTATAAATCTTTAGCAATGCTCCTGTTGACTAGCTGGTGCAAGGTGTCATTTCAAAAGTGGCATTAGTGACCAAGCACAAAAATAATTTTTTTCTGTATTGTTGAAAGCGATTAAATCTGTATCACAAGTTATAGGCTCCACGTAAAGTCCCTCTACCATTCTTCCAACTTCTTACCCAGCATGGGATCTCAGGGAGGTCCAGAGCCCATCCCAGTCAGCAAAGGCCATAAGACTGTCCAGTCCACCAGTGAACCACACAGTCACACACTATGGGCAATTTCAAGATTCCACTTGAAAAAAAAAAAAAAGTCAGGCTTTGATATCAGTTTCACGACTATCATACTACGCCCCAAAGAGTACCGCTACGCCCATCCTGGAATATTGTGCGCTGCGCCCTGTTAGGGCACATGTTCACAGGACACCGTTCCAGGAATTCTGCTTGTCAGTTACAGGCAGGGGAAACCTTTCAGTGTGTGCTTATGCACTGTTCTTTTAGGGGATCACAGCGGAAATGATGCATTTAATATCCAAGCCTGGATCTCTCCAGCCTGAGAGCATGATTAGTGTAATTTTTTATGTTTGATATACAACTGTCATTCAAAGCAAAGATTAAATGGTGCTTCTTACATAGTATTGCAAAAGAAGATTATTATTTCCAATCTAACAGTCCTAAAATGTTAGCATAGCATGCGCTAATGCCTACTGACACACAGAGCCCCATTGAAAAGGGAAGCCTCCTGTGCTAAAATGCCGTAGCACATTCAAAACATACAGGCATCATCCATCTCAATGCAAGTGTACTGACATTTCAGTTAGCAGACATGACATGGGTCACTTCATCATGTTGACTGTCACTGTCATCAGCGAGGGTTGCAGAACTTGGGAGCGTAAAGTGACATTGTCAGTTAGGCTGGTGAAGAATGCCTAGCGTCTAGCGTTCCAGGAGAAAGCATCTGCAATTCTTCCCCTCTTCCGGCAGAGGACTGACGGGGTGCCTGCGTTTGTGTAGCCACTTCTGTAGCACAAGATCGCCTTCATAAGCACTTCGTCGTCCTAACGCAACGTAGCGGTTAGCCATGCGGGATTAGTTTAGCGATATCTACGATGGCCACATTTCTAAGCTTCTTACTGGGCGACCACAGGGCACAAAAGGGCTGCAGAACTGTTACTGAACGCTAAACATCTGAGGCACAGCACCCCCACGCAGAACACACTGCGTTATGGCTCTCTTTGTACTCTTACCTACTCTCCAACAGTAGCACGCCAGCCACATGGCTGCAGGCCGATAAGCTCCACACAGCATCATCAGGCTCCAGCAAACGGCCATGGCCAGCATCTACAACAGGCTCCATGAAGCCGCAAACATCACCAAAGACCACCCCAACCACACACTGATCGCCCTTCTACCATCTGGTAAATGATGAAGACACAAGCTACCTAGACTCTAGACAACTACACACAGATGCAGTTTCTTTCCCATAGCAATTCTGCACCTGATCACAGAACAGTCACACAACCACAGACATCACTCTTATCTTACAAACCAACAGGCCTCCAATTTAGCTCTTATTTATTATATTCGTACTGAAACCACTATTACCCGAATGCTGCTAGACGCCTCTCATTACCCGGGAAGTGCTATATTGTTGAACCAAAATTTATTTCAACGTGCAATAATAACAGATAAGTGCAATATTTCAAAAAAAGCAATTATTGCTGTCATATGCAATATCTCTACCCTTTACCTCACTCGCTCTATAATTGTTGTCAATATTCCTTCTTTCCACTGATTCTATAGTGTTATTCTTCGTCATTGTGTTGTCTTTTTTAAAATTATTATATCGTCTGTGGAAGGTTAGGTCTTGTTGTATCAGCCCAAAGACAATAAACGCTTTGAGTATTTGAATGTCGGATCGTCGGTGGCTGTCTTCCTGACGGCTTTATCGGTGCACATGACACGCGGTGAAGTGGACAGAGGCCCCCCCAGATGGGGTGGGGTGAAGAGGGAGATGAGGGAGCGCCTGATCCATAGCCCTGATGCCCAGCTGTGCACCGGCCCAAATCTCTGGCCCAGAACAAACAAGATGGTAACCGGTCTCTGTTGTCACCTCGCTGGGTGCCAGGAGTATGTGCCATTGCCAAGCACTCCAAGAAGGCTTCCTGACACATCCTGTCGCGAGGCCAACTTTCCGCATTGCAGGAGTCCAGCTGTGTGAGCAGCTGTATGTAAAACGCGGCTTTCTGGTGCTCTGACCTGCACTCCAGAGCAGTTCAATAATCACAAAATATATTAATGCTTTCTGTAGCTTAGTGTGTGTCGCGTCTTTAATACAATTTTTGTGAATAATATAGCTCTTATATTTTTGCTTCTGATTATTGTTCAGCCTTTTATAGTCTTTTGCTCATACATATACAGCAATTGTGTGTTTTAAGAGGCATCATCTTATTACCAAGTATTGCTCAGAGAAAATCCTATTGTACAATTCAATCTATTGCACTCTCAAATGGCTGTGCACTTTAGCTATGAAAATAAAACCTTCCGGGCCAATGGAGCAGATTTCAGACTCAGTAGAGGGATGTCACAATAGACCAGGCTCTGTGTTTGAGCTGCAGGATAGGCATACACTCATGTGCATCTTGTGTCTGTATTAAGGGGCTGACGTGCAAGACAAAACTGGCAAGCTGGGTTGTGCAGTGCAAAGGACATCGCAGGTGTGATACAGTTTGGGCTTGAAAGATCTGTGCATCTCTGACATGGTTAGTTAGATTTCATGCTAGTTAAAAAAATGCAAAATAACTGCTTGGGGTATGATATTCACATATGTAAGTTAATCTAAGATTATCGTTACACCGCCACATCAACGCGAGCGGAAACAAAGCTGCCATTTGAAGCAGCAAGTTTGTGAACTGCCTCCAGTATGTGAGCTATTTGAAGAGTTTTCCAGTCAATGTTTGGACGTGAATCAGTTAATTATGAAAATGGCTCATTTCCACATCATTTTTAATAGTCATAACACAAAGTTGGCTGGTGTTGTCTAATCTAATGACAAACCATCATCATTATATGAACTGTCAAAAGTATGTTTCAGCGTTCCAAATACATAGGCTGATTTACGCCGGCGATTTCGTCTGAATGGCTTTTGCTAATTATCCCTTCGTATCTGGCGCTCCCGGAGCTGAGACCAGATTTTGGCTGAGGCTTTTTGAAGTGTTCCTTCTCGTTCATGTACATGAATGGTTGGTGGGTGGGTGCAGATATTCTGCTTAAATGCAGTTTGTAAACTGGGAGAGACCAGGTGTCGTTTTGCGCTAGACCGTGAGGTTTTGTATTTGCTTAAAATGTTTTGCATGAGACTGGTTCCTCCTTACAGTCGTTTACAGCAGAAATCAAAATATCCAATCATATGATATGAGGGTTTACCCAGCTGAGCTATAAGGCACTGCAAGCATTAGGGAGAAGCCATCTGTTGGACTGTAGGGAGTTTTTCTATAAAATCTTACACTTAGCTGGTACAGTTTACTGAGGGTCTCATGTAGGACCCTGTGAGAGCTTATCATACGGGGTCCCCAGCCTAGGCCAGTTCAGTTTTGTTCCATTTTTCTAGCCCCCCCAAGTCCTGTTTTTCTCCCCTTTAGAGCAGCCCTAGGTTGGCTTATCTGTTGGACTTTCTTTCGAAATTAGCAAGGTTTTTTTCAATTAATTGACTGATTGATTGATTTATGAAAGAGACACTTGTTGTTAAAACCAGACAGATATTTTTTGTGCAGTTTTACATTATGCAAAACTGCACTATAAAAAGGAGACCTTATTAAAACCTTATTTAAAGACAAGATTGGGACAGATTACTCAAAAACAAAGCAAACCAACAATTACATTCATTACGTTCACAGGGCTTTACAAGATCAAGCTTTTATTTGAGCATTTAAGCTTTTATTTTATTTTCAACACCTTTCATTCACCAAGTTACGCAAATTGGGTACTTTTCTATAACCTTGTTCACTCACATTTACTGTACCGGAACGGATCATTTGAAAATGAGCACTTCTAACTTTGCGTAAAGCGTATTCCCCCACAGAGCAGCACATTTAGGTGGGTTACATAAACATATCGGGAATGGAATCACATATCAAACAGGAAATTTGCATTATACAAACGTCTTTTCCCTATTTACTCACTGCATATTTCCATTTACAATGATCTAGTGTTAGTAGAGCAATATGTAATTGCACTGGGCTTTAGTAATAATATTCCTCTATTTACCCATAAGAGCAAATTCACGTTTTATGAACATTTCAGCATTACAGCAGAACAAAGTATTCGCTCTTGAGTTTTGAAATGAACGCAACAGAAAGCTGCTTGGAGTGAATTCAGCTTCCCAAAGCTTCATTTACTTCATCTCAAATGTGAAAAGTCTGGCCTTTACTGAATCACACCAAACAGCATCTGCCCCCTCAGGTAGAATTTGGGGATTGAAGCAAAAAATAATATATGGCCACCTATGGTATCTAAACTGCAAAATTGCAACACGGGTGGTTATTAGGGAGGGCGAAACCTGCAAATCTCGAAAAAAGCTCACTTTCACCAGCAGAAACATACTTTGAAAATATTCTGACCATTACATCACCATACACGTAAAACATTGTAACTGGAATGTAATGCAACGCAGTTTCCCAGGGCGTCATATAATCAAGTTCAACAGTGGTTGATGTGCCACGACATACCTTGAATGTCATTATCTGTTCAGCTAATTAAAAAGTTTAGCTGTATAAAACAGTAGAGGTCAAAGACAGCAAAAACTGATTTGTTCTGATGAGTAAAACCTCCGCAGCTCCCGCTTTGATCCTCAGTATGCGCAAGCAGGCAACAGTAAGTGATTTACTCTGATGAGTAAAACCTCTGCAGCTACTGCTTTGAACCTCAGTATGCACAAGCAGGCAACAGTAAGTGATTTACTCTGATGAGTAAAACCTCTGCAGCTACCACTTTGATCCTCAGTATGCGCAAGCAGGCAACAGTAAGTGATTTACTCTGATGAGTAAAACCTCCGTAGCTACCACTTTGATCCTCAGTATGCACAAGCAGGCAACACTGTCTCACTGTGGTGTTGTTCTCTGAGCATTTATTTTCTGTATTATTATAAAATGGGGGAAGGATATATATGAAATATAATATAAAAAATAATTTTATTGGAAAAAAAAAAAAAAAAAATATAT
>JAODKF010000051.1:14841825-14855675 GCA_026779585.1 Mormyrus proboscirostris
AGTCTGACAGGCCCTGGAGCAATTAGTGCGTTGCACAGGTGCCCTGTGGTGAAATCTGCTGGGTTCCTGTTATCCTGCAGCACTCTATAATCATCTCAGTAAATGCAGAGTAAGCAATAAGTGACCTTCAATACTTCATTCATGGTATCCCCAACCAGGGGTGTATACAGTGGCACTGACCTCAACTGATTGGCCCACGGTGTGACCCCTCCCCTGTCAATCACTGATTCAAAACACATCATTGGGTAACTATAAGGTTGGTCCCGCTGAATGAATTATGACGTTTGTTCCTCCCAACCTTAAAAAATCTTTGAATTGTTCCGACAGACGAGGGCCACTGTGGTCTGATCTGTTCACTTACCCCTTACTTCCTGCAAAGAAGGAACCACAGCAGTGGAACAGGAAGCAGGTGGTTCCAAGTAGTTGCAAAACAAGTCAAGTTCCTGTAGCTGAACAACAAATAGATGGTTGTGCTAAAACTGCACTGGTTGTTGGTTCAAATACCCTTGGAAAACACATAAATTGTAAGCATTCTCTGTACTGTAACTCGCTTTGGGAAGAAGTGTCAGACGAATTAAGTGGTCTGCCTGCTTTCACTACAAAAAGTGCCTCTTGTGAACTACTGACTGATATAATTACAGTGTGACCCTCTGGCTTGTTATGAGCATGTTACGCATGCTTTAACCACATGGTTGTTCAGTTATGACAAAATAATTATGTTTAATTTCAATACATCTTCAAAAACGACAATGTATGATTGAGACAGACTGTACACAATTGGCAGAAACACAGATATATTTTTAAATGTGATCAAAGACGAAACACTTTAAAGCTTATCCTCCTCCGACAGGTAACTGGATATGCAAATGACACATTCCATTGGAAAAATGTAAAAAAAAGTCTTATGAACTTTAGTCTTGAATAGAAGCAGAGGAATGAATCAGCTTTCATGAGGATTTCTGACAGGAGCAGGCTTTTGAAGGGCGTGGATCTGATGAGATCAGTGCCGGATGGAGGGTAGCATGGCCTGGCCTCAGGACCGTACTGCGGGTTCCCTCCTACAGATGCCAGGTGACTGATGGACTTTATTAAGTAGGCCCCAGTCCGCACTGGGCTCACTGTTTTGCTCTACTCTGGTGTCACCATTCTGGGGCACCTGTAGCCAGAATGTCCCTCATTCATTTACATTTCCTTAGCTATTAATACCGATAAATAATGCAATTAAAGATTTCTAAATGTTCCATTATTATGTTTTTTTTCCTATTGAATGGTCAATCCTCTGGAGCAGCGGGGGGGCTCAGCATGTTAGGGCACAGTGCCTGTGATTGGAAGGTCACGGGTTCGAATGTCTCGTTCAGAGAATGGTTTCTCTATTGAGCCCTTGTGTGGGGCCCTTGTGTCACTTCTGGGGCCGTCCGATCCTGCTGTCACAAACGAAATGTACTTTGGATAAAAGTGTCTGATAAATGAAATGTTAACTGTCATTGGGGTACACTGCGTAAATAGTTACATTGATAAGAAGCCAGCTATGTGAAACAAACTATACATGCTAAATGATATGAGTCTCTGTGCTAATTTGTTGAATTTCGCTTTTATTTACACATTTGGTAGAAATGGAAAAATCTATTTTAAGTAGAAAAAATCAAGCCTATTTAGATGGAATTATCTGGTATTAGATGTAACGGCATAAAGATGTTTGGAGAAAAGATGAAACAGTATTAGTCACATTTAGAGGTATCACAGGTCTACAGCTACATTAATATAATGTTACAATGTTATATGCCGCAGCCTTCAGCGGGAAACGGTATAATATGATGCTTATCCGCCCACTCGCTGACCAGGCCAGCAATGAACAGAGTGCCGTTACATCTAGTCCTCTTCAACCTCCAAGTACAATATATGGAGAAAGTACTTTGTTACATAATTAATGCATTAAATTTCGCCCATTATAGCTAAGTGAAAATGCCTTGAGAAAAAGCCAACTTGGCTGCTAACCAAGACAGCGAACAACAGCTACCCTCACAGAGATGTCCCGCTATTGAATAAATTAAAAGGCTGAAATTTTATTCTGATATTTTTAAATGCTTTTTTTATTATTATTCTGGCCATGAGGATCTTTGCATAAATCCTCTGCATATGCTGGAGCTGGTAAAGTCTCGGGCCCCATAAAATCCATGTATGAAGGAAACAAACGTGGCAGAAAACAAATTGGGGAAAACGAAAAACAGATGCAGCTTAAACAAAGTGTGGTGTGAAGGACAGAAGTCCGTGATTTTTGCGGAGCTGGTCCTGGAAGACATCAGCTTAGCTTCAAGTGCACGTGACAGTTATCACTGGCATCACCTGTTATCATTTAAATTATTATAGTTTCATTATATAACGCAATGACAACAACAACAAAAATATTATTATTATTATTATTATTATTATTATTATTATTATTATTATTATTATAGTTCTGTATTTCTGGAACCAAGGTACCCACTAAACCTGATCTCGCACAAAGATACTGTAAATCTTCCTGTCTCTAGAGAGAAGTGGATCATTTGAGTGCAGACACTGAGGGTCATTTGGGTCTTTGAGAAGAGACTTTGTCACAGCTAATTAGCGAGATCTAGAGATGCATCTAGCAGATAGACCTGCACAAATAGTGTGACAGAGAGAGAGGAATAGAAACAGGCCATTTTACCAGCTTAGTCGGAATCGTAGCCAAGAAACATGGCAGCCCGTTTCAAGCCATTTGTACGGATGATAAAATGTGGAAAATGCAAGTCCTCTCTGATTATACCGGCACTTTTTACTACTGTGATTATAGTTATTTTCTCTCTACTCCCACCGTCTTTGTTTTTCCAAAGTTTTTTCTTGCATTTGAAGAGAATCTGAATATTACATAGAGTCGGGTGAAATATTTTTCTTTGTTAGTGAGTTTAGAAGAAATGCGCGCATGTGTTTGTGTGTGTGTGTGTGTGTGTGTGTGTGTGCGTGTGTTTGCGTGTGTGTGTGTGTGTGTGTGTGTGTGTGTGGTCCATGTACACATTAAATTGTGGGTACCAAATGTGATAAAAGACTGTTATTTTGACATTGTGGGGTTATTTTTTGGTCCACAAGGGGAAATTCAATTTTAATAATAATTTTTCATATTTATCATCAATAAGGTTAGGGCTGAGTAGGAGTTAAGGTTGTTAATGTTGGCCCCACAAATATGAGTGTGTGTGTGTGTGTCGGTGCGTGTGTGTGTGTGTCGGTGCGTGTGTGTGTGTGTCTGCGTGTGTGTGTGTGCGCACACATGCACACTTGTGCCTGTGGTTTGACCAGCCAGTTTAACATAATCGTGAAATATGATCTCCCATGTGTGGGCTGGTCAGATCATCGCAAAAATGTGGAATAAAAATGTCAGTGGTTAATGATTTTCCTAGGGGATCTCATGCAATTTTCATTGGTATGTCTGCTGTGTAATATGAAAAATTCTGTAATAGGAATAAGCTCTCATATTACCTATCATGTAGCGTAAGTGTAAGTGTCTCTAGGGTCGGCCGGTGTGGTGATATTGGCACCAGCTACAGTATTTGCCTTACATAAAATCCACAAGCAAGCAGTTTGTGCCTGCGATTGGACAGTCTGTCTTTGGATGGATCCTGTAATTGAAATAATCTATTGAAGCCATACCCTCAGTAAAAGGCATATCAAAATGACATTAAACGACAATGTGCATAATTTTCTCGTGTTACTTAATAAAATGGTGCATAATCTATGCTCCAAACAGATAATGTTGAGCCTCTAATTATCCGTCTTTTTTTTTTTTTTTTTTTGACACACATTATTAAAATTCCATCAGCTGTGGCCTCTATACCGTGATAAGAACCATTAGAAGCAGAAGCTCATTAGAAACCAATCTTGACAGTTTCAACCTGTGTCCTCTGGCGGGACAGAGGAAGCATCCATCATGATGTCTAATACTGTGTCTAAAACACTGGTATTTCATCTGCAGTAGCAGGTGATTTATCTCTAAACTCCCTTCTTCCTTCATAGTCTTTGAGCGACCGCACAAGAACAAAAAGCTAAACAAAAACTCCGCCTTAACATCCCCCCCCCTTTCGACATCTGTTGCTATGTGACTATTGTCAACATGAATCATTTCAGGCAAATGTTAGCTTTGTTGAGTCGCAGATCCCCCGGGAAGCCTTTAGATCTCTCTGGGGATCCAGCAGGTGATTGCCATTTCTGTGATCTGAAGTGTCTTAATGGACACTTCAAGCAACAATCTCATGGAATCCTCTAGAGCTACAAGGATGCCCGCTGTTAGGGGATCTCCACATGCCTGCAGATTTCATCCTCTTGGGGCCGTGAAGCTCGCATGCACCAAAAACGGGGGCTGCAAAACTTAGGCCCTGCTGGGACCACTTGCCAGATTTAAGGTATTCTTGGCTAAATGTAAGTGGACATAGAAGAGTAAAGTCCACTTAAACCGGGGTTCCAAAATTCAGCAAGTTGTCCTGCTAAGCAAGAAATCTGGCTTTATGAAACAGACCCCTGTGACAGAGCCACCAATCAATCAATTAATCAATCTACCAATCACATAGATCTTTATAAAGTTGTTTACAATCCTCTTACAATCAGTCTTACAATCCTCCATTTTTGAGGGTTAATTAAATGTAGTTCATTATCTAAGGGAGTTTTTAATACAGAAATCCAAGGAATTAGACTTGTTAACAAGTAGTTTTAGGCTTTGGAAAGTCCCAAACATAAGTCCTGATAAATGTATTTTTCAGACAAATATAACCTGAAATAAAGAAGCAACAGTATGTTTGTTACTTTAAGTAGTAAGTCATGTCTCATGTCCTCCTTCCTTTTTCTTGACTAGCCAAAGAATGTGCTGAGGTGTGATGCCATTTTCACCATCACTCCTGCACCTTGGCTGCTGAAATATCTATCACAGCAAGCATCTGGTTAATTTACAATTCCCCAAACCGGAATGAATGAACGAATCAATGAATGAATGAATGAATGAACGAATGAATGATGATACTTTATTGATCCCTGCGGGGTGGTTCTCCTCCCGCCTACCCCATCCTGCTCTCCGTGACACACAGACACACATGTAGGTGACAGGAAGCTTGGCAGCGAAGGGCGGCCACCTGCAGTGGGGGCTGGGAGTTAAGGGCCGTGCTCGAGGGCCCACAGGCATGAACCGGTATATTTTGATACCTTTCGGACCGTGTGGGTGTCCTGAAAGTGAAAACTACTATTAGTGATCTATAAAGTAGTCTTGTTTAGCTGAACCTGCTATGTTAATTATCCGATTAATGTTATAAATGTCTAAACATCTTTTATATACATACTTTGGATCACTGACGGTGTTGAGTAGACGTGCCAGGTGGCCCTTGAGTTAAATTTACTTCCACAAATCCTCCGACACTCTTTGTTCCCTCCTTGCTTGCTTGTTAACATGCCGGCCAGGTTTTATTTTTGTTACAGGTTCGCTTTATCTTTGTCTCAGATCGTTAGGCCGCTGCTAAGCTTCACTGGTCCTGGGCACTTAGACCCACAATTGCTTCCCTCACATTGCTGTCTTTTTTTTTTTTGTTTGCTTCTTTTTTTGCTAGTTCCCCAAAGGAATAATAATGAATGACTTTTTTGCACACCCTTGATCTTGACTGGTCTAATTGTACTCACCGAGACACCGTTATATAGGACAGGATGCAAGGGCTGGAACTGCAGGCAAAACCGACCGCTTTCAGCCACTGGATAAGCAAACTTTCCTCAAGATCGGTTTAGAATCATGTGTATTTTTCTAACTTAAGTCCTTAGAGCGCCGATAGCTGTCAGTTTTCCAGCCTCCTTCCCCAAGCCGCGGAGGTGCGTCCTACTCACGGTACTGTGACACCTGTCTGTTCTCACTTTGGCTTATGAACAGTTGCCTGGCAAATGCAACAAATGCATGAATTCCGAGGACATGCTTCTTCATGCTGCCAGTGACTAATATGATACATTCTGCCTTTGTTCCAAGACTTCTTTGATGTTTCTACATATGAATATAATTCAAAAGTGAATATATAACTCAGAAGTTTAAAAAATCCGACAAAACTGCATTGTGATAGTCGCAGCATAGATGTGCGTCATCCATATTGACTGCACTTTGCAGATGACCGCTGCCTGTGCGCAGCTCCAGCGTTTTTGTGGTGAAACAGTCGACGGAACAAGAGGTGGAACCGTTTGGCAATAGCCGATTATTCTTCTGGGCTCAGTTAGAATGGGCAAAAACACTTTTATCCATGATGAAAATATCATGCGAGATTTCAGCTGTGCACACAGGTCTCATCCATGGGGCGTGATTTTTCAGGGCAAGCCTTGATGCTGTCACCCCCCTGATGATAAAATAATCCAAAGGTCTGATGAACTTAAACCTGATTTGCATAGGTCAGGCGCACGGCTGCAGGGAGACTTTTCTAGGGGCAAGTGCTGGACCAGAAAGGTGGGAGCGGAATCTCAGTAGATTTAGCACGATTGTCGCCGATACCGGTGATATTTCCCACCTGTGGGAGGAGGTCTGTGGTAAAATATGCTGATGAGGGATGGGGGTCACCCTCGATGATCGAGAAGAAGGACTCAGTACTTGTAGCGGGGTACCTTTGACCATTTGGGCAAAAGGGGCGGTTGATCAGGCCTAGAGTCAGTGGGATCTGGGGGGAGCCCGATCCGAATTCCAAGCCAGCGGAAGCCGAGAGTCCAATCAGTGGGTTTAATTAGGGGAACGATCCGGTCATCATCTCTCATTCATCTGCGTGCTCATGAGTAAAAGGTCAAATTTAGTGATAAGTGGGTTGCTGGAAAACACTCTCTTCTCCGGTGAAAACTCCTGAGTTCTGGAACCATCAGGGTGGGGGCATTTCTGAGCGGTGACTAATTTATGAATAAGGTGCATATGGCTCATTTGAAATTTGACAGCAATCACGTCTACGTGACTTGACCTTTAACCTACACCGTGTCGCACAATTTCTGGCCTTTAGCCCGCCGTAAGTGTGACCGTCACGTGCGTGATTAATCGCCGGTGACATCCTGAGCTGGGGGGCATTCTCACGACATCCAGTTTCTGTTCTGTGGGAAATGACCCCTGTGCTTAGTCTGGGCGGTACAGAAACAAGAATAGAAAAGTGAAGAGCTGGCCAAGGTCTTTCCTCCAAAGTAAGATTTTCTCTTTGGTTTCTCCGCTTATAGTTCACTGGAACGTACCAGTCAGTACATGTGCATTGATGCTGCATTGATGCTGCACGGCTGCGTCGGACGGGGCGGAGTAAGAAAATTTAAGAAGAGGAATAAATTAGATTGAAATATGAAGGATGTGTAAATTTGGTAAAATTCTGTTGATTTGAGGGCGGAAAAAAACAATTATCAGCACAGCAAGAAAACAATTAAAATGAAACTAAGAAATGGCTCCTTCGTTATTGCATTTCCATTAGGCAAAATGGCAGAGCTCTTGACAGATGTCTAACAAAGCTTCTAGCTCGATGTCTAATCAATTTGCCCTGAACAATATCTGGCCTTGGCTCCAAATGTTTAACCTGAGCAAAACAAATATAAATAATAATATGACAATTCACCCAAAGGGTGATGTTCCTGAGCTATATATCAGATCCCTCTACTTCGCTATTGCTGGGCCAGGTCAGAAGGGAAATCTTTGTATAAGTAACCTGCTGTTCACTCCACTGTGTTGCATAATGGCCCTGCAGTTGTTCCTGTGAGGTGCACAGGCGCCGAAAGACCATTACGACAAATATCATTCTTGGTCTACACAACAATAATTTGGCTGTTGGCCAGCAATGTCCAACCAAATGAATATGAAGTTAATGTCCATCTGCAGGGACACTTAATCAATTCATCTAAGATAGATGGTCTTAGGGCCCCGTGCTGGATGTGACTAAGCAGGGAGGGCTTTAATTCGTTTCAAACGATGAAACGCACTCAGGTTTTGTGTGACTGCGGGCCCACTTACTGAATATATGGAGTCTCGGCCTGAAGCGGAGTCAAACGCAGCAGTTTCCAGCAGAGTCCTGCTTGCTCTTCTTCTTCAGAGAAGCAGTATGTATTCTGAAACGGCAGATGAATGAGAGGAAGCGGAAGGCCATTTATTTATATAAGAAATGACATAGGGTGTAAACAGCTTTTTTTAAATGCATTTGACATTGCATACCCAGTACTTTATACAATATTCCATCACTGCAAATGGCTTTTAATGTCACCGTCATAGAAAAACCCTCTTTATCAAGTACTTTTTATAAAAGCTTTAGAAATACTTTAAATGGAATTGGTATAAACATAGAATGAATTTTCCTTGGTTGTTTTAATTTCAATCAGAGTGGAAAAAAAACTATAGGAAGAGATTCTGAGGGACCACAGACCCCGCATACCTGATGAGGCTTCTTGAATGATGAGTTTGTCATGTTCACAAACTGATCTCATCTTTGGTAATAAGCATGAGAAAAAAATGGGGTTTGGAAATTGGAATTTAAATACTGTACAATTGGAATTAGAAATTCAAAGAAACAAAAAATACAGGGACACAAGCCAATTACACCTATAAGAACTGTTATGATATCCCAATAAACAATCTAAATCCATAAGCATCAATATGGAATCAGTCTCCCCTTTGCAGTTAACAGCAGCCGTTTGTCTGGGAAGGTGATTTTATGTGTCTCAATAATTTTGTCCAAGTGGTGGACATTTATAACAATTTCATTCGGTACAAACTCCCAAATTTCCCAGGAATTCAAATCTAATTAAGTCTAAGCAAAGGCATCTGAAATTCTGAATCATTACAGACATTCTAAGAGGAATTTGTGACATCAGATTTAAATTTATCACATCCATACTTCTCAGGCACGAAGAAAATATTTTTTGGAAATTTAAATTTTTAAATTTGGGAAATCTTCAGATTTCGGGCCCATTGACCTATTATGTACCAGTTCTAAGACAATCAAAAAGTAGTAACAAAGCGAGACTGGAGCAACATAACTTTTTTCATTTCATGTTATTTGGACTCAGGGAAGGAAACTTAACAGGAACAGAAGATTGCTACAACGAAACAAATAACACCACTGATGTATTAAAGCCAGTGTTGTCTTAAGATTTAATTTTTAATGCTGTGTATCATAATGTTCTTCTTTCTAAATTGTCCTGTTTTAATTTCTCTGATAGCAAAATTAAATGGACGGAATCTCATTTCACACTACAAAACAATGTGGAAGTAGTGAGAGTATGTGTCTCTCTCTAACAGACTGGAGTACCCCCAGGGTCTATCGCAACACTGCCGTCATTTACGGTTCATGTCAAGCAGCTGTCATGTGCTTGGAATGATGCTTACAAATGTATTCAGATGAACCTGTCTGTTTTTTCATCCGTTGTAAGACAAAGCGAAAGGTCATTTTCCATACTCGAGCATTCTGTGCTGGGTCAAGGGGGTCCGGATCACTGCTGGGGTGGCATTTCAAAGCCGGGTCTCCAGAAGCTTGAGATGTTCGCTCTGACGGTTGTGCCTCCACATCATAAGGTGCCGTGAGTTCCTCAGCTTCCATAAAGTCATCCAAACATAATATCTACTTCATAAAACATAAAAGAATGACTGACAGCCTGACTTTTACATGGACTGTGTGGTTTATAATATATTAAAATTTATAGTTGATAATTCAGAATTAGACTTATTCAGTTTTCCAGATGGGGCATGAGTGCTTGGTGATTATCACACCTGTCCTTTCCGAGCCTCCGCTGCATGAGCGGGCTGATGTTAGCGGCTGCTGGGAATGACATGCCAGCGCTGCAGATGATGATTGGACGATAGCAAAACAATGACAGCTAATAGAACAGTGTGAGCAATCTGTCTGAGATGCACCTTGACACCCCCGGGGGAGGTGCTCTGGGCGTGCCCAACCGGGGGGGGACTCCGGAGCAGACCCAGGACATGCTGGAGAGATTATATCTCTCAACTGGTCAGCTGGTCTGGGAACGCCTTGGTATCCCCCGGAGGAGCTGGAGGAGGTGGCTGAGGAGAGGGAGGTCTGGGCATCCCTGACTAAACTGCTGCCCCTTTTACCTGATCCCAGATGAGCAGGAGATGATGGTTGGATGGATGGATGGATGGATGGATGGATGGATGGATGGATGGATGGATGATGTGAGACAGCCATGGACAGGATGGTGGCAAGATGACATGGAGAAAGGTGCATGCTAGGGATTCAGGGCGGCTTACAGTAGGAGAGACGCCAGATGAGGAGTCGCAGCCTCTGCTGGAAGGAGACCATTCTTAGTACTGCGTCTCATCATGTCTGCCTTCAAAGTACCACGACGTAATGGCAGAAACATCTGGAAAAGGCTCGACATCAGCCTCCCCCCCCTCCCCGCCTTGCACTGCTTCCCAGCTGACTGCAGCCCTTTATGGAATAAGTGCCTATGGAAGATGGATGGATCGTACACATAAATCCAGTTTCGGGAATTTGGGGATTTAAGGGAATCAAGTTTCAATAGATTCTGCTGTGATTCTGTCTCATTTAACATCCTACATCGCTAGGCGATGCTGCGATGGACTCGCCAGGTACAGACCATTACAAGACTTATATAAAGATTTTTTGTTAAATTGTATAAAAGCCAATTAATTATCATCATTGTAATGCAATTGGGAAGTACAACTCTCTGACCTTTACAATCGCATGTTTGATGTACAGCCGCTGTCCCATCGAAGCGGTTTATATGACATCAAGATGCCGCATTAAGTGGCCTGAGGAGCAGACAGAGGCCTGCTCACTGCGCATCTGTCCTGGGGAGCTTTTATCCGCCACGCCGTCATGGAGAAAGCTAAAGGACTGAGAGGGAAAAGGCAGACTACTCGCAGACAACTAGCTTTAATCTCTCTGACAGCATTTCACCAAAAAGTGCTATTAGTGTCAGGTTTTTTTGTTTTGTTTTGTAATTTTTGAGCTAATGGGCTGAGGGGTTAGACGACACCACAGTCTGTGACTGTGTCAGTTTATTTATTTATAACACCCATAAACTGCGCTGCCTTTAATGAGCCAAACTCCGGCGTACAGAACTGGCGGGGGGGGGGGGGGGTAATTCTGGAGTGTGCCCCCTTTAATGTGAAATAGCAGAAAATGGGGTGGGCAGACTAGTTAGCAGTAACACATCTAGGCACACAAATCAAAGACTGTAAGCCATTTGTATGCGGATGGACACGCACCCAGATCGAAGGCTACTGCAGATGCAGACTTTGTCTGTAGGGGTCACTGTTTTGATCATGTGGACTAGGATAGGATAATTTTCGCATTGAATTAGGTCAGAATGTATATATTCAGATATGTAGCTCTTCTGGGAAGTTTTGCCCATTTTACCTTCGAACCCCCGCAATTGCTAACGATTTAGGAAGGAAAATGGATGTTTTAATTAACTGTGCATTTAGCTTGGATTTCTCATTTGTCTTGATATCGATTTCTTTTCTTTTCTAGGTAATAGAATAAGGAAGACAGTTTAGGGCCAGGCAGGAGGTCACGAAAAACTCAAAAAGCTCTGATTGACCCCTTTCACTGTAGCTGAATAGCATTTAAAAGGCCATTTCAGTTACTGCATTCAGAAATTCTCATTTAGCATTGATGGGAAATTGGACAAAAACAATAACAATAACACTTCTAGTGATAAGCAGGTGCAGGCATTGTGATAAATTTATGTAATCTTTATTCGATATTTAGTAACTTTTTTTTATTATTATTTTTTTCGCCCTGCTGCTCTTCACATTTAATTACTGATTGAGTGGCACTCAGCTTAAATAAGCTACTGCACATGTCATTATACTGTATTTTTGTAATTGATGTAAAACAGTGAATCATTATCAAACATTTAGAAAGCAGTCAGTGATGCTCCTAAAGACGGATATAGCTATTTCTTTTTCTTTATATTAATGCTAATATTAATATAGCTATTTCTGAAACCATTTTGCACACAGAGACTCACACACATTTTCTGAAGATTTGGTGCTTTATACACTCTTGGTAGGAACCCAACCTTGGCAGAATTGCAAAATATAACACAGGAGTCAAACTCAGTTGTATTTTCCAAATTAGCTAAAGTGATACATTAAAAATGAGTTACAGTTGAGAAGCTAACTTTAATTGATCATGCAGTAAATTTATTGAAATATGTCGCCTTATAGATCAGAAATTGAAGGGGCTTAATGACCTAAAATCCCCCTCTGGGGTATAACCAATAGTACCTTTTCCTGTGTGTTTCCCAGGCAGTACATGGCTCACTCCAATCCACCTCTACAGTTATTGCTACATTCCATCTGAGCTATAAGTGGACTTGAGCTGCACTTATGCTTAGTCAACTCCTTGCCAGACCAGTCTTTGGAATGTGCCGTTTGCTTCTCTTTCGCGTCACTTTGGACAAAATCACCCGCTAAATAAAATAAATGTCAATTCCGGTAGACTTTCTTCACTCTCGTCCCTCAGAACAGCAGGTGGTGTGACTAAAATATACAGCTATACCGACATGCAGAGCTTGCAAGTGCTTGAAATGGCACTTTATTTGCAGTTTGCAGAAGTACAGGGGAATGCTTCTTTTCACATATCCCATCATGCTGCC
This sequence comes from Mormyrus proboscirostris, assembly GCA_026779585.1. Lineage (NCBI taxonomy): Eukaryota > Metazoa > Chordata > Actinopteri > Osteoglossiformes > Mormyridae > Mormyrus > Mormyrus proboscirostris. The sequence goes on from JAODKF010000051.1 coordinate 14,854,447, forward strand.
CCTTGAGGCACACACAAACACACACACAAACACACACACACACACACACACACACACGCACGTCAGGTAAACATATCTTTCTTTGGATCGCTCATTCATTTCTAAAGGAAAAATGCGAACCCCTACCCAGCCCTAATCACAACCATGAGTAACCACGAAAAATACAAGTTTTTTATTTTTAGTTTTTTTATTGCAGTCACTGATTTTTATAAATGGATTTTATCCATATGGGTACCAGGAAACTGATCCCCATAAGGTAAAAAAATGGGCATTCATCACGTTGTGGGGACATTTGGTCCCCACAAGGTGAGGTATACCTGGACCGCACACGCACGCACACACACACATACACACACACAAAGCTTGAGGTCCAAGCCATTCACGATTATGACACACTTTATCCATCCCTAAAAGAAACCAGGAAGCCAATAGCAGCAACCCTGCTGAGTCTAAGCACACACTTACATTTATCTGGGACGACGTGAGCATTTTCAGGTTCTGAGCCTTGCCAAGCAGCATGATAGTGACATGACTATTTTGTCAAACACAAGATTCGAATCAGCAGCCCTTCAGTCACAGACAGAGTCCAAACCCACTAAGCGACACTCACCCGATTCACCATGCAACTAAAGTTTTATATGCTCCTATATACTGTAATGAGCATTGCTGCTACGCTGTATACCACAGTTACTAGGTAACAGGACTCACATGTGTGATAAAAGACAAGTATTTTCACTCATAAATTGACCCCATACTGCCCTTGTATCCATATTATACTACTCACCCCCCCACACATGCACAAAGACATCATTAAAGGACAGACACTCACACCTGGGCAGCAATTCATCTCGTAATCAGCCTTTAAATCTGTCCCATAGTGAGTCATCACTAAAATAGCCATCGTAAAAAAATTACACAAGGGCGTCCCTAATAATATGACTCAATTAAAGCCAAGATGATGGACTTAAGCCCTCTTCAATGGTTTTCATGAGACACTACCAGAACCCTGGATAATAACATGCTCACCGTACTGTATAGTCATTTGACAAATAAAAATTAACCAAATTCAGCAGTTTGGTAGTAGATGACAAGCTTAGAAAAACAGCTTAAAATAATGCCATACAATTCAACAAAAAAATAACTTTTGTGACATGATCTCTGGAAGAGAAGTTTGAGTACTTTAAATGACTCACTGTCACGTTTGAGTACTTTAAATGACTCACTGTCAC
>JAODKF010000051.1:14872150-14900919 GCA_026779585.1 Mormyrus proboscirostris
ATTTTATTTGCAAGGCTAAGTTTTATTTTTCAAGTGCTTCTTTACCCTTTGTTTAGATTTTTGTAATGATTTGACATAATTTTCGTTTATAAGTTTCATGTGCTTTATTTGTTATAGAAAAGAGACATGATCATGTTATGAAACCATTGATAAAAGTATATTCATACTAATCTGAAGATGGTTACTGTTTTTCATCACACCCAAGCGGCACTCTAACCTGAACTATCCTTCCTGGGAAATGTTCCAGGGCCCCTCCTGCAACTCTCACCAGTATAAGAGAACCTAGATCGGTGGGTGGATGGATGGATCGTTACAATACTGGGAAAAAAACAAGGTTTTGCAAAACTGTCTGACGTCTGGTGGTAGGTAAATGCTGCTTAAGGTTGGAATAAAACCGCAGGATTTGGCGGAATCCGTGACCACCCTACAAGTGAATCGCAGTAACGGCCCACTATAAAAAGCGCGCCGCTCGTTGGGCGCACAACCTGCGCCTGCTGACGTCAGGTAAAAATTGTGCGCGCAACCCTCGCACCCGGTAGAGCCGGGAGCGCGCTCCGCCTGCCTTTCTGAAGCGAATGCGGGGAGCCGGATTCTGGACCATGCATGGTCTCCTGTGGAGATCTCGGATGCCAGTGCAGGGTACAGAACGAGTGAGAGAGAAAGAGACAGAGAGAGAGAGAGAGAGGGCGCAAGTGAGAGAAAGATAGACACAGCATCTGCGTGCAGTTAGTGCGGCTATGTTGGAGCCCTGGCAAGCCCGCTGCACTCGGAATTAACGGATAACAGCACAGCCATCCTATGCTGCAGAGTTTGAGATTGGCCGAATTTTATTATTTTTAAAATTACGCATCTGGAATACAGCATACGAAATAATGGAAACGCATACTGGAATTATTAAACCCTACTTGTTCAGTTGTTGAATAAAACCGCCCCCTCCAATTCATAGGGTTTCTTTTTTTCTTACGTTGTGTATGCTTTCTGTTTGTTTTCCTTGTGTTTATTTTTATATTTTATACGCCTGTTTTTTAAAATTATTCTTAGTTGAATGCGTTTGTCGGAGATCAGGGGCGCTCCGCCAGTTGCAAGACGGAGGGAAGATTTGGTGCTGCACCAGTAAATTATATTCACTCTCCTCAACAGAGACGTATCAGAAATGGGAAACTTCAATAGGATCTTCGGAACAGCACGGAAAATAATGAATAACTACTGCTAACAGCGATCAGGTATTGTTTGAGTCAGTTTTTTTTTCTTGGCGACGCGAATTGCTTACAGATCAGAAGCTGAATTATGTAGATACTTCAGGCGTATTGATCAGAGTGCTCTTGTTTCGGAAGTAGAATCGCTATAGTTTTTATTTAAACACCCAAACAAACAAACCATTATCGCGAATCCATCAGATCTCAATGAAGGGTATAAAGTCAATGATATCATTTGTATTCAGTCAGAGAACAGCTGAATCTCTGTCACATTAGTGATTTTTTTAGCGCCGATCCGCATCAGTGCGATGCAGTTTCAGACCATCGCATAGTCACACAGCGTTCAGTTTGTAGCTACTTGAGATTTTCTTGCAGTCGGTGTACCAAGCACGTTTTATTTCATCCGTAATGATTCGTTTTTGTTTATCTGTTTTCTAAAAGACGCCTCGAATCCTGTAGTACATCGATTGCACTCTTCTCTGTTTTAAGCTAAGTATGCATGGTGAGTATCAGACTACCGCGTCGTTTTTTTGCAAACGAAAAATACCGGGACCCCTTTACAGTTTGACACTGACACAAGCTTTAGTCCTCAGCGCTGCAGTTCTATTCGTTGTGATCGGGCGAGACAAATCTTGTATGAAATTCCGTACTTTGTAATGAATATCATTCCTTATACTAAACATTTTCCTGATTTGCGGGCCTCCTTTATGCTGTGTCATTCATTTGCAGATAAATTGATAATAGTTATTAATTCGAGGGCAGGAGAATCGTTGCGTGATTCACCTCCACCCTTCGTCGAGACGATCGCATTTCGACGGTAGAAGGTAAAATGGTAAATATAAGTGTGCTTTGGCGCCCGCTGTAGTCATTGCAGACAATAGTTGAAGATTACCAGAGTGCGATCGCTCCTTTACGGAGATTACTCTTCTTCCTTTCTCGCCTTCTTGTGACATCCGCAAGCGAGCAGGTGGTTTGATCATCCGGACTAACGGGACCCTACACCCGGAGAGCAAACGTCAGTCTGTTGAACCTGTCGCCACGGCATGGATGGCAATTTTGAATGTTGAAATCTTTGAATTTCCGAAATATTATTTCCCCTCCATTGCGATCAATCTTTTCATCCAGTTGGTGAGAGTTCTTCAGATATCTGTATTGCGGTTAGCTGCTTCTCCAAGCGTACAGTGCCATACTTAGTATTTAAAAGGCATCAGTCTGTTTAACCTCAATGCCAAACGGTTTCTATTATTTATGTGATTGATCTACGCATTTAGTTAACGTTCAAAGCATAAAAATTCTATTTGGTTCCTTCTCTAAGATCACTAGAGATTGATCTTATTTTCAGACCAATAGCGAGTGTATTGAGAAAGAGGAGACGAAAAAAGGTCTTTTATGTTTTTATCGTGCCACGCATCGATTTAATGCATACTGTACTTGTGCACTGACTGAGATGCGTTTTCTAATCCCTGACTCTAAGGCGAGCTGCCTGCATTTACATCAGATGAGACATAGCCTATAAGGTGACTCATAATTTATTTTACCCCCCACCATCACCCCACCTAAAGAAAAAGACAGAACATGAAATGGGGATTGTACCCACTCCGCTTGACCTCAAGGCTTGACCCATTTATTTCGGTGCGGTCACAAGTATATGACGAATTCCTTTTTGCCATAATGACATCTCACTGACACTTAAGAAAACCTAAATATTTTCTGGGCGAGGTGGGGTGGGGGGGGCTGGTGATTTGAACATTACGTGCAGTCAATTTTCAGCAAAGAGGGTGACCCCCCCATGTATAGCCATACGTGGACGCCCGCATATGGACCTGGAGCCAGGCGACAGCTTGGACTTCGCTGGTTGAGCAGTCGCTGTTGATGGCGGTGTTTCAACACCCCCCAGCCCCCGGCTGCCCCTTCCCCCTCCAACACGCATGCTGTCCCGAGCCTCTGTGCGTTTTCCTAGCTGTCCGCGGCCGGCGTCAGATGTCACGTCTGCGCAGCGAGTTCCGGCTTGATATTTTAATTCCCTCACATGGTGTCTACTTGCGCCTCATAAGCTTGATCAGATTTCCCTTCCCCAACACCCCTGGGGGGCTGTCAGTCTTCGACGTGCACGCGTGCGCTCGGATGCCAGCACCGCCGCCGCCCGTTCCGATCCCCAAGCTGCGCTACGCTCCTCACGTGCCGCGGTCGTTCCCGCCGCGCGGCGCTATTTAAATATTCGCCATAGCGCGCGCGCGTAGCCGACCCCCCTCGGCGTCGCCGATGCCACAGTCGTTGCCCTAGCGCTCCTGACCGCGGGACATTGGCGAAAGGGGCGTCACCTGAACGCGTTTGTGCCACCGGGGACGCTGCAGCCCGGAGGAGCCGGATTATGCAGAACACCCTCATAATAAAGTAGCCGCCTCAGATCACCAAACTTGATATCGTTCGGTAATTAATTAGGTCTTTTGGCAAAAAAAAAAGAAAAAAAAACTTGCAAGATGTGCAACCAGGGGAATTGAAGAAACAAATTGCCTTGAATTACTTGGATAACGCGCGATTTGATTAAAATTGATCGCATGAGGATAAAATTGCCCCAACAAAGTGTGGTGGGGAGTAGATACTGAACTGATTTGATTTAAGAAGCCCATTAAAAAGACAAACAAAATACAAAAGCTTGGTGTCCCCACCACTGTCAAATGGGAGGTGGATCTCGGGGCCTCGTGGACATTGAGCTGTTTGGTGTCTTTCCAGCCCAGTTTAGCTCTTCGTGGGATCTGCCCTCCTTCCCGTTTTCGGACGAGCGCCAGGGTTCTCTGCGTCCAGGAGAAGCCCCACAGCAATGTGTGTTTTATGTGAATTTTTTCATTATGTTCAGTCAAGAAGCAAAATAAAACCTGCAGGTCTGTATCGATTCCTTCTAAGCCTGTTTTATAGTGGTGGTTACCCAAGTGGGTTTGTAGGTAAGCGTGCTCCAGATGGAGAGAGCGTTCTCAGCTTGCAGGGGCCTGCTTTAAATGTGATCTTTTCTCTTGGCATTTCAGTGTTTTCCTTTAGGTATTCGCACAACTAGTCAATGTATCTTTTTTTAGAAGTTTTACGATCTCTTTATTAATCACTTTTGAAAGACTTTAGGGAATCTGTATAAACAAAAAAATAATAATTCTCAGAACTGTCATCATATTTTGACTCGAGAGAGCATCAAGATTTCGCTGCAATTAATGATCTGGTAATCTTTCAATCTAAATATTAAGGTGTTCCGTTGGCATATTTAAAATATGGCTTGGGTCCAAACTAAATTTAGTCACCATGTATTACACTTTCTGTGTCCCGTAAGATTATAGCGTAATGCTTTGTGATTTTCACTGTGACCCTCTACTTGGTAAGTGGTTATAGAAGATGGATGGATTGCTTTAGGATTTTAATGCATGTTAAGACTCGAATGTTCATATATTAAAGTTTGAATATACCTTTTGCCTTAAGGGGATTAAAAGGTTTCACTTTTGGACTGCAATGGGATTTTTACATGATATGTCAATAGTCACCCTGAGTGTAAAGGTTGGCGTCAGTGTTTAAATTGTTTAATTTTGGCAGCGATAACACATTTGCACGCTAAATTGATGTGACATAAAACTCCGGTGACGGCTCAGCTGCTTTCTCCTCGCATGACCTTGCTTCCCGGTATGTTTCTAAACCGGGGTATTTCTCCTCTTTAGTTCTGTCTCTCGTGTGTTTAACAGATTTCCCTCCATTTCCCCCCTGTGTATCTCTTATTGTTAGTATGCAAAAATTGTCTGGGTACTTCGAAGGCTGGGATTGTGCACTTGCATATCCAAATAAAGCGTGCTTAGGAAAGCTAGTTTTGACTGGTGAGGTGGCACATCTCTCATTTAAAGCAAGATTAGCCTGTAGGGGGTGCAGGCTCCATGTTGATCCATCCAGGACCCATTTGGACTGTCTCTCCTCCTGTCAACAAGGATCAGGGTTTCTCATGAAAGTTGCCAAGGTGACATCATCCTTTAGAAATATACCCTAAACTGTAGGCCTTTGCGCAGAAAGGCGTGGTTCTGCTAGCCAAACCATTAGGGGGCAAAGGAGTGAAAGCGTGTGTCACTCAATCCTGTCATCACCAGATCAGTGGGAATGAAGTAGCTTCTCTGTATGCTCTTATATGTGGCAGGGATTTGCTACTGTAGCCTATCACGAGTGACAGTGCCAGTGCTTAACTGCAGAAACAAGACGGTAGCTTTATACGGCAGTTTATTAAAATTCAAAAGCAAGGCCAGGGGCTAGTTTTTAATATAGGAGTGCTGCTACCTTTTAACAATTAAACAGTCAAATGAAATCAGCCATTTAAAGGAACAAGGCGTTAATTAATCCTGGGGGAGAGGAGATGCACAGGTCTCCTGAATCAGCAGCGGCTGTGATAGGAGGCAGTTTGTCGTGCCTTTAGTCTTCAGGCTGTTGAGCAGGTAGCAATTGGAGGGATGTGTGTGTGTGTGTGTGTGGGGGGGGGTGTTGTATTCCTCTTATCAGGCATCTAATACCTCTTATCAGGCCAGTCAGTTGGGATTGTGAGCTAGCTTTGGTATCCCCACAAAGAGCATCCTGGGAAAATGCGAATGAAATTTCGTGTTGTTTTCGGTTTTCGGTTAATGTCTGCCCAGGGACTGCCTCAGGACCCTTACTTTGATGGCATTAGTGAATCGATTTTCTCCATCTTTTATGTGGTCCTATTAAAAACACGTAGTAGCTACCTTGAAGCAATGGCGATGTCTAGCCTTTTATTTAACTGTTTTTTTTTTTTTTTTTTTCTCTCTCGGCTTTCACCTGGTAAAACTGAAGGGATCAAGAAAAGTCTTGGCGCAATGTCAAAAAAATAATAAAATAAAGTCCTCTTCTGAAGTATATGCTTTGTTAGCAGCACTTTTAAAACTTGTTGGTAGAGTGTCAAAGTCTCACTGTCACCGCAAAGCTACTTATTGGTGTAATCCAAGCTTTTTATACTAGCTCTGCCGGCCGCATTGTTCGCGGTGTATAGATTGCCGAAAATCCCTTCTGCCGCCTGTCAGACTTGAATCTGCATGGGTTTGTGAGACGATTTCGGCGGGCATGTTGCGCCGCTCATTCACATGCCATTGTTATTTGCCTTTTTGCAGTTTTCTATTAAGAATTGGATTGTTTTGTAACTAACGTGTGCTCTGTCGTCACCTGTGTGTGGGCCGGCAGAACAGGTGCGCAATGCCTTCGTCACAGCCAGCGTGTTCTGTCACGAAGGATTTTTTACGTGAATGCACAGAAACATTTTCACGATGGTTCTGGCAAAAGCGCTTGGGTAACGGAGTCTGCAGTGCTTCGCGCAACGGGTGTCCACGGTACATTTCCATTATATCGTTGTTTTGGTATTTTCGTGAATTGTTTTCCAAAATATAGGAAGAAGTATGTGTTGTCTCGGATTATTAAATGGCGTTGTGAACTCAAACGCCTTGTTGCCTCTTATGCAATGACAGTTTATTTTATTTGGACAAAATATACTTTAATTACATGTATGATCATTTAACAAACAGGAAGTTAACAGATGTCATACAAGCCAGTAGAGACTGAAATGTCTTATAAGTATAATGTATCAGTTCTGTACCCTTTACCTTTGCATTGGCAGTCATCTTTCCAACCTGTGGTCACTTTTTCTGTGCATGAATATACTTGTGGTTCATGGTTTAGAAAAAGCCTTTATATACAAAGCACAATGATTGTCCAGCAACACCACCAGTCTGTAGTTGAGTTGGTTGAAACATTTGGTAATTTATTAATGTGTGTTTCTGTGTTGTAGTTTTCTTCCCTGTTGTATTTGTTCTATAGCCATTTATTTTTTTCTTGAACATTTTACCGTGACATGCCTACACAAACACTATAACGATATAACCACCATAAGGTTGTGAGGGTCTATGGGTTGGCTGTACTCTTGGTGTGTTGTCAAATGTGTTGTCCTGGCAACTGCTGCTGATGTAAACTAGATTTGTTTGCTGCCTTGAAGCAAGTTGGATGTCAAGGACCTACTCCAAACTAAAAAAAAACCCTTTGATGGTTTAGAAATTTTGCATTCTGTGACACGGATCTCCTTCTATAACGAATGCAATTTATTACAATATCCCGTTGCGTGGACTTAGCCCACACGGATGCTTGAAGAGTGCATTCTGCCTTTCTGTGCAATTGAGAGACTTCGTTTTATCTGAAAATGGGGTAAATTGAGTGTTGCTCATGAAATGTGAAGGTGACTGATGAGTTTCAGCCTTGTTCTTGCAGCAGCAAACCCTGGCGTCTGTTTCAGAATGCCCCGCGAGACCTGGAGCGGCAGACAAACCCAAAGAAAACCCCTTACTAACCACGCACCCGATCACTGTACTGACCCACTCCCCGCTTATTCATTCATGATGTCTGAGAAAGCCGACACCTTTACCTCTAGCGCTACAAGTGATATGCTTACCCATACTCTTCTTGACCCGAGAACAAACTCTCCTCCCAACCCTCAGCTTTTGTGCTGGAAGATACAGCTCCCGTTCCGTTCATTAATATATTCTTATTTATGGCAAGACATGTATGAATTCAGGATGACATAAGCAAAATTGGATGCACAATAGCATAGGCAGGCAGATATTTAGACAGTAGCAAGAGCTTTTAGTACTAACTGCGATTTTCAGCACACCAGCTGATTGTTCCTTAAATTTAGCTAGATAGATGATGCCCTATTAAGAATATCGCAGGTGTAGAATGGCTTAATATGCTCATTTGCCCAAAAAGGACATTTGACATAAATAGAGAGTAAAGATAAATAATACAGAACAATAAACAGTGACAGTCATGGAAATTATCTCATGGAATTGCGTGGAACTGACTCAGCTCAGCAAGTAGCCCTGTAGCCCTGCTTTGCTGGGCATTGCATGTTCTTATGTTCCGCCCATGTTAACTTGGGGTTCCTGAACAGTTCCGAAACATGAATTGTCGTCTCTGAATTGGGGTGAGTGTGTGCCCTCCGTGGCCCCTGTGGTGGACCCCTGCCACTTCCCAAGGGCTTCCCAGAATCGGTCCCACGCTCGCCATGACCGCAATGCACACTGACTCCGTAAGCGGTACGGAAGATGGATAAGTAAACTTCCGGCACATCGAAAAGGTTGTTTTTTTCTATGCTAAACTTGACAAGATCCTTGTGATACCCCCCCGAGGAAGTGATGGATTTGAAAAACTTGGTTCTCATTTCCTTCAGCCTAAGCGAAGGTCTTATCACTCAGATGTTCTGCAGTTGGAATAAGTGATAAGATGGAAGCTATCCAAGTACCAGAGTGAGTTTGGAGGATACAGTGCCCCTGTGTCCGCCCCGCACTTCCTCTGCCTCCCATGACCCTCCGAAACTCGGAAGTCCCCGGTGAAATGGCCGACTTGATGTGGCTCTCTCCGGCCTGTCGGGCCCATCGCCCGATCCCTTGAGGCAATCCGTCAGTGCCGAGCTGAGCCACCGAGATCGATGTCATGCACCCAAGCAGCCCGGGTCCATCTGTATGCACGGCCAGTGCACCCCTTGCCCAGCCAGTGTGGTATCGCTCTTTTTCGTTTCGTCCCGCACTATTTAGTCAATGGCTGCAAAGTGGAAATGAGGTCCTGATTGAAGGCGATTAGACATGGGAGGCTTGTTCTGAAGATTGGCTTGGAGTTATAATGGCATGGCAGATCGGCGCCTTGAATGCACAGAATCAGTCCTTTTGAACATTTTTCTCTGGATGGGTTTCTGATCATGCTGAATTGACTATAAGGGCTTTATTTGAGTGCCGTTTCTCATTGGCTGTTGTTACGGCATTGGGTACTGTGGGCAGCCCAGGCAGGCATCGTCTCCTTCACCGATTCGGGGATCGTCCATAATGCCACAGGGTCCTAGAGGTCACGTCGTTTCACAACTTGTACATCGCCGTTTAATCACGTTTTTTTTTCGCCGTGGCCTTTCAATCATTTGGATTCTGAACGCATCCGAGGATGCAATTATAGAGACTGCTTTGAATTCGTTGTGATATTTTGTCGTGAAATTTAATAACCCTGAATAATAAGTATCTGCAGGTATGTTGAAATCAGAGTTTTGCAGGAGCAAAGGTTGGTGACCTTGCCATAGAAGTGCACTTGTATGTTACGGTTACTTGGTACATGTTTGTTATTACAAACGATGTTGTGACTCATTAGGAATTCTGAGACTCGTTCCGTGCTTTTTCTGCATTCTGGGCTTAAATGCTGTTCCCCTCAGGATTTGTATTCCACGTTCATAAGCCCCCTTGTGTTTGTTCCAGCACAGGGCCTGTCAGTCATGCTCCCAGGGACCATTGCGTGCTGTTTTTTTGTTCCAGCTGACCTCTCCGATTAATAGACATCCCCTGTTGATTTCAAATGCATTTATTTTCTATTTATCTATATATTTATTTTAAAGAAGGTTTTGGTGTCGCATTCATGCACAGGGAAATGCTTCTGTCATTTTATACACATGCTTCTTCTTTTAATTGAATAATCACATTGACCTTAATTACAGTTATTTAATTATTTGATTAATTAACAACTACTTAATGGTTCCTAGTCCCTAAACAATTAAGAGAATTATTTTAATGGAATACTATTTCGTTAGAGTACGTGTTTTAGCCATACTTCATTACCATACTATACCGTTGACACATACTTTGTAGCTATAATTGATTGCATTGACCTGGTGGCAACGATCAACATGTTCTGTACAAAATAAGAATATGTGTGCTATCAACAAAGCCTTGGTGAATATATTTTAGCATTAGATTTAGCCCACCAGAGTGACAACAATCACAGTGCTGTAGCATAAGGTCCTGACCACCTGTGGTCTCTGTGGAATATCTCTACCTCGCATTAAGTCTATCATGACTGCAGTATCCGCCTCAGCAGTTCATCATGCGCTGTTTCCTTCCAATGCAGAATTTTCCTTCCTTCACTTTCCTTCCTTCTTTCCTTCCTTTTTCATTCATTCGCATCCCTTCTTTCTTTCCTTCCTTCCTTCCTTCCTTTCCATCCTTTTTTCATTCCTTCCTTGCTTCCTTTTCCTTCCTTCTTTCTTTCCTTCCTTACTTCCTTCCTTTCCATCCTTTTTTCATTCCATCCTTGCTTCCTTTTCCTTCCTTCTTTCTTTCCTTCCTTACTTCCTTCCTTTCCATCCTTTTTTCATCCCTTCCTTGCTTCCTTTTCCTTCCTTCTTTCTTTCCTTCCTTGCTTCCTCTTTTCATTCCTCATTTGCTTCCTTCTCGTTCCATGTTTAGATCACATGTTTTGGGAGATCAGTCGACCACCATATGCGATTGCGTGTGAGCATCTTCCCCGCCTCAGGCTGGCATGCCATCCAAGGTGGTCCCCTGCCTCGTGCCCTCTGCTTTCTGGAATAATCTTTCATTAGCACAACACAGTGCTTGATGAGCGGCTATGGAAGGAGGGAGCGGAAGGTGGCAAGGGACCTGTACACATTGCACGCACATTTAGCAAATTGTTGGAGACCCTTCAGCATACTCTGGGGGGTAGAACCTTACCCCAAAATGCAACTACGGGGCAAGTATTTGGGTGTATAAAATAAGATGCGCACCCCCCCCCCCCATCTCCCCCTGCCCATCCAGCCTTTATTTGAATGCATTGGGGGTTTATTAATCGGTTTCAGTATGGAATGGAGATCCGTAGGGGAGAGTGGCAGTGTTTGGTTTTGAGGGACACTGTATTGATGCTGCTGTGCCTGGTCTGGTACCTCATCAATAATTAGGCCACGGGAAACAAATTATACTAAAGGGCGTTTTATCATCTGTCGCGAAGGAGGCTGTAATTGATGGGATACTGTATCTCATTAGGCTGGGAAGAGGCACGTCTTGGTGCACATCCCTGCACTGCGCCAGCCGGCACCATGCAGCCTCTGGAGGCTCCGATAGCCTCGCTCTAACTGCATTGTCAGAGTTTTATTATCATTATCATTGCCATTATTAATATTAGCAGTGGTGTTTCCATGCTGCGTTTTAAAATCGCCTGCGTGGCGATAGCCTTAAAATCTCATCAAAGTTATTGAATCAGAAATCGGGCAGAACAAAGGAAGGCAGATTCCTTTGTCTGTTGCTTCCTGACAACCGAATCTTTGATCTTTATCCAGGCTGTGCGAAAGCGAGGCAGCCCCTGTTCTCCTGGGATGAGGAGGCGCGCGCGTGTGTGTCACAAAATGTTGTCGCTGCTAAATACTGTTGAGTCAGGCGAGCCGCTCTGCTGCCTGTGCTGTGGGGGCGGGGGCAATAATCAATGCTAATGAAGTACGGGTGCAGATCCTTGATCCGTTGGGTGCCATCACATGAGCTGAAGATAGCAGGGCGGACTCCTGATTGGTCATGGATCTGCACTGCTCATACGCACGCCGGACCAATCTGGTTTGAGTCCCATCCACCGCGTGTTTGCTCTCAGGCTGTTATTATGTCTATGCGCTTACATTCAAAACATATTTTCTTCTGAAGCATTAACAAAATGGATGCTACTTGGTCATCAAAGAATGCTGAAAAATTATTTTTGGTGCAGTGGGGTGAGGGGGTGCAATTTTGATCCAGATTACAACAGGCCGAAGCCCACAGCTCAATAAAACAAATTAGGGCAAGTGACTAGTTTAAAAAAAAATCATTTGTTACACTGATTTATTTAGCCGCTAAACAAGCAGGTGGGGAGTCACCCCAGCTCCCTGAGCTGGCTGCAGCAGGCAGCCACCGCAGAGTAAGTCTTTCCCCTGACATCCACAAATTCCTAACAGGAGTTAATGAAATTTGGGAGCTGGATCACGTAACGTTCCGGAGCTTTTATCTGGCGTCTTTTTTTTTGTTGAGTGTTCTGCTCAGTTCGGTGTTTTTTTTTTAAACTGTCTCGCGTTTATGTGGTGACCTTGAATCACACGAAAAACCCAAAGACAACTGATTTGTGGTAAAAGACTCTGAGCATCATACTATTTGTGTCTGCGTGTGCATGTGTGTGTATATGGATTTGGTTTATAATACATTGTGGGGACCAAATGTCCCTAACAATATAATAAAAATCTCTTTCTTTTATGTTGTGGGGACTATTTTTCAGGTTCTGTGAATCTGAGAATCAAGATCTGTGAATGGAATTAGAAAGCTAAAAATGGCAAAAGTCTCGTATTTTGTTTGGTTACTTATGGTTAAGGTTAGGGATTAAAGTTGTCATGTTGAGATTAGCGTTTTCCCTATCAAAATGAATGGAGAGTCCCCACAAAGATATAATTACAAATTGTAAACCTTTGCATGTATATGATCCAGGTATAACTTACCTTGTGGGGACCAAATGTCTCCAAAATGTGATGAATACCCGTTTTTTTTAACTTATGGGGGCCAGTTTTTAATAAAAATCTGTGACTGCAATGAAAAAAGTGAACTCTTGTATTTTGTTTGGTCACTTATGGTTAGGGCTGCTGGTTAAGGTTGTCATAGTTAGCATTAGCATTTTTTCCATAGAAAGATCTGAGTAGTAACGAGTAAGTAAGTAACGAATACCAGGCTGTAACGAATCGTTACGAGTATTCAGCCGTTCAAGGATTCGTTGCTGACAGTAACGAAATGACTGAAAATATCTGTGCATTCTTGCAACGTCTGTGCCCAGTGAACGGATATTTTCCAAGACTGGCCAGCTAATTAACGAGAGACATAGAGACATTTTTTTTTTCTTATGAACTTTATTCAGTAGCCCATATTTTTTATATAGCCTCTCAATGTTGAGAAAGCAATCGTGATTGCAGTTCTTACAATCAGCAGCAATAGCATCATGCGTCAAATTACCCACACTAACACGATGCTGATAAGCACTGTAGGCTTATGAACTATGGTACAGTATAGGTAGCAGCATTCATTATTGTATGCATAGCCAACCTAAATAGTAATCAGTATTGGGTAACGAGTATTAAGTTACGAATACTGGACTGCCGAGTACACGGTAGTAAAGATTACTCAAAAGTAACGGATAACCACATCACTAGCCATAGAAATGAATGAGCGGTCCAAAAGGATATGATTGCACGAATGTGTGTGTGTGTGTGTCCAGGGCTGGGCTATAAATCGGAAATTAATTAATGCCATCATTCAGAACCTCTAATCGACGTTATCTTGCCCATATCAGTTATTTAGGTTTTTTTTTTTTTTTTTTTTGACATGGAGGCTAACTCGATCATGGAGCTGAGCCAACTCTAGCAGCTTGTACGAAAGGAAAATGCCGAGTCCGTCGTGTGGACACATTAATTGTGGCTTTAGTGAAGAAGACTTCAAACAAGAAGGGGTCAAATAAAAATGCCGTTTCAGCTACCACATGATTTACAACCAATTGGTTTCAACACTGGCAATATTTAAAATGCGGTGGAAACCACGTATGGTTATCACGGTTATACCGATCAACAGTTCATGGGTGAAAAAGCTTGGGAGAGAATCATTTGTGTACAAACAGTGTTTAAATAATTTCCTTATAGTAACCAAGTAGTCCGCTTACATTGTTCATTTTGGGTGTTTTTATACATGGCATAGTTTTACTTTTCTACTTCTTGCCTTGCGGTAATCCGTGGCTACTTGAGGCTAATGCTGCATGCATGGAAAACTGAAGCTGCAACAGCTGCCAGAGCCAGCAAAAACACCGCAAGTGCTTGTCTGTGTTTATTAAATTACTGTTAGTACGGAGAGCTTTTAAATATATTTTGTCCTTGTAGCTGCTAAATACACTCATTATTAACGCCATAAAGTTATGTGCCTGCTACCTTAGAAGTCCCATTGAATAAGTCAAGGATATTCAAATCATGGCCCTCAAGGGCCGGTCACTGCTGATTTCCCAGCCTTCCTCTACCTGTCAGCCAGGTGTGATGCCCCTGTGCCCAATCAGAATCAGTGATTACTGTATTAAACTAGATACCTGGGAGAACTGAAAACACAGCCTGGATTTGGAATCAAGGGCCAGGTTTGAAGATCCTTGGAATAAGTGTTTGAGAAACCGTCTAGGCTAAAATCTTGTCTTATTCTACGTAGATGAATGGTACCAGTGTGTGTTCGTGTGCATTGGACTTATTGGGAGTTCAGTTATCATCGTTAAGAAATAATGGAATGAAAACGAACATGAAATAAAATAATTCCTGAAATGAAATAAAAATGAAATCTATATTTACAAAAAAATACCGTGTTGGACTTTAATCAGCAAAACGTAGCAGCACATCACCAACATCCACAATCTCTCCTCTTTTAAAAGATGTAGTTGCTAAGTCTATAGGTTCACCGCCACTTCAGTGCTTATCGCTTCCATGATTTACCCAAACAATAGCATGGGGCGCTGTGCTAATCAAGTTTAATGAACATAAGGATTTTAAACACATTACCAATTTCTTGCTGCAAAATGCAAAGGTCATTAAAATTTTAGGCTTACTACTAATTTGCTTATGGAATTGTGGGCAAAAAAATATTCATATATTATAAATTGAAATTAAACGTTAAGATTAATCGACCAATCGGCAGAATGGTCGATAGATTAATCCATAGAAAAATAGTCGTTAGTGGCAGCCTTACAGTTTAGTAATTTAATTTGTTCAGTACTGTGATTTGAAAAGTGTTTGATACAGCTGTAATATATTTTTAAAGAATTTAGTAAATAGAAACACTGTCTGTTTTATTGTATTAAAATATACAAATCTCAGTTAGTTGGTAATCTGGCAAAGACATAAATGAAAAAGTCTGTTATAATGACCGTCCGCTTATTTTGATCGATCGATCTTACCCAGAGGTGATCACTGTAAGCGGTTTACACTGTAATTTATTTTGTTTGCAAGAAACTATTTATTTTCTGCTTTTTAAAGGAACTTGGTTTTTACCTTAAATTAAATTATGACCTTTTTCTTAAGCTGTTTTCATTTCATGTTATGTGTGCTTTGAATTCAGTTGTTTGAAATATTCAATGAATAACCATACAGTAAATGGTTTTCTTGAATAACCAAAATGATTTCCTTCAATTATTTAAAAAATATAAAGATAAGCTATACAGTCTTTTATTGGAAACAATATCCTAGCTTTAATAGTTGAGCATATTTACTGTAAACACCTTGTGAAATATGAATAGAAAAAAATAAATAATCGTTTATTAATTGTAAACGAGGTAAAATGTTCAATTAATCGTGATATTGATTTGAAGTCATACTGCCCAACCTCTTTGTGTGTATGTTTGCATGGGTCAGTTCCAGTCCGCATTCCTAGCATAACCAGATTAATTTCTGGATATGTTTACTTGACAACGCTCTGTTTTACCCAAAACAACAATTTTACAGCTTGTTATTGTACTGTTGGAATTCAGGGAAGAGGCACAGGTGACAGCAATGAGTCAGAATGACATCATTATGAAAAGCTAAGCGTAATTAGCATGGCTCAGCCGGTGAATTATTTATGTAGCTTAGTTGCATTTTTAATTTGTTCTCAAATATTCTATAGTGATAGTAGTATAGCAGTATATAGGCTACCTTCCAGAAGGGCCAGCTCACGTGTAATGGTGGTAGGAGACTATTAAACTGCCATAATTCAGAACCTGAGCATCCTCTCAGACATCTCTAGAGGCTTCACGCACCCACATGGGCTGTGTAGCTAGCGTGCCGTTTATTTTGCTAGCTAGCTCAGTCGCTTCATGCTAGCTAGCTCAGTCGCTTTATTTTGCTAGCTAGCTCAGTCGCTTCATTAAATAGCTGGTCCAAACGCTGATCTTTCTGTGTACTTCATTTCAGTCTGGCATCATGGGTCATCTCTGATGCCAGCCAACTGCAATAGGAAATATTTCCAGACCACGACAAATTTTATAGTGACATAATTCGGATTTATTTATTATTATTGCATTTATATAAGGACTCAGTGACTCCACTTAACTACTTGGAGCTTCAGTTGATCAGTAAATCCATGTAAAACCTGGTTGTGAATCTCCTGTATAATATTTTCTATTAATGCGTCTAAGGCTTCTGTGTTAATATTCCCTGCAATACTTGGAGTAGAAGTGGATGTTTCTTGCGTGGCAAGTCGCCAGACATACGGGGCACTCAGCGGATACTGTGTGATGATTGCTACAGTATTCATTTATTTAAAGTAAAGTTTATTATTTATTATGTTTTATGGTTTTGTAGTAACTAAGAAATCTGGATGGGATGTACAGTTTTACGTTTAAATAGTTGACCTGAAATGCTTCTGTAAATTTATTTTGCTGCATATAAGCAGCATGATTTTAAACTAAAATGCTAGCAGTTTTATGTGAAAGCATCTGCTAAGGGCTCATCCTGTGAGCAGGAGCACATGACCTTGGGATTTCAATTTCTGGGATTTCCTCCTTTTTTAAGAAGTAGATGGGAATAGGGACCCAAGCAGAGAAACAATTCTCCTTAATAATAAATGTAAATGTTTTGTTTTTGGGGCGAAGCAGACTGCAGGCAGAAACATCTTGTCTAACTGGCTTGGCATATGGGGGAATGCAGGGCACAGGTTTGGGGTTACTGAGCAGCAAAAAAACCTGTAGGTAGAGCAGGAATGAGAGAAAGATGGGATGATTCAGCATGTAGAGCGATGGTCACATGAGTCATCTTCTGGGGACAGGGGCCCACTTGCCCCCCTCACTCACACTGTTAAACAGTAAAGCGGTATTTATACTGGTCTGTCATATGTAGTAATGGGAGTTTAGAGTAAGTGAACAGAGCGTGATCATCTGAGGCACTGTGATTCCAGCTTTTTGCTTGCCTCCACTGTCTTTGTGACATTAAAAAAAAATGGAGTGTGGTCTTTGAATCTATTGTGAATTGTTTTGTGTGTTTTTTTTTTTTTAACCAAAATCCAGCTGTGCTGACGGATCGGTTTATGCTGGGGGGCGACAGCAGGAGATTGTAGCCGAACGCTGGCCCAGGTGGTGCTTTTCTCTGCTGCCCCCCCCCACCCTTGCCCCAAAGAATGAAGATCAGCTTGAGGTTTTATTCTGTTCCAGTTAAAGGATTTTGGTTTGGTTTCACACTGGGCTTCCGCATTTGGATGAGCTTAATTTTTTTTTTTTGTAAGAATGTACATTATATTTCTTTAAAGGGAAGTATTTCTATTTGTGACATTATTTCACGTTCAATTTGGGCTCTCCTGACCATCCAGTGCGGTCGGCCAACAACTTGTACTTACAATTGTCAGCATGCAAGGCCGGAAGACTGCAAAGGGATCACCTTTTGAGTTGAGGACTCATTGACCCAATTCTGCTAGTGGGGGGGTGTTGAAAGTGTGTGGGGGGCCCAGCATAGGCCTTGTGTGTCTCGGCCTTTCGGAAGAATACAGATTGTGCTACAGATTACTGATGGGCTGTCCCTGCTCATTAAGAATGGGGCACACTCATTGCCACAAGTTGGAAAACGGGGAGCCAATTACACAGTGATTAGCTGCTTTTCAGCTATAGCAGGGGTTCTGCTTTTCAATTGAACTGAATAGAATTGAAGCTTTATTTGCCATTTGAACAGGTACTGAAATACAATTACATTGGAATTCTTGCGCAGTCCGCCTTGGCCAAGGTTTAAAAAGAAAGGTAGCACTTTACTTAAAGCAGTCACCGTAATGCAATACAGATTACTTCATAATGCATTATAGTGGTCAGTATAAGCCATTATAATGTATTATGAAGGTATTTATAGTGCATTATAGAACTTCATAGAGCATTCGTAATGCATAAAATACATGGTTGTAATGCACTATGTGCTATGCCTTTTTATAAATAGTTATAGCCATCTTTATAATGCTTTATGAATGCATTATAATGCATTATGAAGGTATATATAATCTATTATACATGACTGCTTTAAGTGAAGTCTTACCAAAAGAACAAACAAGGCTGACATATAGAAAGAAAGATGTATCTTTTTACTCTCAAAAGTAAATAGCCTTAAATAAAGTATAAGGTGCTTGGGCCTTGAGTGTCAGTGGTAGACAGGGATGGAAATGGTAGCTATTAACCGCCTCCCCCCAAATGCTGGTATCTACTTTTGGCATCTTGGCCCAGTTTGCGTGTCACACTGGTCTCTCCATCCTGAATGTCCTTAGCAACCAGCCTAACTGTGGCTATCTTTCTTAAAATATCTCTGCATGTTGACTCGGTCCTAAGGTCTTCACCTCTCGGATAGCTGCCGTGGTTTCCTGTAATGACATCGTCAGTGTTCACTGTATTTAAGGACCCTCCAGTGTGGGGTCAGCGTTCAGTGGGATGACAGGTGGAGCAGCCTCTGCATGGCCACTGCAATCCCAGCCAAGAACAGAACAATACCTCCTGACGGCTTGCAGTTACCCAGCTGTGATTAAGGTTGCTTAATTACTTTATTGAGAGCTCCACAGATCAGCTTGCATCTATAGGGGTACGGGCTAACTTCTGGCTCTGATTAATTGGTACAATAATGTCTTCTGTGGCAGCTGTCCAACTCTTCCAATCTCTTCATTTTTTTGAGTGGTAGTGCAGGATCGAAAACAAAGTAATATTCTTCGTGAAATAATCACAGAGTGGATATGCTTCAAACCGGATGTATAAGGAGCAGAGTGAAGACCAGCCATGAGGAGCCCAAATCAAAAAAAAAAAAAGTAATTTTAACACCTGCACAATCCGTAAATGTCAGATGTTCGTTAACGTCTCTTTGCTATATTGAACCGTGGCTGAGATAGATGGGGAAATGCATTGTGCCTACGGACAGACATTAATTCAGGAAGTCCATCTGGGCACAAAAAGTAGGCAGATGCTGAGATGAGAGATCCGGAGAGGGTGGGCACCTGCCCCCAGTGAAGGAGGCAAAAGCTTCATTTTACTGTGACCTTCTGTAAAGGCCACGAGCTGGCATAGCGGTTAAGGAAGCGAACCCATGGCTCTAAAGGTCTCCCATTTACATGCCATAATGAAAGTCACTATCAGGTAAGAGGCGAAGCTTCGACTGAGATCCCAGAATTCTACAAAGAAATAAGTACGGCCGTTATTATAAACTTAATATACAAGCATTTGCTTGGAGATTCGTTTCGCAGATCACGAAGCGGATAAGCATGCCGGGTTAAAACCCTCGAAATATGGCAAAAGTTCCTCAGAAAGGTTAGCGGGATGTTGGACTTTGGCCATTTTGTTACTGAGCCTTTTTCGATATGGTTGAGCCGCATTGCTCATTGTGAACTGTATGTAATTTAGAAGGAAAGCTGTTACAATTGCCCTCGGTGAAGGTGTCAGCGCATCGAATGGGTACTTAACCAGCAAGCATTATGCTGAAATGGGAATAGTGCATGCGAACTCCATGGTGCAGATTAAAAGTGCGCGTATAGTGAGTGTCAGCTATCTTTTGGGGGGAGGGGGGGGGCGTTGATGTGTTGAGCAGAGTGGTGGCAAAGCTCTGCTGGCGCCGCCTGACCGGTCGGGTACGATTCACCAGCACAGTCAGCTAAATTATCATCTCCTTGCTGACTCCAGCCCAGTGGAACGATGCGGGCGACTCGCTTATCACCCTGCACGTACTGGGCAGATCCTGCCCCGTGAGGGTCGCTCTATAAAAGTCACATTGCAGACTTTATTATGTCGCGCTGGTCTGTGCATTGAAGCTGATCGCGTCTATTTAAGTCGTGGCGGGGGTGCGGTAAAGCTGGGAAATTAGGACAATTGCAGGGGCCTCTGATTGACGGGGCCCTAAAAATTTGGAACGTAATTGGTCTGGGTTGGGGGCCCAATCTGATATGCTTTCATGGGGCCCGACATCTATTATACAGACTGTCTCTTATAGAGCAGTGATGTCCACGTATCATTTAACTGAAAAATATTACTGTCTAACTAGTCTTTACATAAAGAACTTTACTGCGTTTTTTTTTTTGTTTTTTTAGGTGACACGTTAACCTTGCCAGCTCGGCAGTGCTGTAAGTCTGTCAGTTTTCCAACCCTCCCCATCCGTAGCTCTAATTTTACCCCCGTCCATGGTTGGATTTGCACGTAAGCCACTCTGCCTGACGGATACAGCAGCTGATATAAATAAGCCAGCTGACCTTGGTGCTGTGGCTGTCAAGACTCTATCCGCCGCTCTGAAAATGCAATCAAGTTCTGGCACTTTGGCCCAAAAGGAGCCATTTCGGATTTTTTATACCTTCAAAGGGACTTTCCCTCTTTTTTAAAGATCCATTTTAAACAGGATCTGACTCTCGCCAAACTATCAGGGAGACTTCAGCTCATTCTAAAATTAGGGTCAAGTATTAAATGTGTTCATACATTCTGATTAAATGCTAAAATGTATCCCCGATTTTTTATTGAAAGGTGTAGAACAGAATCCATTAGCCCTCCGCGGGGTAAACACTAAATCGGACACAAGGCTGCCTCGACATTTCGTTGACTCATAAAGTTTGTTCCCCATATGGTGTGAATCACACCGATGCCCTCAGTGAAGACCTCAGCGGAGCAGCTTTAGCACCAAGTCCCAAGCGATGGATCCAAAGTGAGGATCAGAGAGAGGCGCTTGCCAGTAATTGGAGGTTAAGGGCCTTGTTCAAAGGCCCAGCAATGCAATCACCCCTGCTGGCTACTGTATTTGAACTGGTGATCTTCTGATCACAGAGCTACACATCACCCCATAATCTGTGCCTCAAAATATGCCCGACAAACCTCATGCACATATTCCAGTAAGAAAGAGAGAGATATGTTGATGACATCACATGTTAGCGGTTACCCAGACATTTGTGGCCACAAAGACAGCTGCTCATTCGTTGTCTGTTTGGCAGGCCAGCATGGTTATTGAGGTTAGGTGTATCGCCCCGGCACCTTTTATGAGCAGTGTCCTTCCTTAGGATGCAAGTCTTTTGTTTGGATTTGGTCGCTCTGCTTTTTTGTTGCATCTTTTTCCTGCACATGATTTGCAAATCAGCCTTGGATATAGTGCAGGCCATTGGTGTGTCTGACCATTTGATGTTGCACAAAAGTGATTTCCTGGTAAGTTAGATAGTGGTAAATTTGGGGGGAAATTGTGTTTAGTGACATCGGGTTTGAATTCTCTTTTATTTGTGTCTCTGCAGTTTGTGGGTCAGGTGTCCGTGATCGGAAGCTCGCAGGTTCAAATCCCAGGCTCGGCAGAGTGATGTCACTTTTGGGCCCCTGAGCAAGGCCTTTAACACCCATTCGCTGCAGGTATTTTCTGACCTTGCTTTGAATTAAATGTTGCTTTGGTTGAAAACAGCAGCTAAATAAATAAAAAATTGAAATTGAAAAAGAGTTCAATAAACTGGAGCCCCCTGCTGTGCGTGACTCAGTTGGGGGGGGGGGACAGCGGGTGGGTTGGCTTTACCAAATATTTATTATATTCAGATTAGTTTCATGGGAATTAGAAATGGAATCAGCGAGAATATTCACTGAGTTTGGGGGGAGGGGGGTTTAGGCACTACACTAAATAAATACATAAAAGTTTTGCGTTACAATTAATTTAGGCACATCTCACGCTCAGGCTTTAAATAATGGCTAGATTTTGTTTACTTTCTTTCTTTTTGCAGTACGGTTAATTTCCGTACAGGTGTCTTTCTTGTCTGTGCCAAATGAGTTGATTTCCTAACTCCCCATTCTCTCACTGATGCCACGTTCTGATATTTTTTGCGTGTTATCACAAACGCTTGCTCTGAATGGTAGGCTCTTGCCATGGTGGAACCAATAAGTATTTGGTTTGAGGCCCCTCTTGTTACTTAACCACTGCATCCCGTGCTTTATTTTTTGAGTCATAATGCCAAATCAAGCCATGGGCTGAGACGCAGTGGAAGTGGGAGTTTGATGACTCCAGTCCAAATTTTCATAGCTGGATTCTGGGGTTACCTAGCGACGGCTCTCCGCAGGGATGCCTCAGGTGCCAACCGCTATATCGCATTGCTTCTGTCATGTAGCGGCTTGTGGTATCTACTGTCATTAGGGCGTCTGGGGCTGTGCAGAGATTCCGGCTGCTTAGTTATGCCCCCGGCAGGGGTGTGTGGCACGCCTGTGTTTTTGACCATCCGATTATTCCGGGCTCAGTCCGTTTTTAAGGAGACGATTAGAACGCCACACGCTGCCAGTCACCAGAACCGGATGTGGAGCTGGGATTTGGGCTCTCTTAACACCCTTTTTAAAGCCATTTCCCACAACTTCTGGCAGGTTAATTAAAAAACAAAAATACTGTTATGCTCTGCTTGTAGGTTTCATACATGGTGGTCTGCGTAACAATGTGACTGCTTTCCCTGTTATTTGTGACTCATTTCTGAGGAGATGTTGGTCTTCCTGAATGGCGTCACATTTGCAGACCCCCTGGATAACACAGTATTTAGGGATTCCTCAACATTATTCTCAATTTAGCAATGGCTATTACCCAAGTGTCGTGTGGCTACAGGTTCAAGATCCTAGAAATTGTTTTTGAGAAAGGTGCTTCTTTTGAGGTTCTTGAGTAATCTCGTCACTCACTCAGTGTGGACCGGAGCATCATTCAGGCTAAATGGGCTGCGGTATTAATTAGCGTGAGGTCTTGGCAAGGTCCTGTGGTTCCGTGACTGTAATCACTCCTGGATCATTGAGTTGTGCGGCACAGCTCTTGTGGGGAGCTCCCGTGTCTGAAGTGCACTTTGAACTCCTCCGTGAAGCCCACCGTTCTGAAGGCTGTAGGTACCTCTTCTTTCCTTTTCTCTCTCGCTCTCTCTTGCTCTTCCCCCTCGGCTCCCCGTCCATGTTTCCGCGTAGCGGAGTGGCGAGTTTCCTCTTTCATCAAAGGCGTTAAGATGTCGCGCGGTCGGTCCCGGGCCTTGGACGGCTCCCGCTAATGGCGCCGCAAGCCGACGCTCGCGCCACAGTTAGCGCCTCTGTTAGCGTCGACGTTAGCGCGACACCGTAGCGGATGCCACAAAATGGTGTGAAATAGTGCAAGCTCGTGCCGCGACAGTGCCGAGGCCCTGCTCGGGAGGGGTGGGGGGGGGGGGCAGCCTCTATCGCCGCGCCGTGAAAAGCAGAAAAGCGGCGGAAGCTCCCCGATTAGCGGCGGCACATCCCTCCAGCGAGCGGCCTTGCATAGGAATGCACTGCTAAAGGGGCCCTTTCTCCCTTCCCCCCGCCAGCGAGCACCGTGGGTGGTGGGCATTCATTCAGGGTGCTACACAGAAAGGTATTTGTTAGAAGGGCAGTCCTTTTTAGCAGCAGGAGTGTGTGTGTGCCTGTGAGCGTGCAGGAGTCTGTGTGGGGGGATTTAAAAAATGATTTCAAAAGCGCAATGATGCCGACATCTTAGACACACAGGGGCTTTTTTTAGTGTGATTTTTGCTTTTTAGGCCTGGGATTAGAGCAGAATGCTTGCTCTGTGTGCGTGTGTGTGTGTGTGTGTGTGTGTGTGTGTGTGTGTGTGTGTGTGTCAGGAAGGACTAGGCCTTCCCAGGGAACACAGACCCTCAGCCAGTCTCTCAGAATATTAAGTCATGCTGTGGTTAAGGGCCACTAAAGGGCCACAGGGGAATCTCCTGTCATCCCGAGGATGTGAATAATGTTTGATCTCACAACTAACACTGGCTGCTCCTCCTGCCTGATTTCCTCATCCTTTAGTCCTCATCCCTGGCCACGAGATTGCAGCAGAACATTTTTCAAAGGTCTCCTTCTTCTTATATATTCTTATATACTGACCGTCTTCAGTGTTTTGTTCCATGTCGTGATCCGTGTGTCTATGTACTGTATACCATGTGTATCGCGAGCAGCCTGTCACACGTAAGCTGCTAATGTCTTTGTTTGGTAGAGAACACGTTTAAAAATCAGGTCACTGGAGAGCAGGTGAAATGAGGCAAGTTTAATGGGTTTTTCTTTTCACAGAAACAGAATTCCATTCTTTGATTCTCTCTCGCACAATTTTGGGTTCACAAAGCCTGAATGGTCCCAAACATTTTAGATTACATCGTTTTCCCTTCAGAAGGTAGGAGGGGACTTTAGATTTTATTTTTGAGGGAATCTGACAGGACCCAGAATTTTAAGTTTTTCAGCAAATTAAGCCTTTCCATATCAGCCATTCTATAAGAAACAAAGTTGGAGTGAATCTCTCTCTCCCCCCCCCCGACATACACACATTAACTGGATTATTAATTTAACTCATTTTTAATGTGCTTAGCAAATTATCTCATGAAACCTATTTTAATATAAAACCGGGTTTTACTGAAGTCATTCACACGAAGCGACTGAAGAGCAAATTGTCCGAAACTCACTCTGACAATGGGATACTTTTCCAAGAAAATGTCTGTTAACTGATCTCTCGGAATCTTCGTCAGATTACAGGACTGGGTGGGTTTCAGTTCCCAGTACTATAAGGAAGACGGCAAGCCGTTGGCCTTCTGCGAGGGGGGGAAGCGCTTTTTTCAGTAACAAGCTACTGATGGACAGGCACTCCCCCCCCCACACACACATACACACACACACACACACACACACACGATTCACGCAGTGACAGCATCCAGAGCTTGATGGATGATGCTGGCTCTGTATCCATGTTCACTGGGTGTGACAGACCACACTGCAAACTGCTGCCAGCTTTCTGCACTTCATTTAAATCCATGCATGCATCTTATATCAAAGACTTCAGAGGTGCTTTATTTATAGTTTGCACATCTATCCCTGTGTGAGAGACAACTTATACTTTATGATTTTTTTTTCCATTTTAGATTTGATGTTTTGCCCAGAAGACATTTGACTTCTGTGCTTTATAATGTAGTTCACGTCTGTGTTTGAACAAAAAAAAAATCTCACAGCCTAACTGGCCTAATCAAAAATTCTCTCCATCATCCTTATTTTTCGACATCAGGACCCTGAAAGCCTTGGAGTCAAAGTGTTAGAACAAGACTCTAAAATTTTATTTACCACGGGGCCCCCAGCTGTGACCTGTAACGTATTAGACCTTTTTTGCAGCTAGAATTGCATCACTCTGCTTTTAACGGCCACCTAAATTAATCTTTTACACATGGTGACTCTGGAGTATAGCAGAAGTATAGCAGAAGTATAGCAGAAACGATATCCATCTTGAAACTATTTAATCAGGAATGTGCTAGAAAAACAGTACTGACGTCAGAAATGGCCTGCGCATTCTTAAGAAACATGGGGCGAGCCTGCGAGTGGGACAGGGAGCCACGTAGCGATAAACAGGAAGTGACAGGTGTGCGCTCTGCGGCGGCGTGCTAACCAGTGCTATCGGGCTCTCCCCTGCCTGCTAAATGGAGCGTTTGGGGCCCATGTCGCTCTCCATCGCAGCCCCAGCAGGGAGCCTGTCTGTCTGCAGGGCAGCGGGGCACACGGGGCCTCAAGATGTGGGTTTAGCCGGCCGTCTGAACAAGTTAAAATGCCATTATGCTTTTATGCGTAAGGATATCGTGGCAGCGGCCAGGGAAATGCCATCGTGTGCAGAAGTACGTCGCCCCCTGTTGTTGTCTGAGGAACAGAATGGAGGACCAGGTAGGGATACAGAGCTGTTCTGACCTTGATGGCTTTACTTTGCCTGGATATATTTATAAATATATCAGCATCAGAACACTGGCTACCAGATTCGAGCACAGATTCTTTTCCCAGTCGGGTCCCTGGCACCTGCGCTTCCTAACACCGCTACTATGCTTTATCAGTCACTTTATCAGTCATTTTATCCAGGGCTGCTGACTCTCGCACGTCTGCCGTGACACTCACGCTTTCTCACACAAGAAATCTTTAAATCTATATTATTCCATTATAAACCTAAAATTAGCTATAAAGCGTTGGGCCAGTTTGCAAACCGTACAGACTATTGACAAGGTAATAAAACCGTCACATAGCAGTAAAGGCGTGTGCATATGTGTGCGGACTTGTTTAGAAAATCTCATGCATGTCAGCTGACCAAAGTTGGCAACCCTGTATATCATCATAATGTCCAGTTGTAATGCTATATTTTGGATTTTATGCACTATTTTGCACGCCGTTGTTTTACAGTGTCTACAGAGCATTTCAGACTGGCTGAACAAACATACATTTCAGCTGTTGTATGTAGCTAATAAAGATCTTAAATCTTGAAATGATTCGTTGTAAAATGAGGGGCTTTCATTTCTGGAGACAGGTGAGCCTGGTCACCTGAGGCTTCTCCTTCTCTTTGGGAGAGATGCAGCTGACTCCTCTCAGGCGCGTATGCCGCAGACAGGATGCTGTCCGTGGTGCTGAAGGCTCCCTGGAGGGAGGGTGCTGATGGGACAGCACCCTTCCCTCACACACACACACACACATACACACACACGCCTTCCTCTGCTTCCTGATCATCCGTGGCCATGGTGGCCATGGACATTTTTATAAGATCTGGCAATCAAAGTTTCTTTCATGAACTAATTTCTGATTTGCTGTCTCTGCTACCGTACTTATGTGAATTTTCTGACGTGTAAAAGCTTTGTTGGGTTGATCAATAACAGAAATCCATATTTTTTTAATGGTATCCAGCTTATTTCCCCTTGGGTGTGCAAACTTAATCTAAAATCCAATATCACTGCCATTGCAGTACCAATGAAACATAAAGGACTGCAGAAAAAACTCTGTGTATGAATACAATATAAAGAGATACAGTCAGCTGATATTTGGAAATGTCACTTTTTCTACAGTCCCCGTGTCAGTTCTTTCAGCTTCCATAACTTGCTTGCTTAGGTGGATCGTTGACTATAAGTTTTCTTGCGTCTGCGTGTGAGAGCGCCCTCTGATGGACTAGCCCCCTAAGCGAACCTTGGATAAGTGGAAGATGATTGAAGATGAATGGTTAGTGGGAGCGCTTTGTGAAAGTAAACGTGGCATTTTTAAGATAAAAAACGCTGCGTTTTGACGAGAACAAAGGAGCTGTTGTGAGTAAATTACGGCCTGGCACATGTGTGACTGAGCCGTGTGCTGTGTCGTGGTTGTCCTTCAGGTTCCACGTAACGCCAGGTGCATTTCAGGCGTGCCCGCCCATACTTCTCATCAGCGGCCTTCCAGCTGCCACTATGACACGTGTAGCTCCGAAGCAGATGTGTTACTGGGCAGAAGCAGGCCACATGCATGCATCCTTGCAAATTCATGGCGCAGTCGTGATCTCGCTGAATAATTCAACCGTGCACGGGACGTAAGATGGAACCACTGCACCCTCTGTACCCTTTTCCCCTGTGTATCCAATTTACAGATTTAAATAACTTTTTCTTCTGCATGGCTGCCCAGGAGTGATATCGGTCTTGACAGATCACAAATTTGTCTTCCGGAACAAATTTTCATGGCAAAATGTATAATGTTTTAATGAGACTTTATTATGTATTGATTGCAAATTGATATCTCTGGTAGGACTCGCTCATGCATATTTTAGTGGGCAGGCCGCTGTGACGATGTCATTCACGTCCCTGCGAGAGCAGAGCTCACGGCGCGCATCTGCTCTTTGTCAGGCTAAAAAGCACGTGTGGGTTATTATTAATATTGCATTTTATTTGCCATTTGTACAAGTATATAGGGATGTTTGAGGTATCGCATCATTCACTCCTTCCTAAGACATACACACATGGACAGGTGGGAGCGAGTATGGGGTCTGTGTGCAGGGTCAGCCAATTTTCTGCATCCCTCACCCCCCCTCCCCCCCCCCAGAGCATTTCAGGGTGTTAAGGGCCTTGTTTAAGGGCCCCAAAAGAAAAAAAAAAAACAGATATAGGTTTTAACCCGAGTCTTTCAGCACAACAACAATGATCTTGCTCCAAGTGAGCTGTTCAACCCTCCGATGTTACAGACTTCACATCAGACCCACCTGCTGTGTTGTTGTTATCTCCAGCTCGCAGCCCCAGACCAGAAGTGCTCCCCTGATCCCACCTACCAACACTGAGGAATGACACAGAGTCATCGAAGCTGCAGCCAGATCTGCATTTGCCGCTAGCGTTACTTTCCATTAGTCACTACAGTGCTGTTAGATGCTAATACTGTTCATAGCTGTCCTGCTGCTGTTTAGCACCTACCGCTAGAGGGGCAGAGCTGCTGCTGCGATCGGTGCAGCCAGCAGCCAGGTCCGTAATGTATTATATGGTGTTGGTTCCTTCATGTTGACGTTTGTATCGGCCGTAATACTACCGTTGCTATAGTTGCTATTAGCTACTCCCACTATTACAAATAAGGCAGGTTGGGGGCCAAACTAAAAATGAAAATGAAAAAATATGAAAGAAAATGAAAAAATAATGAAAATGTAAACGCACAAAGGGTGAGTGTGCATTTTCTTCCTCCAGCAGAGTTACGCCGCTGCCTACGACCTCCCAGCTGGCCTCTTTTAGACCTAAATAAGACGATGCGTCCAATCAGAGCCAGCTGGGCTTCATTAACTCCACTGTCTGGATGTAGCACTGAAAGCACAGGAAGTACGCAAGCACAGCCCGTGCCATTTCTGTGCCTCCTGCTGCTGCTGTTTATTAATATTATCAACAATCCTTCTGTGTCATACTGATGTGTTCGTAACAGGTGTTACCACTATATAACAAAGAAGGAACCATGACATTAAATCTTGTGCCGGTGGGGGGGGGGGGGGGGGGG
>JAODKF010000051.1:14901019-14931346 GCA_026779585.1 Mormyrus proboscirostris
TCCTTCGCCCCCCCCCCCCCCTACAAATTCAATTTGCTGCTAATTGGACACATTGGGAGCTGTTTGAACTGTAATTCTAGCGGCTAGTCGAGGCTACGATTCCATTACTGCTGTCAAGAGGGCGCAAATGAAATGCCTTCCATCGGCGGGAAACGTGCCACGTGACCGTTTTTGCGTCCCCCGTGGGCTGAGTGGTACATTCCAGACACGTAGCTCCTGTACCGCCGCTGCACCCGTTCTCCACACCACTAATCTGCATGGGCTTTGCTTTGTCCCTCAGAGCATCCTGTGCTATACGCCATTCAGTGTCTGCAGTCATATGTCCGTGTCACTTTATGAAATTCATAACCTGGTGAGGTGTGCTACAAACATTCTGAACTATGGTTTCCTATGCAGCTCTTCTGCGTATTCTGCAAAACGGTACACGGCATGGATGATACATGACATCATCTATGCTACGGGAGGGATGTTATTAATGACTGTAGATCAGGGAGGGCAA
Organism: Mormyrus proboscirostris; assembly: GCA_026779585.1. NCBI lineage: Eukaryota > Metazoa > Chordata > Actinopteri > Osteoglossiformes > Mormyridae > Mormyrus > Mormyrus proboscirostris. Next base: position 14,901,519 of record JAODKF010000051.1, read on the forward strand.
CCTTGAAATAAATAGAGTGAAAGTACATGTTAAATGCACTGCAAAGTGAATCTTTTGGCGAAGGGGCAGCGGAATGGGCCGGATCTGGCTTTGCAGACGCCGTCAGTAGGGGATATGGCAGGCCAGATGAGCTGGCCGGGACAGTGTTTACTCTCTTTCCAATAATGGATACATGCACCGTAGAGCAATTAAGTAATTATACGATTAGATTTTTAGCTAAAGATCGTCGCCTGGCTGCTTTTTCATTGATCTCATCAAGAACAGTTGAACTATAAAGTCAAATCATTTTTAAGAAATGGAATCACGGTCTGACTGTTTCACATCCCTGTCCCTTTTTCGCAGAAACGTGACATACGCATGGCACTGTGGACTGTTCAGGATGAGAAGCACCGCAGGGCTTCAGGTGCCTGTTCCAGTCCTTGCAGAAGGTTGCGCGGATGTAGAGATAGGGAAGCGCACGCCTCGTTTCCGCACTGAAGCTGATCGGCATCACTTAGGTTGGGAGTCTTTATTGCTGCCTGACCAAGGCGGGTAGGAATTTTTGTTGGCACGGCTTGTGATTGTTGGAGACGCCATGGCGATGAACAGCTAACAATTAGAGCATAATGTAGACAGAGAATAAGAAAATACAAAACATAGGATTCACAACAGAGAGGAGTGAATGCAGCATAATGATACGAGCTGGCCGTCATTGTTAACTGACTGTGCGGTTTCCTGCTACGCCACACACCGCCTTTACACAGCGAGACGGTTACCCAAGAGGCTGAATCGGAGTCCCGTTCCCAAGGTTACGGACCCGGTGCCTTTTGTGCTTCCTGTTATTGGCTGGAAGTTGGGTGGCCGCAGTATACGGGTGACATGAAAGGTGCACCAAAGAGGCCAAAAATTAAAGGATGGGAGAACACAGAACACCCCCCCGAAGACTTTAATAAGGATGGGGGCGGGATGAAATTCATTGTGTGGCAGCGGCAATTAAAAAGGCTTTTTTTTTTTTGTTTTAATCTCCCCTGTACGGGGATCAGAGTCTGAGGCTTCATTTATTCACTGCCCTCCATCCGGGTTCCAGCTTTGAGGCTCCCGTGAAAATTGGCCTCCGGGTATTTAATTTAGTTTTAGAACTGTTTTTTAATTTTTTTTTTTCCATTCAATTTATATTGTTTTTATCTTCCCTTAATGAAAAGCATCTCGGTAAAGGTTAAAATCTCTCAGGTCTCACGTTTTGTTTTGAGATAAAGGGACATTTTGTGGCTTAACATTTGGGATGGATGAAGGCGGCTCTGATTGGGCAGCTTAAAGGATGAAAACGTGTAATTATACGGCACGCGCTCCGAAAATGTGAAAGTGTGAAGCGCCTTCAGTTCTCAAACTGACCTCATCTGTCTCTCACCAAAGCGTTTCTCTGCCAGTTCCCCCTCACCCCCTTAATTGCTTCTTCGGTGACCCGTTATAGAGAAAGAGAAGAGAAAGACTCTTGCTTGTGATCAGAAAGTCATTGGTTCAAATCTTGCCCTCCCCCAAAAATGCTCCAGGGGTAAGTAAAAGGTTGATCCTGTGCTTGGACCCAACGCACTGCTCCTGCCCGTGTATGTATGTCTCTAAGGAGAGCTTCCAAGTGTGATCGGGGAATTGCCAAAGAAAGCACCTCCTACCTTCCCTCCCTGTTTTGGTGAATTTTTTTTTTTGCCGAAATAACCTTGCCTGCTCCCGGGACAGACAGGCAGAGGATCGCTGTCAGATCCGTGTCCGGACGTTCCCAGTATCCCAGTGAATAATGAATGGTGTTTCTCTCATTGCAGCCCAGCTCAAGGGAAGGTCTTTTTTATCAGCTGTGCCCATCACCTGGACTTCAAACAGGTCCCTTTTTCACATGGCCCTTTCCCTTTGGGTTATTCATATGGGCGTGGGGCCGCTCTTCAGCTGCATCCTCTTTCTGATCCCCTTTGCCCCCCTCCCCAAAAACATCCCCCCATTACCGCCTGAGACGCTGCGAGATGGAGCTGGTGGCGTTCTGAGCCGCGGTCTGCTATCTGCAGCAAAGTCTGCAGGTCAATACGACGGGCCGAGGCGCTTTGATAACCGGCGAGTCATTTGCACCGAGCTGCCGAATTGAAAGCGGTCGCCTTTAAGGGTCTGGCCCGCGGCGTGACATCGTGTCAGACCCTGATTGAGCTGACCTTTCGCAAGCTGGGACTCTCGAGGACCGTCCACGCCAGAGGGAATGCGGCGATTAAAAGCTCCTTGCGGCGATTGTGGGTCGTGGACTGTGGCATCCATGATGGTGAGCCTGTAGGGATTTTTAACGAGGAACAAAGTCAAGTTGTGTCCTTTGCACGTCGTTTACCATGTCTATGCAAATGCAAGCCTGACCATGCATTTGGGTATCTGCATTAGGTGGGGTGTGTGTGTGTGTGTGTGTGTGTATAATATTCTGTCTGGCCTGGTACGTCAGTCTGACTGTATGTTTCCCGAAGGTGTTTCTCATGCAGAGGCACGCAGGGCTGGTGGGAGCTGGCTGCCATCGTGGGCCTTTGTGGATGAAGCGGAGTGGGGAATGAAGCGAATGAAACGGCTCGCGGGGCGGAAAAAAAACAATCCTGTGTTTTATGGAAAAGATGCAGCGGCACCCCGGGAACCGAAAGCTAGAAATAAAGAAGAAAAGAAATGAAACAGGGAACAGAACAGGGGATGACTGGATTGGATAATGCTCAGGATTGGAGAAGATGCTAGAAAAGGGGCGGGCGTAGGGGGGGCGGCATACGACAGAAGATTCTAGCATAACCCCACCCCTGGAGAACAACAACATAACACTATGTGTCCAACATGCCGTACTTGATTCTAGTCATGCACTAGCCAAACCCACATCCTTTTTTGAGAAAGTAGAGTCTGCCAGTGCTGGGAACAATTGGGGGCTGGGGGGGTGTCAAGGAACTTACTCAAATGTCCAAAGGCAGGAATCACTCCTGTAACCCTGAGATTTGAACCAGAAACCTTCTGGTCATAGATACAGCATGCAACCCACTAAACCACACACCACCCTCTGTCAGGCTCTGCATGAATCACACCTAATCACTATCTTGTGAATCCTAACTGCTCACCAGAGCAGTTAGCAGCAGATTTTTTTTTTGGTCAGGTTATTTCTTCGTATTTATTTTGATCAACCCGGTTCATACACACATGCACACACACACACACACACACACACATACGCACACACAGGTTTTCGTGGGGACTCTCCAATCATCTATGTGGAGAAAACTCTAATGCAAACAACACAACCTTAACCCCTACCCAGGCCAAACCTTAACCAGACCTGTAACCCAACAAAATACAAGACTTTTGGCATTTTTACTTTATTGATTGCATTCGTAGATCTTTGTGGAGACATGAAAACTGGTCCCTACGACGTCAAAAAACGGATTTTTATTACACTGTATGGGACATTTGGTCCGCACAAAGAAATATATACCTAATCCACCACACACACACACACACACACACACGCACACACACTCTGTACCCTGCCTTCTGCATTAAGATAATGGTTCTGAAGTCGTTACTGAGTATCTGTTGTGCCTTGTCGGATGGGGGTGTTTGAAACACTGCTGTTTCAATTGGCAGCGCCATGTTTTCTTTCGTTGTTTGTTTTCTCGCGGGGTGCTGAGCTGGGTCCGTCTGCCCACTGCCTGCCCCATCGCCCAGCTAATTGGAATTTTCCCTCCGCTCAGCCGTTCCCCAGATTAATTATCACGCAACAGCGCCTCCGCAGTATGGGAGGATTGGAGTCAGGAGTCACAGGGGCGCGTGCAGCTTTCATAAGAGCAACGCCTGTGAGCAGCATAGAATGCCAGTTTACTGTATTCTTTAAATTTTATTTATTATTATTTTCAGACTGGGAAAAAAGGGAACTGAAAATGCAAAAGACTAGACTAAACGGTCAAAACATAAAGAATGATTGCAGATACATTTAAATCCTATTTTTCAGACACTTTTATATAAGTGACATACTGACCAGCAGAGCAAACAGGGTCAGACATGGGAGGTTAAGGGCTTTGCTCAGAGGTCCAATGGTGAAATCACTTTGCTGCCCTGGGACTTCACTGCATCCTAAATGGCTTAGTCACACAATATTCCCTAGTTCACTAGGAAAATCATTTTCACATCTGTTCATGTGGCGTTCTTCTTCATAGTGAAGGAGGGAGGGATCTAAGGATAATTTGGGGAAAAGAGGGGCTATAATTGGTACAGAGGGGCCAACCTTATTATTAACCAATGATATGTTTTGACTCTGTGAGTGATGGAGAAAGGCACTCCAAAGGCCAATCAGATTTCACCTAGGGGCAGTGCCCCTGACAGGCCATGTTCTAGTGCAGCTCCTTTCTGGGATACTGTGGTATTCTAGGCTGGTGTGTTTTTTGTTAACTCAACATCGCCGCCCTGCCAGCCACTTGCGGGAGAGCTTTCTGTCGGGCCCCGGCACCATAATGCGATGAGGCTGTGATTGATTATGACACAGAGGCACCCTTGTGGGAGGGGGCGAGGGGGGATAGTCGGTCATTTGTTTGACAGGAAAATACTGAGCGAGTCAATTACACCAACCTCCCCCCCAGGACAAGCAGTGGCTAGAACGGCTAAGGGGGGGTGGATGACGCTAAAAGATAGCACACTTGAGCCCCATGAACCCGAGATGTGTCAGCTCCCCCCCACCTTGTAAATTGCCCCAACATGACTCTCAAAGACACTCAAAGCTGGGGTTGGTGTTGGGGGTGGACAAGCCCCTCTTCTAGAGAGTAATCCAGAGGGAGGGGGTACTCCAGGGAAATTACTCTGATAATCCCCTTCCTCTTCATCCAGACTCCCCAGGGCGCTGGAACTTGACACGGGCGCAGACTCTCCTGGAAGCCATTCTCTGGGTGCACTCACCCTCGGCGCCCCCTCCGAAACAGGAAGTAACAAGAATTGTGACCTCAAGGGCAGAACGGTGGCAATTCAGACGTCACAGGCGACGGCCTTGGGAACTGAGCCGCAGAGGGGCCGTCGTCCTTAAACAAACTGGCATTGCTCGGGGGGGCCTGACCTGGGGCTGGGATTCCAAATTCTTGCGCGTTAAATTTAGTAAGACTCGGGTACGGAATATATTAAAAGTGGCAAATGATGTGTGCAGGGAAGAGAGGAGGCTTGTGGAAGAGGCCGCCGTGTTCGTGCGGCATTCATTGTGCCGCGAATGAGATTCTGTCGTATTGTTTAAGCGTGAAGCTGGCGCTCTCCCGCGGACGCCATTGTAGCTAAGGCGCCACGGGTAACAGCACAAGATAAACAAAAAGAGCCATGTTACTTTCCCTGTAATTGCTTCTTCAGAATGAATCGTGGTGTTTGCATTATTTACTTGCCGGCTTTTTTGTGTACTTGTGTATATCAGCAAGTCCTGCTGTTCCTCACATGCTCCTCACGGTGACTCGGGGGGAGTGCTGATTTGTTTTTAATTTATGTTTTTTTTGGGGGGGGGGGTGCTTCGTTTTGGCTCCCGGTGACAGGATAAGATGGGCGGGTGGGTAGGTGCCAAGGGTTCTGTTGTGGTTTTGTTGATCAGGAAGCACAGAGATGGGGCTTTGGGGGGCTGGGAGCGGGTAGATTTTTACCGAGGGCGGAGGGAGTCAGGCCAGGTGAGTGAGGGATCGTGACTTTGGTCTTGGCAAAAGAAGCCTCAGTCTCTGGGGGGGGGGGGGATTTGATTGAATTACTGAAAAGAAAGCTGACAACATGTAAGGTTGCCTGTCAGGCCAATCTCCCCTTTACTCCCCCCCGCACTCCCTCCCTCCCTCCCTCCCTCCATCCCATTTTTCCTCCCCCGTATTTAAATTTCTGAGTGCTTTCTTGGCATGACAGGACAGTTACCAAAGCATGAGTGTTAATGAACAACCTTAAATAGTAAAACTCATAAAGATACAGATATTACTCTCCCAATAAGCTCAAAGCAATAAATGCAAATGGATTGAATAACGACACCGACGGATATAACAGTAATCAGACTGACGGCAGCGGTGACGAATAACCTATTTATAACAATTCCATTTTTCTATTTTCCTTTTTTCTTTACCACAAGGAGGGATCCAGCGAGGCCAGTGCGAGATAGAAATGAAGGTTATCCCTGAGGTGAAACTGATTGCCGAGGTCCTGCAGGGGGCGCCGTACCGCCTGATTGGTTAAGCGGCGCATCGCCGTGACGATGCTGCCGGGCAACCGACAGGTTGTGGCTGAGGTGTGGGTTCGGACAGGCAGAGGTCCTGCAGACTGTAGCTGCTATGATCCCTGCAAGCAGGTTATAGACAGTCGAAGTACGTCGCATGAGAATTGGGGTAGCCTTGAACGCAGAGCCTGAGCAGTCTCCCTGTATTCTGCGCGTGATCGTCTGAGCGTGTACGCCTGCCTGCGGCTGCTTTGGCTGTCTACACACCATGCGGGGGCTTTGAGCCCGCTTGCTCGCTCGCGCGCGCACACGTTTGTGTGTGTGTGTGTGTGTGTGTGTGTGTGTGTGTGTGTTTGGCTCTGTGTGCCGCTGTAAGCCCTGGCCTGTCCGTGGACAGAGCACACGCTGTGTTTTTCTGGCAGGATGATTAACTCACAGCTAAGAGCAGAATTCCCCCGATACGGGGGAGCAGTGGGGCTGTTTGCTCCGCCCCAGGGATGCCGTCGTTACCACGGTGACTTCGGGTGGCCCTCGGCGAGCCGTCCTGCACGTGCAGCCACAAAGATGTGCACAAGCCTGATGTTTATTGGGTTATTTGCTCCAGCTGTGTGTCAGGAAGCTGCCAGCATTGCTGAGGGAGATGCCGCCTCTATGGTATAGAATGTCAGGTAGCACTCTGTGTATGTACTGAGGCAGGGTCTGATCTCTATGTACAGAGAGGTGGGGGGGGGGGGGCTTCCCAGATAAGCTGGTACGATGGCCCTCTCTTCCCATCCCTTCCCTTTTTCATTACAGCCCCAGCCTTGCCCATTGATCTAAGCGTTCAGGCGACAGCAGATTAATTGGACACCCCCAGACAGCTGCGCTGTCACATTCTGGGCTGTCAGCTTGACGCTTCGGTTGGGGGGGGGGATCATTGAGGAGGCCCTGGCCCCGCCCTTATCTCGGGGATGTATGAGCCAGGGTTTATGGATTGGGGAAGGTGGCCGATTTGACTGGGGGTGTCCGGATAGGGGCCTCCGGTGATTGGGGGGTGGACCTAATGCAGGACAGGCTAAGCTGGATTTTTTTTTTTTGTTATTTATGTCCAACTAAAAATAACTTCCCCTCACCCCCCCCACCATCTTTCTTCCTGCCATTTCCTGAAGTCGTCTTTGTTTTAACAGTCAACGCTGAGGTTTCAAGCAGCTGTTTTAATTAAAAGTCACACTGCAGATGTGGTATCTGACAGCCTGTCGATGACACGGCTTTTATAAACGAGCGCCGTGTGCGTGTGCGTGGGCCCGCTGCGTGTCCCTCAGTGTTCGTGCACACTCCTCACCCAGCGTTAAACAACACGCCGCACCACGTACCACCGCGCTGCTGTCTGGCTCTGAAAACTGGCTTTTTTGTCATAGGAATCGCCATTTTTCAGTACACGTGCGGTGTGGTTTTGTTTGTGTTAAATAGATAATTAGTGATCTGTTGTATGTACAGTCAACCCTTCTGCTTGGCCACTTTCCCCATCGAGTGTTCGGGAGTTTCTGCAAAAGCCACAGACGAGACATGAAAGTTTAGTGACTCATAAATGCATGAAATATACGTACAATGCTGGTGGGGAAGACGCCAGGTCTGTTTACCTGTTGTCGCTGTTTCTCGTATCTCTTAACGTTGCTCCACTTGCATCCTCTCCTCACTCGCGGCGACCAAAAAAATTGTAGGTGGCTGTGCCCCACAATGCTGAAAGGCCGACTGTATGTTTTTTTTTTGGGGGGGGGGGGGCGGTCTGGATTAATAACATGTAATTCCAACATGCACCTTCTGATGCGGAGGCACCATTGAGTGAGAAGGAAGGATGGAGAAAGCCAGCGAGATGTGTGTGACCCAGACGTAATTCCGGCCCCCCCCCCACACTCACCATCCTACTGCCGAAGGCGAGACGGCGAGAGAGTGCCCCTCATTCTTAGGGAATATGTCCTTTACCCACCCCCCCCATTTTGGAGCTTTTGTGTTTTGGGCACTGGGGGAGCCGCTGATGCAGAAAGCATTCCGCCCTGGTAAGTGAAACAAAGGGGAAGCAGAGTGTAATGCGGGGGAAATGCCTGAGGGGGCAGCCTGCGAGGGAACAATGGCGGCATCTCCCCGGCGCCGGACGGGTGCTTCGTTAAGTGCCCATCGGTGTGATTTCCTGGCGGGACCTGGGGGAGAAACGGGCTTAATAATAAACTGATTTAATAACGGACCGGTGCCGAAATTGCAGTAAAATTGCCTCCCGAAGTCATAATTGTCCAACCTTCCTGTCTAAATGGCCGTTTCTGCGATTCCCCGCCTCACCAGGGCAGGTGAAGATGAGGGAGCCCTAGTTTCTGAGTAGCCCGCGATTTTTGGCTGGCTGTTTTTGAGCCCGTCTCATTACCACCTCAGCCGGGGGCGGTGGGGGGTGGGGGGGTTCGTATATATTAAGACTTCTTATGAAGCTGCAGGAGTGAGGGACTGGATGTTGCCATTGGAAACATGATGGGTTACCTGCCCGGCCACGCCGGCCCGACACGGCGCCTGCAGAGCAGCGGCCCTGACACGCCGCGCCGTACACGACACCCTCCGTGCTGACAGGTGATTAAAGGTAGAGTTGGGGAGATGTAAAGGTTGTGAACCCTAACTGCCATCTTATAGGGGTGTAGCGGTGGGGTTTATGCGGTTAGCGGTGTAGCATGAGGGCTCAGTGCGCTCAGGATCGGTGTGCACGTCCACATTGCAGCGGAAGTTCTCAAACTGTGGTACGTGTGACACCAGCGGTACTCAGAGCGCCCCCTGGTGGTACTTGCTAATTTGTTCACCTGTGGTGGTACATGTCTGCTTTGGGTAAATCTGAGGTGATATTTGCAGGGGCGGAACTATGAGGTTTTTTTCAGGATAAGGGACACATAAGAGGAGGTATAATTCCTATAGAAGGGCCAAACTTATCATTATCCAGTGATGTGTTTTGAATTGGCGAGTGACAAGTGACAAGGGGAGGGAGCACTCTGGAAGCCAATCAGCTTTCGGCTTGGGCCTGTGGCCCCGCCCCTGTATACAACCCTGGGTAATTGATCCAAAGAGTTTAACAACCATTATAAGACAACATGGTGCCGCATCATGGGGCATGTAGAGCTGGTTCGAGTAAGTGTTTTGGAGAAACCCATCCATATTAATGAGGCCAGAGAGGGTGGATGCTTGTACCCTTCCTGGGCGGTGCAGTGGTCAGGGTTGGGGGGTTGGTGGCTGAAACACCAGGACTGAGTAAGAAACACTTAAACAACACATGGCTCTGTTCTGACGCATCGTTAGAAAGGCCAGGTCAAACATGGCCGAGAGCTTGACGGGTAGAGGATGGTGCCCCGGCGATCCCCTGGCCTTTGAGCCTGCCGATTAGCCAATCGGCGCCTTCCCTCGGCTTCCAAGCCGCCCCCGGTGCCCCCCAGTCGATAGCTGGCAGTATAATGAGGCTTTGAGTGATCGTGTGTCTTTTTTTCCCTTAACAAATTGGAGTGCCCTTTTCAGCGCTTTAAGCGTGTGCGTGTGCGTGTGTACTTAAATGTTATCGTGTTCTTCGCTTGCTCGCCATCATGTTGCTCTGTCCGCCTGATGGTTTCTTCATTTCTGTGTGTGGATAGTTTTGCATTGTTTCTATTCTTCAGTGTGTGGTCTATGTACTTCCTGGGTTATGAAGCTGGATATTACTGATCGGTGGACCGGCCCCATCTAGGTCACAGCTCAGTCTTGTGTCCTGTCCTGCCTGGACTATGGTATTTATGGCACGGTGATTAGTGTTTTAAACTCTGTTTCTGGGTACTTTGCATTTTCTCCCCATGTTGTCAGGGTTTTCTCTGGGTACCAAAGCCAACCATGTGTCTGAGTACTAGTATATGCCCTGCGATGGACTGGCATCCTGTCCAGGGAGTCCCCTGCCTCGTGCCCAGCGATGGACTGGTGTCCCCGCCAAAGTGTCCCCTGCCTACTGGGATAGGCTCCAAACCCACATCCCTCTACTAGAGCAGTTACTGGAAGGCTAATGGGAGGCATTTATGGTCATGGTTTTTGACCACCACAAGTTAGCACTCCTAGTGAGGCACTGAGGAGTAGCTGATGGCATTTCTAGGCAAAGCTGTAATAAAACAGACAACTTCATTTTGAAATTTAAAGTCCTTCAAAGTTCATAAGCCCAGGGGTTGGGGGGGGGCGTCACTGGCTGAATGACTTAAAATGGAGCCACAGTACCATGGTAACTGCTGATAACCTTTTCTTGTTGCGCCATGCTGAAGCGGCCAAGCCAATAACGCCGAGATAGAATGACAGGAAGTGGATGCAGATTGGAAAATGACATTTTCAGCTTGCTATTCTGTGCGAGGCGGAGGCTCTCATTTTCTTTGTTGAGGCGCCCCCCCCTGCATTTCCCCCCACCTGACCGCCGCCAGGCTTTTCGGTTCCGCATAAACGTATCTGCGGCATTATGGGAAATGGGGCCAGGCCTTGGTGCCCAGAATCAGGAGACGTCTTCCTTCCGTGGCGTGAAGGCAAGGCCAGCGGAGACGTTAATAAACAGCAAAAAAGGGACTTCCATGTTTTATTTAATTTCTCTTCTCTGTAAAACTCAGACAGAAGCCCAGCACTCTAATTTAATATTTTAATTTAGCTGTAATGTAAGCCCTACTTTCTGGCCATTCAATCTCTTTCTCCAAGATTTGTCAGGGGAGATGGATGGGGGGGGGGGGGGGACCGATGGGGTGTTCAGAACGGAAGGATGAATCCCTAGTCGAAGCCATAATGGAGACGTTGTTTTCGGCGTATCTGGATGCGCGTGTGCGGTGCGGTCATGGCGAGCAGAGTAACGAGCTGTGAATTTCACGGCTCCCCGCGGTTCTCCAGCATCCCCGGAATGGCGCGGAAGCATCCCGTATTTGCCAGCCCACCGAGGAATGGGTCTCTTGTCGAGCGGAATGGAAGCGGCGCGGGTCACGACTCGCTGTCCAGCACGCGGGACCAGCACGCGGGAGCTGGCAACCGCATGAGCCGCGGCGCTAAATTAATCTCCGGTGTGACCCTCTTCCTGGAAGCATGTGTGCAGCCGTCGCAGGGACCATGGGGGCGGTTTGGGACCCGGCGCGGGGGGGTTAGGACTCTGCACCCGTGATCGGAAGGTTGCCATTTCAAATCCCAGGGCCAGCGGCCATTAGGTCCCTGGAGATGGCTCGTAACCCCTGGAGCTGTGCACTGTGCCATCTTGCTCTCACCTGTCTGTGTCTCAGATGGGACATATTTATCCACAGGGATCAATCAAATATCCCTGTTAGCAAAAGTTAGCAAAAAAAGTTTAAATGATTATTTCCACATTCTGCTCTAGCTGCTTGTCTCATGCCTGCCTTGACCCGTAACTCGACAGCCTCATTGTTACGTCTCACCCTTGGGGGGGGGGGGCACTTTGGATGTGAAGCCAGTGCTTACAGCTCATGCTAAGGATTACGCCCTTTCCACACAAGCTCACATGGAAAATTCCTTTCTTTTTTTTGACAGATCATCTCCATTTAGTCGGAAGCTTTTACAGTAACGTAAAAATTTCCATAGTGTTTTTTCTGTTTGATCTTGAAAAACAGCTAACTATTTTGAAATTTGTGTAACACGTCTTAGTCAGAATAGTTTGGCTGTAATCAAGTGTTGTGACCTCCCACCCTCGCTATTTAGTACGTTCCACGTTGAAAACACACACACACAACGCACGCACACAACACACACACACAACGCACGCACACAACGTACACACAAGCCCGCACATCTTGCCTACGCAATTGAGCATGTGTGTACATATACTTGCATGCATCCCTCCAATCACACACAATAATTTTATATGTTCGTATAGCGGTGTTACTTTCTTCATTCTTTATTTTTGCTTGTGTTCATGAATTTATCCATTTCTGCGCTTCTTTCAGAAGCTGTTGATCTTTTGCTTTTTTTTCTTCCCTCTCCTTTACAGGTTTGGAGTTTGTTTGTTCTGTTTTCTACTTTACTCATATCATTTTTTTTCTTTTATTTTATTTCTTTTTCTTCCCCCTCCTAGTTTGTCCCTCCTCTTCGACATACTCAGCCACTGCAACATTTTACATGTCCTAAAAATGAAATAAACAAATAAAATAGAAAGAAATCGACCAACATGAGGGGCCTATACAGAGTTTATAGAGCCCCTCATGGTAAAGCGAACACGTTTGGCACAGCAGCGCATTCAGGCCATGATTCTGCTTGTTAAAGCTGCCGGACAGGACAAAAGTAAAAAGAAAAAAAGAAATAGTTTGGCTGTAATCAAGTGTTTCCGCATAATGGCCGAACAGCTCAGGCTGTGTGCCAGCTTGTTTCCTACAGGCGATGGCAGTTTTTTTTTCCCCCTGCCATTCCCAGAGTAAATTGCTTTTATTACAGGTAATTTTGCTTTCCGTTATCCCACTGGGGTTTGTGTTCCGTACACCATGGCTGTAGCATAGCTGCAGACCGGAATAATGATCTGAATCGATGAGTCCCGGTGCCTCATAGTCAGCAAGTGGTCAGAAAACCTCAGTATCCCGCTAACTCTCCTGCTAACTCTGAACGACGCATATTCAGAGGCTGCTAAAGGGTGAAAGGGGCCCTGTATAAACAGATGGTGAAATATCAAAGCTTTTGTTCTGCGATGACGGTTCGAGGGCTCGAGAGCACACAGCAGGGTGGGGATAGCGGGTAGTCGGGTCAAGAGGACCAGGTGCCACTGCGAGTGGGGGGGTGCAGATGAGGCCCAGTGCGAGGGATGCTGGCCAGGCCATGGTTGCCGGCGCCGAGGTGAGCGATTGTCACACTGCAGCAGTGCCGATACTGTTACTGTTTACGGCGTAAATTGAGGTTACTACTAGTGGCCTGACCTTCTGTCTGTCTGTCTGTCTGTCTGTCTGTCTGTCTGTCTCATGTAAGGAACATTCAATAGGTTTGCTGAAAATGACAGTTAGAATCAAAAGCTCTTGCTACTTCTGGAAAATTCCGGACATTTGTACGGTCTGATCTAACATATGCACAGTTTTACACTGGTGATATACTATGCTGCTTCACCAGTTAGTTTTAGGAGTTAGCACTAGGGCAAAGTATAGCGTGTGTGTGCCTGTGTTTAACCCTTACTGGGATGTAGGATGCTTCCAAACAGCTTGTACAGCATTTCCCTGCCCTTCTATTCCATCCACGCATTTAGGTCCCTTTCTTTTGTCCACAGTCTCCACTTGCTTTGGCAAACCTAGAACCACAGGTGGTTCCATTACAGCCGATGTTTTTATTCATATCTTTCCAGGTGCTCTTTATTTGCACTGACATTTAAAAACAAGGCTCAGGAGAGAGAAATCTGACCGTGTGGCCAGCTGGCTGCTGGAATCCTGCAATGGGAATTGCTGTGTATTCCAGCTTGGTGGAGCTACAGTAATTGTGACTCTCTTGGGTTCTTTGTGTTTTTTTTTTTTTCTTTTGGATGGGAGATGTTTAGTTACTTTACTTCTCCTACCCAAACATCTCTGGCAGCTCCAGGCCTCGCATGGCCAATGGTGGAATAAGAGGGAGAGCCTCTGTCCTTCCATTAATGTAATAAAGTGCAGTGCAGAGTCCCCAGTCACACGCAGTCCAGTTAACAGGTCCCATGACACAGAGCAGATGCGCTTTTGTGCCTCTGGAGTCTACCTTCCTGTTTCAGTATCAGTGTATCCGCATTAATGATGTCGTAATGTATCACAACACACTCATGTATATCGCCTTGGCACACTATGCAAAAATGAATTGAATTGAATTGAATTGAATATGGCAGCATCGGAGCCAGTGTTAAACTGGGGAGGGGGGGGCATTATAAGAGCCCCCGTAAGAGAAAAAAACATGTGGATCCACTTAAAATGACCATCCTACAAGATTCAGTGCCGCCCCCCACCACTCCTGTCGCCACTCCCCCCCAGATGATAGCTGGCCTCCAGAGCACCTCCCAAGGCCTCTGGCAGAATTGGAACACCAGTCATAGCATAAAGACCTTGCACCCCACAAAACACACCTACACTGACACCATCCACAGGACATAAGCCTGCCCTCCCTTGGCAATAAAGCGTACGAATGCCCCCAGAAGTAAAATTAGACGGCGGCTCGCACCTGGAGTCTCTCGCTGGGGTGAACGGGGGGTGGGTGGGATTCGCCCTACAAGGTCCTGTGCAAATTTATTAGCGAGCTTCGCGGGCGGATGAGCGAGTAAAGCCGCGCTCCGCCGGGACTCGGCATTAAAGAGGTCACAATCGACAGCGGCGTGCCGCTCCCTTTGGCGCGCCGGCATTCAGTCAGCCAGGGCTGACCTTTACTTTGTAGAAATTGCTTTGGGGACGTAATAATAACGGCACTGTTGAACTTGGGCTCCCGCTCACTTAATCGGCACTTCGACGAACCTGCCGAGCGACGGTCCCACCTTTGTTAGATGCCGCGCCGCAATGCCCGCCACTGTCGGAAAAGTCCTCGAGTCCCCCCAGATAAGGGCAGCGGCCCAATCCGCTTATTAATGTTTACATCTCCGCTGAGATCTCATTTGAAGCTTGGCGGGGGACATCCCATTTCTCTCGCGAACCAACGGCCGCCTGACTTAGCCGATAGCGCTCTCCCGTCCGATTCCATCTCAGAAGAGTGGAGACGGTCGCCGTCGGCGATAGTTGCCACGCGAGGTGACCCCTAGAGGTCATCTTCTGCCTGTTTTGTGCACAAAATGGCCGCCGTCGTGCATTCGGGGCATTAGACAGATCTGTGGGGTGCTTAGTTGCAGTGAAGCACTCCGACCTGCTTGACCTTCAACACGTTGTGCTTCACTGCGGTATTAATCACTGTGGAATCAGGCCTTGTTTCTTTGGGAAAAACTCCAAAGAGAAGAGGCTTCCTGGCTCTTCCTGCACCTGCTTAGTCTTCCCCCTGGGATGCACAATCCTGTTGCCCCTCTCCCACTGAGCCTACCTCCCACATTCCCCCAGAGTGGTCTCCTGTCACCTCGCACAGCTGTCAGCTCATCTTGCCTCTCCATTCGCCCCTGTGCACGCTGCCTCTCTGCTCCCTTAATCCAGAAGATTGAAAGCCATGTCCTCCTGACCCCAAGCAGTCTGAAAGAATAATTATTTTGAGAACAACCAGATGGAGGACAGGAGATTTTAATCGGTCGAGAATCCAGGGCAGGTGAGAAACACCTGTGCGGTCGAACCTCATCACCCGCACGGCAATAGGGAATATTTTACAGATGGTTGGAGCGGTTCACACTCAGTCCAGAAGAGATCGATGTCTGTAACCCGGTTGACCCAGGAGCACAGTAGCCCTTCCAAAGTGTGGAGGTGTTTTACCTCTTTTTCACTGCACATCACATGCTCCACCTTATTTTAATCATCATGGTCTATAGTCGAGGAGAGTATACTCACACACAAAGGTACAAAGCAGTAACTACGCCAAGACTGAGAAAAGGGGCTTCAGAGTTTTTTTTTTTATCTGTCTACCCGTGTGCGTCCTGGGTAGGTAAATGATAGTGTACTCATTCAAGACCGAGCATAGATAAACTAAGATATTTTTGTCTACGAGACTCGATTTTGGCAATAAGTCAATTTTCATAAAATACACCATTACTGCGGGCAGTATGTTGCTGACACCTTTGGGGTTAAGGGTTGAGTGTCCAACCTGGAACCGTATGTGTGTGTCAACTGTGCATGTTCTCCCCATGTCAATGTGGGGTTTCCTCCCACAGTCCAAAAACATGAGTGTGAATGGTGAGTGTGCCCTGCCATGTGCCTGTAGCTTCCAGGGTAAAGCTTCGGACCCCCGTGACCTGGGATGTTCTGCCTTGGTATGTCAGTGAAGGAGGTTCACATGCATAGGATCTAATCAGGTTATTTTCTTGGGTGGGGGAGGATATGCAGAATGTACAGTAGATCTAAGCTCTGCTGCACTGTTTGCAGTTCTGGGCAATGGAGTTATACAGAATCCCGTACAAGACAACCTGAATGCAATGCATTGTATGCGCTGGCGTGCATGGTCTCTCCTCCGGTCATGTTTGACCCCTGACCTCTGTCGAGACGCAGTCTTTTCTCTATCCTATCAAAACTACCTGCCACCCCTGCTCATGTTACCCAGAAGCACAAGAATCACAATGTGATAAATTGGATGAAATTGCTGGCTTGGGGGTTGGGCCATCAGTCTGGCAGGAGATAATGCGCACTTTCAGCTCACCTTTCATGAGAGCAGAGAACTTTTAATTGTGCTGGCACCCTGGGGATCCTCAGGCAGCTGGAAAGATCTGAGCTTTGTGCTCCACGTCACGGGCGGAGAGAATGTCAATGCATCCGTGACAGTCAGACCCAGGCTGACCTCGAAATGCCACCAGGACCTGTTTGAGACACAAAGACTTTTCACAGCCGAGAGATTAAAACCGGAAAGGCCTTTGTTGTCCACTACCCCACGGAGTGTCTGATGGGACAAATCTCACAGAGGCCCCGGCCCTTTGTCGACCCTTTGTTGGAGAGACCCATGAGATGATGTTTAGAGCCGGGATTTCCAAACCATGTTTTCTCACTGTAATTCTGCGTCTTAGTTGTGACCCTTTATCCAGCCTCTCCCCGTGGCAACATACGTCATAATAATCTGTGTGTCTCATAACTGCTGCTGTCCTTTGGAATACACTTCATTCACAATGTGGTGATCAAGTTGGACAAAGCAGGGGAAACGGGCAAAGGCACTTCGCAGCCATTAGGGTGACGCTGCAAGGGCCCGCTGTCGCATTATGTGCGGAATCGGACTCGCTTTGGGCCGACTTGAAATGGCTCGCTGCTGCTGAGCGTCCAGTAAAAAAAAAAAACCTCGAATCACCCATGATCCTAGCCGACTTAATTAGCCAAAGGGCTAGATGGTGGGCGGTCATTCCTCAGCAGGCCTCAGGTAGTGATGATTCTTTCTGTGCTCGTCGTGTCAGCGCTATAAATGGGGCCTCGCTGAGTGAATGAGCAACGGCAAAGAGCCGGAATTCAAATGGCAAGCCCTCTAATCACTCCTTAGCTCTGCCCTATGTGCTAAATGGAACAGACTAATTGAAATTAAGTACAGGGTAGCTGACCAATAAGGCCAGTTTTACCAGTCGGGAAGGAGGAAGCCTGCCTACTCGGGCCATAAACTCGTGCACGGCGGATGGATTTTCTGAGACTCTCGGTCCCTTGTTTACATGTCTGCTTGGCCTTGTAAAGGTTGAGTGGTAGCTGAAAGGTTATTGGGGGTCTGCTGGCAGAGCACTACTCAGAACTTCCTCAGCTAAACTGGAAATGCCGATCGGCATATATAAACGTTAACAGCCCGTGGAAAGGCTTAAATGACTTTAGCGTAATTAGGGCTGTCGGACTGCGGCTGTTAGCGCAGAAGCTCGCCATATGACATCTTGCCTCTCCTTAGCGGCCAATGCTCTTTATAGCATCCAGCCATTAGGCGGAGATTGTCGTAAGCGTTTGATAAGGTGCTCATTACGCATTATCGTACTTGCGTCTCCTTTCGCCGTTGGGCGGACCTCTGTCTCGTGCATCGGGCTTATCTCCTTCTTCCCGCATTGTCTGTGCGCTCCGTGTTCTGTGTGGGTCGCTCTGGATTATGTCATCTATGTATATATCTATTCATGCTCGCAGGCAGACAAGGTGGGAGACTGGTAACAGATCCCAGATAAATCCTAGGCTGTTCAATTCTGTCACCACAACACCTTTAGCCAAAATACCCTGATCTCCCATGCACAGTGGTTGCTTGCTGAGTTAGTCTATCCGTCGTATCTGTACAACTAGCAATGTCTTGGACAGCATCACTTTCAATAATTAATTATTCTGAAATTCAATTTGAATTAATGAAGGCACAATAAATTAATCAAGGCCCACTGGATTTCAAAAACATGTCGAGTATGTGTCAAGAAAAAAAATCCTGTAGTCCAAAGATTAGTTGATGTGAATTTAATCTATATTTTATGCAATGTATACTGAAAAAAACAAAGAATGGTTGCAGTTTGACCTACATTAATGAGAACTTAAATTAGAAATTCATTACAATTCAGATGTTTTTAACATCTGACATCTAGGGTTTTTAGCCCCACCAGGGGGGTTTGGGGGGAGTCTCAGGGCGTCCCGAGAGACGCATCACAAATTGATAAAAAGTCAGTAACATCAGCCACATAGCGTTCAAGCCAAATGTTCGAGCCTAAAATAGCCCATGGCTCTTAGCGATTTATGTTAGCACACATTGGTGGTGGGGGTGCAGTTCTGCTCGCTTTTCATCTGGACGTCCCTGGTTTAAAAAAGGCTGAAAACCGCAACACTAGACCCTGCTGAAGTGATGTTGTTATGATATATGAATATGCATAACTATGTCAGGGACGTACCAATTTCTCTGGGGGCCCAGCTTGACATGGTAAACCTCACCAATCAAGGTGGGGGCGGTAACATTCGGAGATTGGGGGGAGGGGGGCATTGCCTGCAGGTCGATCGGCCAAATTTAAGAAGTTACTCTGTCCTTGAGGCTAAGGATATTGTTGAATTTTTGTATGTGTTTGTTGAATTGTGTTCTCTCCATGTCCATTTGCCCATCAAAGACACAGGACCAGTCATGTTGATCTCTGTGCTGTTTTCTTCCAGTACCACTAGCTCCATTGTGAACATTAAGCTAGGTAGTGCGATATCTCAAGAAAGGAATAGTCCATTATAGCCAGTACTGCGGGGGGGGGGGGCAACTTCGTCTATCCTGAACAGTGAAATGGCTGAAAATGAAATGCTATAATTTAAATTAAGTATCGGGAAATTCATTGTAGAGTCTTAAGCTCTTATGTAAGTCGCTCTGGCTAAGGGCGTCTGCCAAATGCTGTAAATGTAAATGTAAATGATCAGATTATCTTATATCCACAAATGTAACTTCATGGGGGCCCCTAGTTTTCATGGCCTAACCTTGCCTTACGGTGTCTGGATAAGCCTGCAGTCTATGTGTCTGGATAAGCCTGCGGTCTACGTGTCTGGATGAGCCTACGGTCTATGTGTCTGGATAAGCCTGCGGTCTATGTGTCTGGATAAGCCTACGGTCTATGTGTCTGGATGAGCCTGCGGTCTGTGTCTCTGGATGAGCCTACGGTCTATGTGTCTGGATAAGCCTGCGGTCTATGTGTCTGGATGAGCCTGCGGTCTATGTGTCTGGATGAGCCTGCGGTCTATGTGTCTGGATAAGCCTGTGGTCTATGTGTCTGGATAAGCCTGCGGTCTATGTGTCTGAATAATGTCAATTTGCAACATTGTATAGTTAGATAAAATGCAAAATGCAAATGTAAAGTGGCATGACAGCTTTGTTAAAGGGGATGCGCTTTAAATTTTGAAGTGCTTTTGGAAATCTAAGTGTGGATGGATAGAAGGTGACAGCAGCGCGAGTGAGTAACTTGTAAGAGAGAAGCAACACAGCAAGCCATTGGTTGGAGTTAGTGGTGAGCAAAGTGGCGGATCAGCAGTAGATAATGAACGCTTCATTATCGGGACAATGGATTTAAGTGTGAGACACATACCTCTGGGAAGGCTTACTGGACACATTGTTGCCCGACTCATTAATTGCTGGTAATGACCAGAGGTCTGTCATTTCGACCTCTCCCCATCACTGACGCGTAGAAATAATGACAAGATAGATCTTAGAACTGAATTCAGTAAAAGCAACATGGGGAGGGAAGCAGTAATGAATAGTTACCTTACGTTATGGAAAAGTATTATTTGCAAGGTCACTCTTGAAAAATAATGAATTGTAACACATTATTTAAACTCTAATCCTTTTAAACATGCACTACTGGTTATTGACTGCTACTCTTACATGGTGCAATGTTCCTGTCACGCACAGCGAATCGTCAGGTAAACAGTAACCATCCTAAAGATCACCGAAGTCTGCTGCTGCGTAGGTTTGCGCTGGTCCTGGCTCGGGTACGATGCAGGGCTGCTGACTCTCACGCACCCGGCCCGACGCTCACGCTTTCAGACTCTCACGCGAGGAATGTTACGGCAAATCTATATTATTAGATTATAAACCTAAAATTAGCTACATGTAAAGCTTTGGGGAAGTCTGCAAACTATACAGACTATGTACAATGTAATAAAACTGATACACACGTGTAAATACGCTTGCAGACGTGTCCCGATTTGAAAATGTCATTCCAGATAGCTGACCAAAGTTGGCAACCCTGGATATATAGTTTACTGTAAGACGTAAAATAAGAGTGCCGTTTCTTACTATTACTATTATTTTATACTGATATTTTAGAATTGTGCCGATTACTTGAAAGTCATTTCCCAGCGATTTTACTGTACTAATAACTTACGAAACTCACCGATTCGCAGTAAACACGACAGACTATAAAAGCGCTTCTTGGTTGTCGTTGGCTCATTGCCCTTGTAATGGTGTCACACGTGTTAAAACACCCCGAGGGATAACGAGTCTCGGGACCATCTGTAGAATTATACAGCGGTGAGGTCTGACGTCGAAAGGAGCTGCCTGGGGTTTCCCTAACCCGGGAGGGAGGGGGGAGCGGCAGCGAGGCAGGGAGCCACGTGGAGTGCGAGCCCGTCCTGTCACGGTTCAGTTAACGGGTGATCACATTGCCTCAGTGCTGGAGCTCTCCTCTCGGAACCCGCCGGCGACGCCGTTGTCCCCGTTGGCAGCCTGCGCGCTGATAATTATACTCCATGATGAATGAAAATGGTGCCACTTTGGTTAAGAACGTCACCCGTTTAGACCATAATGAGAAGCTCATTGTCACGAGATAATTGAATTTCTCTGTGGCAGGAAGGCAGAACAGCCACGGCGGTGATACTCGTATTAATTTTGATTTCAAAACTGTTTTTATTATTTCCGATTATAATATGAAATTTTGAGGTTAGTTGTTTGTGATGCAGCTCAATGAGAACTATTGTGTACAACGAGTGTAAGAAAATAGCTGTTATTTGTGAATTATTTGTTCCGGGAGATTTACATGCTAACCAGTCTTGGGTTTGTTTGTGTGTTTTGTACTTATGCAATTTGGAGCCCGGGAAGTGTGTAATTAAATATAAATGTTTCGCGGCGTGCAAAGAAAACCAAATGTGACATTCAGACGTGGTCTGGCATTTTACCTGGACGCACGAAGAGCTGATGGCAAAAGCGAGCAGATGGGCCATAACTCAATGCCATATTTATCAACCACAGTCACTGGGGGGAGACTTGCTGTGAAAAAAGCTTTCCTAACTGATTTCGGTCCTCTTTTCTTTTAGTCAGCTTCAGGGAACGCATATTGTATTTAATCCCCAGAGGTGATGCAATGCTGTCCGAAAATATGGGATTGTAAGACTTTGTAATGCAGCCATGTGCAGGTGCTATGGATGAGATGGACTCCGTTAAATGTGACTTGCTTGCTTATGGGAAACTTCTCACCGGAATTCCATTTTGTTTTGGCTGTCAACCAATGCAGCGAGGTGTTGCTGAGATGAAGACTGGCTGGAGTGTTTTAGAAGGGCCGCGAGTATTCGTTGTGGGAATTTCTGATTCGAGCGCTGGTTCCATGATTGCGTATGACCTCAGTCTATTAGCATCCATATAAATCTGCACTAATTGATACATAAACAGTAAGTGTTTAATTAGTTGAAGTTAACATATCCAGCTGCTCCAACTACAAACACTGTAGCACTGTTTCTTGCCACAGAATGGAAGTAACTGACTTCAGTCTGTTTCACGTGGGCGTGTGTGCATGTGTGTCTACATGAGACTGCAATGAAATCGAGGAGCAAAAAAGCTGACAGGAACAGCAACTGTAGCTTTCTTCATGTTCATTATGTTAATGTTTTTAACATTTGGCATGTGAGTTCAAGGAAACCTTAGAGAGAGAGAGAAAGAGAGAGAGAGACTGTGGGGTGGGGGTAGATTTCCCTGGGCACTGGGATAATGGGTCATATCCAGCCTCTCAATTTGGCTAAGTCATCAGAGCAGCTGATTGTGTCACACGAGGGCTCAGGGGTTGCTCTGGGCATAAGCAGCTGAACTTCCATCTGTACACATGGTTTTGCTCCCAGGGAGAGCGCCACCTGCTGCACCTGGAAGGTGTTCCGGGGTGATGTGGAGGGCTGGTGTAAAAACAAAAAAAAAAACCTCTGCTGTCCTGTGAAATGGGAAAACGCAGTCAGCGGCTGGACTTTCACCTCACCTGTACTAATGGCAAAACAAATGATTATGGTGATGAAGATGATGATGGTTGTGGTGCTGATGATGGTGATGATGATGATGATGATGATGATGATGATGATGCGAGCAGCGATTTTTCTGACTGTGATGCACTTCTGTCTCTCCACAGGACAAATGACATAGGATGTACACTGCTGGCCGGCTCTGTCTGTCTGTGCTGTTGTCCCTTCTCGCACTGGCCTGGCCTACGGAGCTGCCGGGCCAGGGTCCCCCCTGCTCCTCGCTTGCGGCAGGGGTGCTGTACGGCTCCTTCTCCCTCAGGGACCTCTTCCCCACCCTGGCCGCAGGCTGCTCCTGGACCGTGGAGAACCCCGACCCCACCAAATACTCTCTCTACTTCCGCTTCAACCGTCACGCGGGAGCCTGCCTGAGCTTCCAGCCCTCTGTGCTGGCGCTGGACCACTACCTCGCCAACCAGACGTGCGCCGTCCCTCCGCCAGCCGAGCAGCGCCCCCCAGAGGTGGTGGAGCTGTGTCGGGGCACCGGCGCCCACACTTTCCTGCAGTTCGACAAGAACTTCGTCCAGCTGTGCCTGGCTGGTGAGCCGGAGCCAGGGGAGGCACCAGTCGGCGCTGAGACCCTTGCGTTCGGCCTGGTGGAGCTCTTACTTGTCAACAACGAGAACTCCAGCCGCTTCACCTGCGCTGTGTTGTGCCGCTGGTTCGAGGAGTGTCTGCACGTGGGTCGCCCTGGCGAGCGCTGCGGCCTCACGCAGACAGGCTGTGCCTGCCCTGACGCGGCCCCGCCCCTTCCGCTACTGCCCGCCACGCCCCACAATGACACAGCCTCATCTTCTTCGTCCGGCTTCTTCTTGGAGACGCCCGACAGCTGCTGCGTCACTGAGCTGCATTCCAAGAACGTCATCGCCGTGGCGCCCAGGGATGTCAGGCAAGGTAACCGCGGCTCTCGTTCAACTCGTGCTCTGCTGGCGTTCAACTCTGCCTTGACCTCAGGCCGTATGTGTCCTCTGATTTACGCTAACATGCGGGAGTGGAAATGTGGGTAAGCGGGAAATTCGGGGCGGCAGCAGGGGGTTCGAGGCCTGAGGGGGTTTGCGGTGATGAGGTTCAGGTAGAAGTTGTGATTGGGGCCAGTGCTTCTCACTGATTGCAAGCCGGCATCATTTGGCGACCTTCTAACGGGAATCAGATATTCAAATCAGACTTTCAGATCCTCACAGCAATCAGGTCACTTCTCCCCCCTCACTTTATCCACTTGGCGTCTGATTTGGCTGCCGGTTGACTTGATGAGGGAGGTGCTGTGGGAGTTGGTGGGGACGGGGAGGGGGGTATAGTGGTGGGGGCTTATCAGTAGATGCAGAGACCTGACGCAGAGTATAAAGCTCATTATCTGATCCTGCCGTGCGGTACAGAGGGTCACCGTGTGGCAAGACCCAGGACACAACATCTGACCAGCCAGAGAGTCTGGCTGACCCTAGAGCCATATTTCCCGTGCATTTCCAGAGTTTGCATTATTTTGTAAAAACTAACTGTCAACTCTTTGTCAGGGACATGGCACGCATTCGCACAAAAACAAAGGAATGTCATCCTGGACATTCTCACCAGTTCTCAAAGTCGGTCAAACTCAGAAAAGGCTTTGGCTTTCAAGATATTTTGGAATTTGAGCAGGTTGTTAGATATTTTCAGCTGACTGCATAGTTACACGGTGCTAATTAAGCCACCCTGGAATAAGCTGGAATTGATTCCTCACCGTACACCAGCTTGGGACGTTGGAGGACTAGTAACAGCAATCCCCAAAGCCTGAGTGCTCATTAAATATGGTCGTTCATGTGGGGAAATGGGGAGACAGCTGGGTATTGGCCGAAGTTACTTTGGTCTGTGTGCATAATCGGGCTTCTGCGTTGGTCTTTTTGGTTGGCAAGTTTTCACCCTTTAAGTCTTTGCTTGGAGCCAGAAATGTCAAGTTCAAGGCATTCTGGTTGCGTAGTAGCATGGAGACACTCTAAAGCAGGAGAGTTGGCCCTGGCTGCCCACTTGCCGAATTGGGTTAGCTGCTTAGCTGGCTAGAGACTCTTGATGAACAAATAGTGTGTTGGCTTTGGGTCATTGGTTGAAATTGCTGCTACTTTCCACCCATTAAAATCCCAAATTCTTGAAATTGTAGAATTATTTACTTTCCTGGGAACTGCGAGAGACTGTTCACAGTATAGTGTTCTGTAGTATTCTTCGTGATCCTGAACTTCTCACACAGTGAAAAGTGTTTTGGGTTTTGGAGAGCGCTGACAGTTTATGGACTAATTCAGGTTGCCGGTTCCTGGTATCGCGTTACTTCTCCTTTTAACTTCAGTTATGCTTGACTTGGCAAATGGCACAGCCTGCCTCTGAAAGCCTTACCTGCCTGTTTTTATTATTATTTTTTTTTTTCAAGGGCTTTTTCATCCAAGGGGGGCCCATGAAATAACAGGTGAAAGCTGGCTTCCAGATGTTCTACATGAAATCTCTTCCTTGGGTCTATTGTAATCTGCACCTAAAGGAGAACTGAGACGAACACAAAGGGTTATGTCTTCATCAAGTTGCATCACTTGTGCAGCTTTACAAATATAGACTCATGAGGCAGCAGCTATATTACTCATTAAAGTCGTTCTGTGATTTTTGTGTTGATGCTTATTTTACACGATTTACCTGCTTTACTATGGCTTTGAATCTTCTTGCTTTTATTTCTTCAGGAAAAATGGATTGATAATGGATTATAAAGAAAATCTCCTGGAATTATTGTTTTATGAAGACACGTTGTTGGTATAAGCATTTTAGTAATTGTATATTATTATTCCTGGGAGCTACTCCAGCCAATTTGGCTGTTTGCTGCAAGCTGCCTGACAGTCTTCTCCATCCTTATCTGGCTTTTCTTGGACTACATCAGCAAGCTAATCTGGACATTTTAATTGGCAATTTGCTTTAAATAAACTTGCCGCATCCAGTAAAACTCAGCATCATACTAAAGTTTACTAAAGCCGATTAACCAAAATGTTACCCTCACCAACATAAATGACCTTATGGCTGTTCCTGCTAATCGCATTCTTGTGGCCCAGCCATGTCTGGGTTGACTAAAGCACGATGTGGTTTTCTGTAATTGTATTACTTTCATGGTGCTTCCCTCATGGTCTTGTTTTGCCGAGTAAGGTTGCGGCATCTGTTGCCCATAGTGCGTGATGGTGTCCGTGTGTCTTGTGATGGGCTGGCATCCCATCTACAGCGGTATTTTCCAACCCAGTACTTCGGAAACCCTCAGACAATCCACATTTTTGCTTCCTCCCAACTCCCAGCCAATCAAGGGGACTGAATGCCGATTGTAGGTGCTTTGGAAGCTGATTGGCTCCGAGAGAACACCATTCCCAGTCAGTCCTCCACTCAAAAAATATCACTGGCTAATGATGAGGTCAGCCCTTCTGTATGAATCATGACCCTTTTATGCCCCTAACCTTAAAAAAATCTTAGAATTGCCACAGATCACCTCAATTAAGGGAGATCAGCTTCAGTGCCAGTGTCACAATAAATCTGATGGGAGGAGCACTTTAGTGGGGCGGGGCTGGGGGGGGGTTGTCGATCGGGGGCGGGGCTGTGGTTAAGCAGACCCATAGATCAATAGACACACTTCGGGGAGAGACAAGAATTTGAATGACTTCATTATTTTTTTTATTAAAATGAAACCAAAATAAAATATATTGTCCTTGGTAGGTGGTGCTTCGCAGGGGGGGTACATGGCCCTCAAACGCCCCTCATCACGCCGAGTCTGATCTACTTGGGTAAATGGACTGATGGCTTTCTTGCACTCGCTATCAGTGTCTGAATCGTAATCCCGCTGCCATCGCTGTATCTGTTATCCTTCATGGTGATTTGCTTTATCCGGTGACGCATTTGCATGCCTGACGGGCCGGTGGTGACAGCGGCGAGACACTGACATGCTCCGCTGCTCAGAGTGATGCATTCTGGAGCCGTCCACACTAAAGCTAGATAGTCATTAGCTTTTGAGGCGAGTTAAGCGTTCGGCAGAGCCGAACAATTCTGCCGGCATATCATACAGGGGCAAAGAAAGTAAAAATGTTAGTCATTAAACTGGAGTCACCCTGGGGTTTCAGCCTCATTCCTGCGTAATAACTCCGTCTCATTTACCGTGGTCACCGGTTTGAAACTCTCTGTGTGCTTAAAATGGATGGCAGTCTTTCTCATTTTGGATGTATTTCCTGTGAAAATGTGACCCCATCACTTTTCTTTTCTTGTTAAAAATCACAATGGCTATTTTTTTTCCAGCTGATTGACCGCCAGAGCTCACGGCTGCCTGAACGGGGGCGAGCTCTCTGTGACCTCTGGCCCCCCCACCCCAACTGATTGCCACGTTTATACCTTCTTAGTAATCTCTCAGCCGGCTCCGCCTGCCATTTTGTGTCGATCTTCACCTCAATGATGTTGTCTTTGGACAAGTCCAGATTTAGTTTTAGGGAAGTTGACATTGCGCAGGGGTTCACTTTGATCTCTCCGCCGTTCGTCTTGTATTTTTTTTCCTGCTTGGTGTCAGTCCTCACCTTGTTAAATCTTCATAAACCATACCGATGTCCTGCTGAAGATGTTCGGTGATGAGATTCATTTTTTGTTCACTAAACGAGGTTTACGTGAGATTTTGAAGTGTGGAGCCATTCCTGCTGGAACATGCTGGTTCGATCAGAACCTGTCAGTTGGGGGGGGGCATTTTTAGTCAGAATGGGCCCCCAGACAGAGTATTGGCTTTGGCTCCAGTTCCCTTGGCCTGTTCTAAATTCGCCCCATCCCACAGTGTCTTGCCCTTCCCTTGTTCATCCAGAAAGTAAAAATCCAGACCAGGATTTTGTTTCAACCAACCAATTGAGCATAAAGAGTCACAGTCACATAGTACTCAACTGATTGGTTGAAACAAAATCCTGGTCTGGATTTTTACTTTCTGGACCTGAAATGTCCACCTCTGATTCTATAATTGTCTACAAGTGCAAAGAGACCTCACTTATCTCACATCAACGTTTAATTAATTTTCTAGCTGATATTTCCTTTGACTTCCAGCCCAATCTTCATGCCTCTCTGAATGCTGCTTATTTAAACAGCCCCACCCCCATCCATGTAGGAGATTATCACAGTTGGGTAGTTCAGGTCCAGAGAGTAAAACTCCAAACTAAGATTTCATTTCATTTCAACCAATCAGCTGAGTATTCTATGACTGTGACTCTTTATGCTGAACTGGTTACTTGAAACAAAATCTTGGTCTGGATTTTTTTTTTAACTCTCTGGACCTGAATTCCCCACCTGTGGAGAAGATGAAGGTAGGTCTCTTTAAACGGAAATGCCGGAGTAGTTGTCAAGCGGTATAGCACCTATTACTGTAACCTGTGTGCCAGGGATGTCCGCCCCCGCGTCTCGTTTGACCTACTTCTCAGACAGTAAAACAGTGTTAAATATCCTGCTCAATTATTGAGGCCTAGTTGTTTTTTTTTTTTTTCTTATTTATCTCACAGACTCTCTTCCTTTTTCACAGGAAGCTAATTGCGCGCAATTTGAGGCCTTGCTCAAGTGGGAGGGGCGCGTTGCCGACCATTGCGTCAGCAGGGTGGCGCTTGTTGGCGGTTGTCGTCACCTGTTCACTGGAGATGCTCCTTGGCCAAATTTCGGTGACTTTCCCCCCCCCCCTCACCCCAAGGTCCACAGCAGGGCCGTGATTAGGGGCTCAGTGACTCACTCTCAACCCCTGTCTGCCACACTGGTGCAGGTGCAGTGCTTCATTCTACAATATCTCTATGGTGGAATTTTTATATTTTAACAAGTTGCTTTCATGTAACTCGAGTCACACCTTTTGAGGATTGGCATTCCTACCCATGATGCATTTCAGCTGAAGCCGTTCAGCTCGTTCTCTAATAATCCTTTGTACCCCCCAGGGACAGAAACCTAAAAACTCTGATTATTTTTAAAACTTTTGTTTTTACCTCCGTTTCATTTATTCATTCATTTTGCAAGCTCAGGACAACGCAGTTGGGCCCTCATTTAGTTTGGGTCAGGGGTAGTTTCCTCTTGTGCTATTTTCCCTCCTATTGAATATTCATTACCACCGACCAAAGGCTTGCATTTAGGTCTAAAATTAGGGTTAATATTCTTATAAATTACATCCATCCATCCATCTTCCAACTACTTTCCCTGTTCAGGCATGGAACCAATCCCAGGCAGCATAGGGCAGAAGGCTGGGGCCCAGTCTGTCAGGGATGCCAGTCCATTACAGGGCACAGATATGCACAGTTATACTCTTCAGAGATGCCAGTTAGTCTGACTACATGTCTTCACACTGTGACGGGACGTACATGTAGCTTATCATGTAGTTAGAGTACGGAATAGTCTTCCTGCTAGTGTAGCGGAAACTAAAACCCTGGGTTCCTTTAAATCAGAGCTAGATAAGATTTTAACAACTCTGAGCTATTAGTTAAGTTCTCCCCAAACGAGCTTGATGGGCCGAATGGCCCGCTCTCGTTTGTAAATTTCTTACGTTCTTATGTTCACAGCGGGCACATGTAAAGTTTATACACACACACACAAAGCAGATTTGGGATTTGAACCCACAACCCTGAAGATGTGAGGCAACAGCACTAACCACTGACCTATAGTTTCAAACTCATCAGTCAATATTTGGCTTGGTAATTGGATGGCAGAATAAACGTTAATAGAACAGTTTAGGTAATAAGCTAAAGAACTGCTTCCTCATGTAGCTACGTGTGTGGCATCCTGATAGCCAATGTTTGGGTGAACGTAAGTGTAATCATATGCGGCAAGCCTGCAAGCTTTTAAAATCTCTCTGAACTGCGCATCACAAATAATAAGCAATATCACAGGTGCTCAATTTATGGATTTTTTTTTCAGGCAATAAAAGACTGAAATCACTCCGCCTTATCCACCATCCTGTCACCTTTATTCTCAGAGCTGGGTTCTTCTCAAAGACTGACTGAATCTTAGGGTCACGGAATCAAGGGATATCTAATTACAAGCTTAACCGCCCTGTTGCCGTGGCAGCAAGGCTGATTACTGCTGTGCTATATAAAGATCTGATGGTGCAGGGGCAGGCGAGCGCGTGTGTGTGTGCAGTGATGTGCGACACTGTGTATGGAAGCAGAATTTTACCTACTGTGCGAAAAATAAAGAAACAATTCTGATTAATCAGTTTTTGGATCTCGTTAGGGTTTGGTTAACAATGACCGATTACATTACGGTGAGAATCGACAGCAATCCGGAACAGAAACACCTCTGCGGTTGTGTGTTTTTGTGCGTGTGCCGGCGCACATGGCATCTGACAGGCTTGGGGGGGGGGGGGGGGGGGGGGGGGGGGGGGGGGGGGGGGGGGGGGGGGGGGGGGGGGG
>JAODKF010000051.1:14949354-14968423 GCA_026779585.1 Mormyrus proboscirostris
TCAACACAAATACCTCATACCAAATGGTAGTGAAGGGGTGATGATTTGGGCTTGTTTTGCAGCCACAGGACCTGGGCCTAGTTATTGAGTCGGCCATGAACTCCTCTGTATACCAAAATATCACAGAGTCAAATGTCAGGCCATCTGTCCAACAGCTAAAGCTTGGCTAAACAAGGCTTTCCTTTCTCCTTCTTCAGACTACAGTGTCATTGAGTATCTTTGACAGTATCTTGATGCATATCGCATGTCCATGGCAAATTAGCATGCGAGGCACACTATGGGATTCTTAAAAGTCTTTTTTATTGGTTTCCGATGATCCCTGTGTGCCTGTTTTCTGGAAGAAGAAAAGTAGTTTAAGGCACTATTTGGATTCAGTAGTGAAACTTTGTTTCCAGCACTGTCACAGTGTATAATGTCCTTCCCACAATGGCAGGCTGTGGGTTTTTATCTACACTGGCTTGACGTGATATGAGTTACAGCTGAACTGACAAAGTGCACGTCAGACGTGTAGCTCAGACGTGTAGCGGTTGTGAAAACTTATCGATTGTTTTCTTCCATTTTCAATGATCAAAGGGTTTTTTTTATTTTGCCATCTGTTTCCGGCACGCTGACTGACCGCGGGGCGGCGATACCGTGAGGGCAGTGAATGCGGCCGGCATGCACCCATCCATCAGGGGGCTGGCTGCAGGCGTGGCGTCAGCAGCAGCGATGAGTGGCGCCGTTCGGGTGCTTCACTGCGCCGAATTCACTATGAGGGGGGTGATTGGGCTCCGCTCTCGGTCTGATTTACAAACCAGCGAGTAGAAATGGGGTTGGGTTTATTTGGGCTGTTATTACGGGCTCCTGTCGGCCCTGTTGACATGGGGGGGGGGGAGGTGGGGTTAGTGGGGTTTGGGAGAGAAACACCGAACTCACTCTCCGCATCTAATCAAGCTGCCACTTCTCAATGCTCAGCAGCCAGAACGAAGGAGCCTCACACAATTAACCCCCCCCTGCATAATTACTGCTCCCCTCTCGTAGCGCCGCGTTTAAATCCCAGGTACAAAAGCCGTAAATAAATTCCCCGTGTCGCTGATTTTGACCGCGTCAGCCTGCCTGCCCCCCCTCACCAGCCAGCACGCAGAAAATAATCTATGCCCGCCCCCCTCCTCACTGCTTGCTGCGTGTGTGACGAGATGCTGGACTGACGCAGATCCGACTGGCTCTGTGACGCGACTCATGGCTTCTCAGCAGCAGAGACAATCACAATACTTTATTGATTAATTTTAAAATACATTTCCAGTATTGCACATCTCCGGAGACACATTTTAATACACATTAAATGGCCGCCCGGCTGCACCGCGGTGGCCTGACTCTGTGTATTTGAATGGCTTTGAACTTAATAAGACAGTTTCCTTAATTCTGTGCCACCAAATCTCCCCTCTAAAGGTGCAGGAAATGTGCATTCTTTTCTGCACAGAATGGCAAGAAAAACGTTCGCTAATTACCGACCCTGTCCAACAGTGTTTGTAACGCTGAATACGCCGCGTGTCATTTTATGTATCATCCTGTTTTTATGGAGACACAGGGGCTCAACAGTTAGCACCCATTTGACGTTTGAATCCCCCGTCTACGCTTGCTATTGCGTGGGGTTGGCATGTTCGGCCCGTGTTACGGGGGCTTCCTCCCGATATGCGAATGCGTCCCGGACCAGCTGGGCGACTCCAGGCCTTTTGAGACCCCCACCATGACGGCAGGCCAGATAGTTTTTATCTTCATCTGCCTTTTTAAGAGTACCGTAAATATTACTAGTTCAATAAAAGCTTAAAATGCTTAATTAAAACATCACTAGAACATCTGGCTAATAAAATAAAAGGCTTCACTGCAAGGCACATTTGTGAAGAGATCCACCGTCTTCGGGGCTGACAAACATGCTTAGTACCAAACCCTGGGCGTGACCCCCCCCCCCCCCCAAGGCCTGCAAGTTAGTCCTCTGGTCAGAGCAGGGGCTTGAAGCAGGCGGCGTTGCATTGATAATGAGGTGGGGTTTATTACAGTGGATCAGGGGCGTGAAGCACTCACAGTGCATGGTGTCTGTGATGCTGTAAGATCCTCCTTTCCACACATCCTACATGCGCGTCGGGTACGAAGTCAGAGGGAATGGGCCCCAATCAGTGCGATTGCATCCATTTTGGGGCCCTTCAATAACGAGTCCGCTCTGGGGCACACTGCAGCTTCCTGCTTCTGGGAATGCCTCCAACCACACTCACTCCCTGAGGATTAAATGCCCCCCCACCGAGGCCTGAGCACAGTGCCGGGGGGGGGGGGGGCTGCTTTTGTCTGGCTGCGGCTGGCCCACCATGACTCTGCTGGGCTTTCCGGCAGGATTCCTTGTTTTCCTTCACGTCTGTCTACAGCCTTCCCAGGATCTCGCCACGTTCGCGTCACATCTGTATGGGAGCGTCTCTGTCTCGCGTTGGGCGCCATCTGTCCATCATGGGCCCCAGTGCAGCTTGTGGGGGGGCATGCCGGCACACCATATACACGTCACCTTCTTCAATTCCTGCTCCATAATTGCTTTGATTAAACATGTCTTATGGCAAAAGGTCCATCTTTATCCTTTCATATCTGCTTTGTTTTTTTTCCCCGACCCGCCTAACGACGGGATTTCCGGCCCCTGACTCAGAGATGCTGTCGATTGGCCTTTTTGCATGCGCTCTCTGCTTAAGCCCTTTCGGAGGCCTTCCCTGCCCGTCATTCGCCAGCCCCCGTGCCAGAGAGCTCGCGGGGCGGAGCGATTCTCTGGGCCTGGCAGCTAGTGAGCCCAGGCTATTTTTGGACCTGCCAGGTGCTGGCCTGCCCGGTCGAAGCGGGCGGCCTCGTCCCTGAATGTAGGCCAGTGGTGTGGATTCCTCCGCAAAACGCCGCTGCAGGAGGCGAATATGCGCATCACAGCGAACACACGCGACACACGGTCACAGCCTTCATCTTCCTCTTCCTCCGTCTGGCCTGTCAAGGCTCAATGATTCCCTGTATCTCTGAGTCAAATTGCCGGGACATTCTCTGGAAAAGAGCGGCACGATTTTAGGCATTGGTGCCATTCTGGCAGAGCTGGGATTCCTCAGTGAGGTATAGCGAGCCCCCGAGGGGGGGGTATTACTGATTGGGATGCTTTACTGCCCATCTGCTGACGGAGGTGTCCTTCCTGTAACGATTCGCTTTAACCCTGGCGGAGGGACACAGTAGTCTCATACTTCCAGAGCTACAACTTTAATTTAGTCATCCAGTTGTTGGTTAGTGGAGATAAATATTATAAAAATGCTTCCAGCGGACTGGTGGCTGGCTGTGACCTTCGGTATCAGGCCTCTCCCAAACGAGGCACTGGGCTCGATTTCAGCGTGTCAGATGCACAGAGCACAGCCTCGTCAGGGCTTCTCTGCTGGCATTAAACCTGCTTCTTTACTGCCGTCATTCTCTGTGCCTCCCGTTTTAAGCTCTGCTCTTTAGCTATGAAAATAAGCGATATCATTTAAAGCTCCATTATGGCTCCGTGCTGAACACATAACCGTGAAGCTTTCTGCAGTGGCTCCAGGTCACGGATTCGGGAAACTCCCCCCCCCCCGCGAGCCGTCATTTCTCCGCCTCGCCCCACTGCTGTTGTCCAAGGAGCCGGATGCGGTCCCCAGGCTTTTTTTATCATTTGTTTATTTTTAGAATTTTGATGTTTATTGCTTGAGTGCTCCAGCAGTTTACAGTCTATGTGTTCAGTGTGTGTGTTGAACAGAAATAAGTCATTAGTGCAAACAGAAGACTGAGGCTTTACTGTGCTGCCCTCATCCATCCATCGTGTTTGATAGCCGAATAATTTACTGTATGAAATGCTTTTCCACCTACTTTCAGAGTTCCATTCATCCACCCATCCATCCATCTATCCATCCATCCATTTTCTACACCCGCTTGTCCCATGCAGGGTGAGGCAACAGTGCTAACCACTGCACCAGCCCTGCTTCAAGAATTGAGGAGCAAATTCTACAGAAAGAGTGCTTACAAACTTATCCCGTCCATGTATAACTTTTGGAAAATTACTCTTCAGTTGTGCTTGGAAGGAAATGTGCAATACATGAAAAACAAAATAGTATATTAGGATAAGAATAAATTAGAATAACATAACAATAAAGATAAAACGACTGCAAAATTGGCAATAAAAATTGAGGGTGAGGTATCAGTAGCTGTAAATAGACAATGTGCGATGGGGGGGGGGGGGGTCACTTCTATTTTGGCAGACTGTTTTTTTTTTCACCTCCATCTGACTCACCCCACCGATTGGGACCTCTCCTCCTCCTCCTGCTCCTCCTGTTCCTCCCGCCCTTCCTACTCTCACTCCTCCTCCTCTCATTCCTCCTGCTTCTGCTCCTCCTCCCACTCCTCTTCCTCCTCTTGTCCCCCTGCTCCCACTCCACCCCCCGTTCCTCCTGCTCCTCCTCCTCCCCCCCACTCCTCCTGCCCTGGCTTCTCCCCCTAATCCTCCTTTCCTGTTCCTCCTGGTTCCCCCACTCTCCTGCTACCCTTGCTCCTCCTCCCCTACCGCTGCCACGCCGCCCAGCCTGGTTGTCAACGAGGAGTCACGTACCTTGAAGCCAGCCATACAGGAGATGGAGGTGATAGTGCCATAATAGCTGATGAAGCTGTCACAGTTGACGTGCCGGCGAGGAGAGAGAGCAGTGATACTGGAGTGATTTGGGTGAGACATTTCACAAATGTCACACCACTGATACGGCTTCCATCTTTTGGGTTTTTAGTGAATTATGTCATTTTTTAAAAAGCTATAACATGATTTCTTAATGGTTTCTAACTCCATGCCCCTTGTTGTGCTGTGTCCATCATTCCTGTTCTCAAATCCGGCATCCCGCTTTTCCACGGCGGCCTCGTCAGGCTTCAGCTCTGGGGCTGATATCTGGCCCAGCCCTCTCCGACACACACCGCCGTGAGCGATTGTCCTGTGCAATACATGGCTTGTCGTCCTCCCCTCTTCACTTCCGTGGCTGCCTTGATGACCATCTAAGGATTATTCCAGGCTTCCAGCAAACCCACTTCCCTGGAATCACAGTTTTCCAGCTGGGCTGCAACGATGTTGCAATGTCATGTCACCCAGAAATGCAAACGGGTGGAGTCACAGAAAGCCACCCTCCACTGTCACACTGTTATTATTATTATTATTATTATTATTATTATTATTATTGTCAGTCACGGGCTAGTCCGTGTTACAAGCAGGGACCTGAGATAATTAACTCAGTAATTTGGGTACCGCTAGCATCCTATCCATCAGTACTGTAGGACCTTCTGCCATTCTTGGGCAGCAGCTCAGCTCTGGTCACATCCTTCTGATCTCCATCTCCAGTTTTTCAGCATCTTTGCGCTCAGTGTTGATGTCGATCTGGGATCGTTACGTCGATCAGCGGGCGTCGCTTCTGCTATTTGAAGCGGACCCCTGAATCTGGACCATTTGCTTAAATATACCGGTGGCTCGGTACTGCCAAGCGCCACATGATAACTATGTGTCCGACGTTGACGATAATTTCAGGCATGTATCCATACAATTTCTGTGGCACTTGTCCACCTAGCGCACTACAGATCGACTAATTCAGATAACTTTTTGTGGCTTTATGCGGCCAAAAGTATGTGAATACCCCAATTAATTAAAGGAACTGCCTAATTAATCCACACCCTTTGCTGACACAGGTGATAATTTAGCACACAGTCATGCCGTCTCCTGCAGCAATCATTAGCAGCTGAATTGGTGGGGCATACGGGAGAGGTTAGTGACTCACATGCACGTTTACGCTACTGAATATCCTAGTGAAGATAATGTCCACCAGATATAAAAACACTTCATTGCATAGAGATAATGTGAATAAAACCGGTTGCAAGGTTACAGAAATAATTTTTCATAGTCATTTTTGTATGAATCTGGCTTTCTGACATTCCCGGGGTCAGCTGACCTGTTATATATTTGTGCATTTTTCTTGTTAATATTTCTTGCCCGCAATAACGGGCGATGAGGTAAGCGGGATATTTCACATGGAAAGTGATGCTGTCGATATCTACAGATCACCTCCTTTGTGTTTCGGCATCGTGAGGGGGCGATGAGGGGGGGGGGTCAAAACCGGAAAATGGAATGGAGGAGAGAGAGGAGAAAACCCGACTGGCACGAGAGGCTGTTACAGCGACACGCAGAAACATTTTCACCCGAGAAGCCCTTCAGCGCATGACAGTTGTTGCAGTCCTGATTGGCTCTATGAGGAAAATAGCAGAAGCCGTGTCGCATGCAGGAGTGCGGCAGGTCGCGTGCAGGGGTGCGGCACGGCGGCTTTAAGGTCCCTGCGTGACAGAGTGACCGAGGGTCTTAACCTAGGTCCCATCTACGTTTCCACAGTGGGGAGGATCAGTGTATTTTGTAGGATTGTTTGCACATTGGAGTAATGGTGAGGCTCCGGGGGCGGGCTAAGGGCACGACTCAAGGGCCCAGCGGATATGTGACTATACTGCCAAGGACGGGACTCGAGCCAGCGACCTTCCGTGCACAGAGACCTATCCCGCCAAGCCTCACACAGCACCGTTTTAACGCATATGTGTTCAGCTTCAGTAAATTTTATTATATTCATATTACTACGCATCTGCGTTCAGCGTGCTCACCGTGACGGCTCGGTTGGGTGAGCGAAAGCGGAAATGAATGGAGGGATATCACAGCCTTAATATTCACGTAGCAGATAAACGCCAAATATAGTTACGATGCAACAATGGAAATCAGCATTATTTATTACAAAGATGCCATGCGTGTTTTCAGACAAATTAGTATTTATTAAAATATTATACCGTAGGTAATTATTTTTATGTCTACATGATAGAACTTCCTCGGCTCAATTGGTAGCTTAATATAACTTAAATTTGTTTAAAAATAAAAAATGTACTCTGCATGCTATAACTGTGCCTCATTTCATATTTTAATACTAATATGCTTCTCAAGTTTTCAAAGGCATCATTTTTCATGTAGAGAATAAACTCGAAAGCAGCTAATGCGGGTGAGATCTGCTTTTTATCATGTCACGCACATTCTGACCCGAGCAGAATCAAAGTGCTGTGTTAATTTTTCCATTTCTCTCATGTGTTTGAATTTATATTGAGCTACTTTGCAGCATTTATGTTTAATTGCCCTCCAGTGAAAAGTCAGGCAGCAATTTTCCGGCCCCAGGCTTGTCTTACGTTGGAATTCTTCTCGTAAAATCTCTGTGGCGACACTTCGAACATAGTCTGTCATCTCTGCGATCTCCCATGTGACACCCACCCCTCTTGAGTGGGATTTGTGCCCCCTGTTTTCTATTAAGAGCTCTCTGCCTCTGAGAGCCCAGCTCCCTGGCCCCCGGGCCCCTGCGTGGCGGGGGGGTGGGGGGAGGTGGTGTTCTGGTGCATTTTCTTGCTCGTGTGACTCTTACTCATGTGACCTCGTTGGCTGTCCTGTTATTTGGTTAGAATTACAAGGCACAGATCCTGCTGTGATTACCGATGACTGTTGCTCAGGATTAATTACATGTCACACAGTTTAAATTCAGCCTCAGTCTAGTTATTTATCCGTCTTTCACTGCCGTATCCAGTACATGGTCACAGAGAGTCTGGATTTGGAGGTTGAAAAGGGCAGAGAGGCATCAGTGAAAATGCAAGACTGTGTGAGATCTCCTTAGTTTTTGTACAAAAATGGTGTGATTTAGGGGAGACTCAAGGCATCGCCAGACACCGCATGGATTGCAGCAGTAATGATGACGTTCATATCTAATTGTGACTAAAATTTCCCATAACTACAGTTGTAGAATTACAGGGGTGACT
Source organism: Mormyrus proboscirostris (assembly GCA_026779585.1). Taxonomy (NCBI): domain Eukaryota; kingdom Metazoa; phylum Chordata; class Actinopteri; order Osteoglossiformes; family Mormyridae; genus Mormyrus; species Mormyrus proboscirostris. The sequence goes on from JAODKF010000051.1 coordinate 14,957,212, forward strand.
TGCTTTGTAGGATAGTAGATTCGCCCTGTGTGTGTGTGTGTGTGTGCTTGTGTGTGTGCTTGTGTTTGTGTGTGTGTGTGTAAAAGCTGCTTAGCCCCAGAGTTCCTCCTCCCTGTCAATCATCAATTCCAAACATCGCATTGGTTAGTCCCTCTGCACAAATTATCACTGGGGAGGGGCTTCCTCTGCCGTGTTTCCCCATCACCGCGGCAGCACTGTAGAGCCCCATCGTACACTTTAAATCATGGTAAGTAGAGGGGCTTCCACGCGCGGCCCGTTCCTCTGCTCCGTGTCCCTGGCTTGCACTCCTGAGAGAGGCCCGGAATCCTCATCCTTCCCAGAACCGCCAGGGTAATCCGGAGACCCGCAGATGTATCCAGCTCCTCTTTCCTGAGCTAAATCCAGAAATGGCTTTGACAAAGAGGGAATCCGTCTCAATCTGGCGACTCACCATATCTTCCTTTTCAGTCCCTTTCTCTTCCTAGAAATGAAAACAGTTTTGTCTGCCCCCCCTCCCCCCCACTGATTCACTTCTTTTTCGAGTGACATTACAGCCCCTCGTCCACGCAGAGGGTCTTTACCACACAATGTTTCCTCACCGATTTCACGGCGCGTCTGTCCGACGGCGTCCACACACATAATGTCGGCTTCTCGGTTAGTCTCAGCAGACATGACCTCCATTGTTTCATTTTCTTCCTTTTTAATAGAATGGGGGGCTAGAGCTCTCCCTTCACGACCTCTGGCTATTCTCCAAGGATGTCTGGTCATTTAGGATGACTGGTGATAACTGTATGATGTATTCTGTTAAAACACAAACACTGCCCCCCCCCACACACACACACAGGTTTGTAATTACATCTTTGTGGGGACTCTCCATTCATTTCTTTGGGGAAAACTCTAATCCCAATAAACCCAATATGATGACCTTATCCCCCACCCAGCCCTAAGTTTAACCACAAGGAACCAAAGATGAGACCAGACTTTTACCAGTTTTACGTTTTTGATTGCATTCACAAATCTTTGACCTGAAAAGTCCACGCACACACACACACACACACACAAACACACAAGATCACTGTCTCCTTCAAGCCCAAATATACATGTTGATAGTCTGCTTTCCTGGGTACTTGACATTAGATGTTAATAACCTAGCAATTCCTAATCAAGTTCCAATTAAACTCAGCACCAGATAAAAATACTTCATGATGTTTTTGTGTTTTTTTAGAAGTCTACACGATGGACACTTTTATCCACTTATTGAGAAACCAGGGTTAGACAGTCCTTGGAGCAATTGGCTTGGGTGAGGACCTTGCCCAGGGGCCCTGGAATTTGAACTGGTGACCATCTGTTATGCAGGAACAGCAGGCTAACCTGCTAAGCCACACACCTCCCCCTGACTGTAGCAAAAAAATATCTGGTTTATTCCTGCTTGGTCCTGATGTTCGTCCCCATCAATGTACTTACACAACCTGAGACCCTTGCTATTTTTTCTCCAAAATGTCACTTCTTCTTTCCCTCCTCCCTGCACTTCCTGTTAACCCCGCTTCCGTCCCACCCCCGATAACATCCTTCCCACTTCTCTCGTTCCCGTGTCAAACGGCTCCGTATCCCTTCCTGGCCGCTGCTCTCCTTACAGTCCATTTTTACCAGCCGCTGTTTTACGGGGACACCTTCTCCCAGCTGGTCCCCGGAGAGCCACACAGGCCCTGGATGTCCTCCCAGCGCGCCCACTTTGGCATTTCCTGTCACACGCAACGGAAAACACGTACAGCCACACTTGCAGCGCTGTATATACCTGTACACATCTCGCATCACTAGTTCTGGGTCGTGGGCCTGTCCTAATCTTTCATCTTTGGCTGCAATATTTCTCTGAGGTGTGCAAATATACATCTGTGGAGCCTAACAGCAGAGCTATATGACAGCTCTGCTGAAGTCAATATGAGACAGGTATTAACCCATCCCGGGTGCCATTAAACAAACTGCAGACAGTGAGCATGCATGGCATGTGGTGTGGTTTAGTCATTAAGGGACCAGACCGGAGACCCGCCGCAAAAACCGAGGTCAGCATGTGACTGATAGTAACAAAAGGCCGTCTCATAAATATATGGAAATGTGAGTTAATTCAGTCAGGTATTTAGTTAAAGGTTTGTGGGTTACATCATGCATAAATATGATGCACCAAATAAGATATTAATTAATTAATATTAACCATACTAGTCAACAGTCTGGACACACCTACCCACAGAAAGGTTTATTTGTACTATTCTCTACATTTTTTTAATAATTATAAAGATATCAAAATTAGAAAATAACACATATGCAATTATGCACTGACCTAAAAAGTATTAAACAAAAAAAGTAATTTGTTACAGGTGCAGATCTGTGGATTGGGACTCAGGAGGTTGCTGGTTTAGATCCCATGGTTGGTGGAGTGATGCCACCATTGGGCCCTTGAACAAGGCTCTTAACCCCAATTGTTCCTGGGACTGGCTGACCCTGCTGTCTCCTCTATGCCAGTCTCCAGCTGTCCAGAAGGAGGTCCCGCATTTAAGCTGAGCCCTCATTGGCTGCTTTCCCTGCACTGTCTAGTCAAACTCCTCCCAGGCTAACTGTGTTTAGATCATGCGATGCCTGTATTGCTCTTCTTTGTGGGTGGCTTGGGATTTCCAAACTTTTGATTGGTGCTGCATAAATACGTGACAGCATGCAGATGCTTGACTCATCCTAGCCTGGGGTGAAAGAACAGGAAGTGTATCAGCCTGAGAGGCTGACAGAGTCAGTGGTTCACGGTGATGCTCAGGCTCGGCCTTGTTTGAGTCCCACTGAACACGACCAATAATGCAGAGCCGAACCAATTAAAGCCTTTTTCTCCGGCAGCCCTAATTCATTTCCAGCAATGGCAAATGCGAGGGGGAGGGGGGAGAAAGAAAGAAAGAGAGAGAGAAAGAGAGAGAAGCCAATAACTCACCATTCAGTAGCATAAAAACCCCAGAGCGTGCTGTGAAATGTACACTTTTTCTGTGCTGAGTGCTGGAAATGTAAGCAAATTATGTATGGTTAACCTGTCACCGTAATTAAAGTTAAAACCCATAAGTCCATCTGAGGGGTGCGGGGGGCAGGCGGGGGAACGGAGACGAGCGCCGCCATTAACGGCGGCCGAGGCCCGTGACAGGTGTCCGTTATGTTTTGCCCATGAGCCGAAGTCCCTTTGTGAGCGGCCCTTTCAGTTTTTGCCCCTCAGAACTTCTGAGGGTTTAATTAATCTGCAGGACAGAGCAGCTTTGAGAAAACTCAATTTCTGTGAGAAATATTGAACTTCTTTGTCGTGCTTGCATGTGTGTGTGTGTGTGTGTGTGTGTGTGTGTGCTCGGGCAGTTTGAAACACACAGGACTCCTATACGCTCTTGCTCTCATGCGTGTGCTGTGTATGTGTGTATGTGTATGTGTGTGTGTGTGTGTGTGTGTGTGTGCTTAGTGACTAAACTCACAGGACTCTCCTATATTCTCTTGCTGTCGTGCGTGTGTGTGTTGTGTGTGTGTGTGCTCAGTGACTAAACACACAGAACTCTCCCGTATCCTCGCACTGTAAAGAGTCCCAAGAGGACAATCAGCCTCCAGGCCTGCGGAACCCACCTCTGACCTTCCTGTGAAATATAGGCTTCCACTTATTTCATCTCTTTTCAGGGATGGGGGGGGGGGGGCAGTCATGGCCCCTTATTGTCTTTCCTCTGACAGCACAAATTAGTGCCGCCATATTGACTCACAGGTCAGCTCCCAGAACCGTAATACCAATAGACCCACATAAGTCTGTCCAATCAGATCTGTTAATGCAAGCTGTCTGGAGTTTGATTGGATGCGGTGCTGAGCAACCCCCTCCCCCCACACTGTCTGTGTTTGTAGTTTCCTCTATCTTCATCAGGAATTTTATCGCATCATTGGTCACATGTAATGTGTAATGCAGATGTTAGCTAATAAACAGTCCGAAGGTGAGCATCTCCAACATAAGGAATATGTTTATTTACCATTTAGTGTAGTAACTGTTTGTGGCCAAAGCTTAGGGGCCCCGTTCAAATGCATGGCTGTGTGTGTGTGTGTGTGTGTGTGTGTGTGTGTGTGTGTGTGTGTCCATGTTTCCCCTCCCCTTCATTTTGGGAGGTGTGAGACTCAGCATTCTCACAGTCTTTTATTTAAATTACACGTTTTCGGGATCTAGGTGTCATCTGTTATCCTACCACCCCGTGTCTTTGCCACGGACTGACGGCATAAATAATCACTGCTGTCAAACAAACAGCATCTTTGCTAGATGGATGACAGCAGTTTATGTGTAAATACTGCCGGAGACATTTAATGAAAGCTCCGCAGACACTTCGTTATACGATTGTCCATCCATATACAGACTGTAAATCCCAGGAAACAATATTAAGTGCAGCATCCCAATCAGGCCAAAGTTCAAAGAGAGGCATGGATGTTGAATCTTTGAATAAGGCACCTTGAATATGGATTCTTTCTTAAGGATACAGTTGCCAGGTTTCCAGATACATACAGCTGCATCACTGAGGTATGTCGGTTGCTCTGGACGACAGCGTCTGCTAACTAAGGACACACCAATACAAGTTTTCGTCCAGATCGGATAAAACTTGCATGCCATCTCTATTTTGTATATTTATATCTTGGGACTCTGCGATGGGCTGGCCCCCCTCTCGTCGCTTCCGGGATAGGCTCCGGACCCCCCGCGACCCAATAGGATTAAGCGGGTTGGACAATGGATGGATGGATATCTTTGGACTTTAAGTTTTTTTTTTTTTTTTTTTTTTTTGGGGGGGGGGGGGGTCTGGATAGGAGGCTGTGGTCTACTGGTGGGAATAGCAAAACATTATTCATGTCAAACAAATGCCTCTCTCAGCATCCGTACCCTGAGTCATGCTATAGAAGATTAGCGTATGAGCCCGGTCTCCCCCAGGGGTGTGGTTATGGTTCATCTGCCCACCCAAAGGGTCGCTAACACCCTCCCCCGCCTCCCCCATGAAAATCCTACACCCGCCCATCAGATCAGCACCAGCCCTGTTCTCTCTCATCCCCATCGCTCGTTAGCGATAACTTCACAGCCTGCAGAGACTAAAGCCGCTTCCTGCAAAGCATCCCGTGTCTCTGTCCTGCATGACCCAGTAAGCTGTACGGATCAGTGCAACAAGTCTTCATCCATCAAAGCTCTTTACAGACACAGAGTCACGGACGCACAAATGTGCACAGTGCCAAGACAACGCATACCAGTGCACAAGTACGGCGGCGGCCCTGTGAGCAATAAGCAAAGTGCCAACCCAGACCAATTAGGGTCCTTCGATTGAGCTCAGCAGCTTTAATTCATCGGCTGTGTGAGTAGGAGAGAGAGAGACAGGCTGGTCATTAACTCGGCATTTCAATTGACTGAAAAACATTATTGCGTCTTCACATCCTCCTCTTCAAATATCTCTGCTTTCTGCATCCGCAGCGTTCGGGAGAGAGTTTCTTCCTCTGCCTACAAACATCTATCTCCGGACCATGATTAATTAACCTCCAGTGCTATCAGCATCCTATTTTAATAAGTTGTTTTGCTGAGAAAAGGTTTCCCTTTAGGGTAAATTGTTATGCAAGAAGGAATTACCGTAAACAATAACGTTGGAAGGACTTTCTTCTGCTTTGTAATTTCAGACACTTACGAAAACAGTTCTGGGAAAGTGCCTTAAAGGATAATCTGGTTCTTTTTATTATTATTTCTGGCTCTCCTTTAAGTCTGGAGTGTATTCTGCTATTGGAGTATGTCATCGTATTCTTGCGAGATGCAAGTATTCGAAGCCCCCGGCATTTAAGAAAGATGTTAAAGTCATCTTTAATCTGTGTGTGTGTGTGTGAATGTGTGTGTGTGGGGGGTAATCCTGAATACAGTTCATGGCCCAGAATCAGGGAAGGCTGTGTGCATTTTAACTGGTTTACTAAAGACAGCCTGATTGCCCTGTTTCACGGTCTGATGGAATGGGTTGTTGGGGAGGGGGGGGAGGGGGGGTCTGGATTTACTGCCACTTGTTAAATAAATTCAGAGCTTGGTCAACAGGTGACAGTGTTGTGCTGTCAAATTCTAGCTGATTACACTGCCTTGTCTAACTGGGACAATTAAATCATCTGATCTATCAGCGGGGTAAGAAAATCCAGGCCCATGTCTGTCTCCGAGGGAAGGATTAGTCAAAGTCTGGAAAAAAGTCAATGAACTACTTTGACAGTTTCAATATAATGTACTGCTGTGTTTAGGTAAGTTAATTGTTTACTTGCTTTCATCCTATGCAAATTTTTAACCCACTTTATTCTTATGTTGTTGTTGTTATTATTTATTATTATTTACTTCACTTTACTATCAATTTTATTTTTTATTTGTTTGTTTGCTTTCTTCATTGACCCATCTCGCCTCAATGATAAGCAGCCCTCGGGCTTCCTTACGGACACGACACTGGGTGTTGCCGGACTCGAACCCTCGACACATGGGCCTCCCTCAGCTATGTGGCCCTGGGGCTCCTCATCATGCCTCCTGTCTTGTTGGCAGACCGCGAGGAGGAAGACCAGAAGGTGAAGACGCAGAGGCCGAGGTCAGCAGACCAGCCCGGCATCTTCCAGGCCCAGACAGGTGAGCCCCCGCTACTCACTTCGGCGCCTCCCGCAGGAGAAACATAGATCTGCAACTGTCTGAACAGGGTCTCCAGCTACAGCTGAACATTTTTTTTAGACAGTATATTTATTTATTCACTATGTGTATGCCGAATGCACAAATTAATTTTCCTCGGTGCTGCCCCGAGGTCTTTGCTGGTTTATGCGCGATGTATCCAGAATCCGGAATTGAATTCGGATGTTTATGCGTCAGAACACATCAAGGGGCTCCCATTATGCTAAAGCAATTCAGGTTAAACTGGATGGTGGACCTTGACGTTCGTGGAGTGGGGGGGGTGGCTGGGTGGGTATATATGATCACGTAATTAAACGGCCCAGCAAGGACAACTTTTGAGATGAAAAGGCCGTCTCTGAAAGCTTCTCGAACCACTTACGGCCTGATTAAACCTCCGACTTGAAAAATAAATGGGCAAAAATGCTACCCCCTCCCCACCATGTTTGCTCGTTTATAAAATGTGGCCTTTGACTTTAATTGAGTTGACAGTCATGAATCCTGGGGGGGTTAGGGGGTATTTGAGAATGCATTCCTGGCTGTCGAATACTTACAGTAGCCACATAAAGGCCAGTAAAGGCTCTCTTTGAAAGCACTAATGGATACAGCCCCAGTACACGTCCAAAAGTATGTGGGCACCAGCTTGTCCAACATCTCATTCTGAAAGGGTAATGCGAAGTTGTCTGGCCTATTGTCGCTGTAATAGCCTCTACTCCTCTTGGATGGCTTTCTATCAGATGCTGGAACATTGCTGGTGGGACTTGCTGCCATTCAGGTTGGATATTGATGTTGGGTGATCAGGTCCCTGTCCGTGAGCTCGTGTGACAAACTTCTGAGCAGAACCTGCTCCCAGACTTTCTCACCTTCACAATCTTTGCGGTTGACAAAGGCATTCCTAGCCGGACAGGAACGTGGCAAATGGACTTGATGGAAAGACGGCGTCCTCTGATGGCGCCAAGCGGAAAGAAAGCCTCGTCTCCTGTAAGGCCGCCCATTCTGCAGCTAACGCTCGTTGCAGGAGATGGTCGTCACTGTGTGCTAAATTATCACCTGTGTCAGCAAAGGGTGTGGATTAATTATGCAGTTCCTCTAATTAATAGCGGTATCCACATACTTTTGGACATACAGGGTATGAGTCAGCAGGTAGCGTTTAGGTAAAGCCTTGGAAGTCCACAAAGCTGCACTATTGGGATGCCCTTGGACTGAACGCCGTGCCTGAACTGATTCGCTAAATAATGTAGCTGTAGGGAGGGGTGCAGTTTATGGCACAGACAGTACCTTGCTGAGAAAGGCCTTTTTGTTAAATATTAAAATCCTGCTTGAATATTGATGCAGGTTACAGGCCCAATATCGCTGAGCCCTTCTGTTCACACATTATTATCGGTGAAATAAAATGATTTACCGTCGTTTGTATTTACCTGCCAGTTGCCAAGAAGGCATGAATAAAGAAGTCAAAGTAAATCTGCAGTAAACTATTAACGGTGGTACCGTTACTTTGTGACTCACGTGTTATACGTCAGCCACGCTGTTACTGTGTATGCTACAGTAACCAGTGTGCAACTGCGAAATCAGTTTATGTCAGACCCACTGCATTAACTATACAGTTATCCTCCTTTTTTATCATTTAGCACGGTTATAGTCAGGGTGTAAGTTCAGGTCATCCTTGGGCTGTTGTACATGTTGACTTGGAATAATAGAAGACTACTGAGCACTGACAATTTCCAGAACACTAGCATCTCGTTCGGACTGTAGCCTGTACCCCTTATGCTGCTGTGATGGGTGTAGACACACGGATGAATGGATGGATGGATGGATGGATTCCACCATATAGATGTTGTCCTGTGTCCACACCATCTTCGCCCCCCATCAGGCCTTTCCTTTCTGCGCCGTGAGCCCCCTGACTGGCCTCTCTCTGTCCCCCGGCCCCCCCCCCCCGGTGACGGTGCAGGCGACCCAGCGGCGGAGTCCTGGTCTCTGTGGAGCGTGTGCTCGCTGACATGCGGTCAGGGCTGGCAGGTGCGCTCACGGTCCTGCGTCTCTTCACCGTATGGTACGCTCTGCAGCGGGCCGCTGAGAGAGACGCGCCTTTGCAACAACAGCGCCACCTGCCCAGGTGAACCGCCACGGCAGGCAGGTACGGAAACGCCAGGAATCGGCCGTACATTCACACGCACGCATGCCTGCACACTGCACATGTTCAGAGGTATAGGCACGTGAACATACAGTTTGTATTGCAACATAGACACACACATGCACAACCACACACACCCATGCACGTCGTGCACAATCATATATATGCACCATATTGTACACAGCAATACAGTCACTGGTATATGTGCACAATAGTGCCTAGAAGTTCAAATGTAAAGGCTATCACTGGCATACATACCCACACCCTATATACCGAAAAACACATACAAATAAGTATATTCAGTGAATTGCATACATATCATTTAATGTAACATACACACTGGCATATATAGTCATGCAGCTTATATACACAATAAATTAAAGTGTATGTAAGCTCATATTTGCAAATTAACAGTAACACAGAGAAAAAGTCTTTTTTTTCTGTTTTGACAAGGCTAAGCTAACACACTTTGACAGATATAAAATTATAGTTTTGCACCAGCATAAAGAGCTTATTATTACGCACACTGGCATTGCACACACATACTGAAGTACACAAGTCTGCACACGAGTGTGAAACACACGTAGGTGAGCAGCCGGGGGATATAGCAGCAGCTCTTCGGAACAGCCGAAGGTTTAGCATGACTCAGCGATTATATAATGCATGCAAATACACTGTGTTGTTTCGGTTCGCTGTTTGATGACTTGTGACCACGGTCGGCTGGGAATCCGATTCTTTCCAGAACCACGCTGGTAACCTTTAGAAGGGTTTGCTAAGAGGATTACGGCCGCTTTCCAAATGACCCTACAGTTTTAATTTACAATCGGCGTATAAACTCATTATGTGTCAGGGATTGTCTGTGAGATCCAGGTGGATCTGCAAATGCTTGATAAATCTCACAGCATTATCTTCATTTTTTAATTTATTTTTCTTTTGACAAAGAAGCCGCTAGTACATTTGGTGTTGTGTGGTGTGATGTAATACTTAGCATGGAGGCTCCCGACAGATGATTGGTAGACTGTTATGACAGAGTGAGCAGAGCATTGTGGGTCGTTATCCAGGTTTTTCCTCTTTTTTTTCCTGTGTAGTACCTGTGTGGCATTTCGGCCCAGCGACAGGTGCTGCAGTCAGCCAAATCTGCAGCCGTCCTGCTTTCACCCAACAGTAAATGGTGTTTGTTTTCCCTTTTTTTTTTTTGAGCATCGTTTGGCATTTATAGACATTTTAATGAGATGACAGCTCCTCCGATGTCTTCATTGTAACTCAGTATAATATGCAGATATTATTTTTATGCAAATCTGTCATTCACTTGTTTTCGTTGCCTGTGTTTGAGCCTCATTTCCTGTTCAGTAGGATGAGTCATTTTTTGGCCAGTTCCATTGATTAGATATTTCAGTGGTGTGTTTGTTTCTTTTCCCATTATTATTATTATTATTATTATTATTTTAATCTCCTCCCAGGTGTGCAGAGGTCCTGGGGCATGAGGAGGTGGTCAGTTTGTCTGATGATGGGAAAATCAGAGCAGACAGACCACTGGCTTTGTTATAGAGTCACTGGCACATTTACTGCACTGAACTCCAGCAGCTTTAATAATCTCTTTTCTCGTCACCAGCCCGTTCTGTTGGGGTGTTGGGGAGGGAGGCCCAGTGACAGTGGGAGGCGGAGCTATGTTACTATGGCCACCTGGGACGGCTTTGGTCTAGCGGCTACGCGATCAGCATCCGGGCCCTCGATTCGGGTCCCGGCTTCGCTGTACGGCAGCCGTGCTCAGCTTGGTCACGCCCCGAGACCTGTAACCCGCCTGCTGCACACAAGGCTGCACCAGCTGGTGAAAGCACGACTCAATCTGACGCCGTGTCCTTGGCCTACGACCTTCAGATGACCCCTTCTAGGTCACTCCCGCGTCTAGCGTTTGCATTTGAAAGAGAGTGCACACAGTTTCTGTCTTTCTCTCTAGTACATTTATGTAGATTCACTTGTTTATGTCATAGACGCTTTTGTCCAAAGAGATATACAGTTGAGGCAGATCGTGCATCGCAAGCATGCAGCTGTCAAGAAGCCCATTTAGGCTGATCTTCCAGACAGTAACAAATGCAAGTTAGCGTTGGAGCAAGGGCTGTACAAAGCTGGATGCAAATGGGTAGCTTGTTCCACTGTCAATGGACCTCGCATGGAAACAGCGGGGTGTGTGGACGTGGCCCACAGGGGCACTGACCCTACCTAAAAGCTGATTGGCTCCTGGACTGCCAACTAAAAACGAAATGGCTAATGATAAGGGTGGCCCATCAGTATGTATCATGGCTAGGGATGTAAGCAATGAATCGATTATCAATTAATTGTCGATAAGAAATTACTCGATTAAAATTAATTAATTGCAATTAATTGTATTTTGAACC
>JAODKF010000051.1:14968519-14983379 GCA_026779585.1 Mormyrus proboscirostris
CAATTAATCGATCATCGATCGATAAGATGAAACAACTATTGATTAATGAATTACTCGATAATTTGCATCCCTAATCATGGCCCCTCTTATGCCCCCCCCACATGGAAAATGATGTGATGGAGAAATCAAGGGGCATGCTGACCATGGAGGGCATGTGTGGGAACAAACAGAAGACAGACACACACACAGCAGCGCATCCCATTCAGAGCATCCCCTGCTGGGCCCGACGCCTCCTGGGATATACCCCAGGTCCACCTTGACCCAGAGGCTGTGGCTGGCCGGTGGGTATTTGTAATTGCCGGCTGCCAGAACGCATTACGGTGAGGTCTTAAATTGAACAAGAAGCCCTCCTGCAGGTACGCGGACACCAGCACAGCTAATTTGCATTAGACAATTACAGCAAGGCATGGACTGTTACTCCACATTGACCGCATGAGCATCATTTGGAAAATTATATTCGCAGCTGCTTACTGCTGTAGGTGTTTTTTTTTGCCCGCTGAGCACGGCCCTTAAGCCCCATTGGTCCAGGGACTGTATAAGCTTGCTTTCTCAATTGCATTTTGCTTTGTGTAAAAGCATCTCCTAATGAAATACAATTACAATTACAATTAAATTTTATTCTGAATGAAGCCTCGCTTTAACCCAGATAACCACCCCCCCCACTACAGATTTTTAAAAACCAACATTCATCCCTTCATCCTGACACTCAGCACCCCCATTATGACGTTCCCGCTAAGTGCACAGTCAGTGTCTTGTTAACGGTTTATCTCGCAGTGTTGAAGGTGATCAGGCTTCATCTTCACATTCCGCGCGGGGTTCAGTGATTCGCGCGGGGCTCAGTGATTCGCGCGGGGCTCAGTGATTCGCGCGGGGCTCAGTGATTCGCGAGGGGTTCAGTGACTCGCGAGGGGTTCAGTGATTCGCGCGGGGTTCAGTCGTATATACCAAAGTGCCAACATGTGGGCGGTTCCCCGCCAATCCCCGTTCGTGTGGAGTTCTATCCAAAAGGCAGTAATGATTACAAGTGACTCAATCTGCTTTCTAATAAAGACTTCCCACGAAAAGGTCAGGCTAGTTTTAAAATTAAATTCCAACACGATCGCGGAATTTCCTGAAAGAGGATTATATTTATTAGATTAGCATCATCCGCTGAGCTGTGCGAGGACTGGAATCATTTTTGTGGTATTTATGTCGGCGTACTGCTTGCTATCTTGGCCCTTTTCGCGCCGCTGCTTGGACCCTCGTCTCGACTCACGTTCATCACGTAGCCGAGATGGCTGATCAGCGATTGACGCGTTAGCCCAATTAGCCCAATGGCGTTTGCCTTCCCTCACATTTTGTGACACAGTTGCAGAGTCGCAAGTGAATAATGACGTATATTCTGGATTTTCTTCAGGGTGGCATTTGCAGTGACAGAAAAGTACAGATAAATGTCAGCATTTCCAGAATGGATTTTTTTTTCTGGGTCTAATTTTATCCAAGTAAGATATATACAAACACAGTATATGTACACTAGTTCATTCATTCTAGTGACGTGACAATAAAAGTGATTTTGTTTCGATTTTGAATTGACTTTGAAATCTGCAACTTTATGGGGCATTTTCACTTTTTAACCAATTATATCTCAGCTCTCACTTCCCTATTGGCAACATTGTTCTTGACGTTGTGTCCCTGTAAGCCTGAGCCTGATGCGTCATCAGTTTCAGCGGCCACCAAGAAATCTTCAAGCTACCACAAGGGGGAGCAATCCTGAAGCATTCCTCTGGTCTCAGATGCCTTGTCTTTACTGTCTCTGACTTTTCCACTGATGGCAGTAAAGAGTGGAATGGATACTCCGCTAGTTTTGCTCAGTGGTCACCAGTAGGTACTTGGCTTGCTTAATACCACTTCCAGTTGTTGCTGATGGCTTATATTTTAAATGATGTGCAATATTTTTCATGATGGCTAATACTCGTGTTTGATGTCGTTTAGCAATGGCTAAGAAGGGGCTTGAAGCGGCTTTCTCTGATTGGCTTGCCCTCCAATGGGCCTTGCTGTTCACCATCCAATTGGCTGACAGAGGTTGCATTGTGGCACTGTCCCAATCCCCAATCACTGCTAAATTGGGTGGGGTCTATGGCTTATATTCACACCTCCACTGTAGGAGAGACAGGTCCACTCTACCCCCTTGTTCGGCACTGCCACCTTCTGAAGGGTGAATCTATTCTCCTCCACAGTGCATCCGTTCTTATGTTTACTGACAGTAAAGAATATCGGTGAAGGAATCGGGGCTCAGTCAAAACTTTGCTAATAGCTACATAATCCCTCTTGTGGAAGTCGGACCTTCAAGGTCGCAGCCTCAGAGTAATTCGCACCCGGCGCCAGACAGGGCTGAAAGATGGGGAACTCTTAACGTCACCCGCAGAGCTGTCACAAGCCACAGAGCACGGAAAGGTGCGTGTAAGCGGAGCAGATCCAGTTCGGGTCTGCTCCAGGCCGTCGCTGGGAAATAAACAGACAGTGCGACAGCTAAGCTTACAAGCAGACCCTGCAGGGCTGAAGCCTCTCCTGGCTCTGACATGTGAAAAGGAGACTGTCAGGATTCGTCACGTTCCGCAAAGGACGCAGAGGCCAGAAGAACGAGCCTTAACTTTTTTTTTGGTTAAGTCCGGTTCCTTATCCATTACAGCTTTTTACTGAACTCTAAATAAGTCCCTCCTTGAAGCTTTAAGAAATATCGACTGGATGTCGCTCTGCCGATAGCAAATTCTGGATTTCCGGTCGTGAACAGAATCCCAATAGGAAGCCGCATTTTTGACACCTGTGGGTAAAAATGTTCTTAATATACTGAGCAAGAGGAGGGCCGGATATCTGTTTTTTTGATCGCTGTGGCCCAAAAATAAAAGTGAATTCTATTTATGAGGGCTTCCTATGATCCTTGGCTTGGCGGGGAGGGGGGGGGGTTGTTTATTCCCCATAATCATTTCCAACCCGTCTCAGAGAATACAAAAAAGATATTTAAAAACAGTGGGTCGCAGATGAAGCAGACTCCGTCAGTGCTGAGCGCTCGGCGCCGTCAAGGAGGCTGCCTCTGCCTCCGCCTCTCTTTCGTTTCTCCTCCTCCTCCATCCATCTCTCGCTGTCCTCCATTACAGAGTGGCCCAAGAGTAATCAGATGCGCAGTATTTTGAGGGTTTCTGATAGCTGTAAATCTTGAGAATGAAAAGTGGATGAGAGTGAGGAGGAGAAAGAATAAATTAAGCGCAAGCCTGAGTTTTTTTTAATTACCTATTTTGTCGATCGGCTAAGACGCCTCTCTTTAGCTTTATTTATGACTTTCATAAATCGGTTTCTCAAGAGTCAAAATCTCTCCCACGTTGTCTTCACCATCCGTTCCCTTTCCATTCCCCATTCTCTCACTGTCTCTCTCTCTCTCTCTCTCTCTCTCACTGCCCCACAACCTTCCCCTGAGCTTTATGCAACTGCCTGGAATCAATTATTCATCGACATGCATAATGCTGGCTACTGTCCTGCTGTAGGAGTGAGAGGCCAGCGGGTCCTGCCTCTGCTCCAAGCCCTCGCGGCAGGGGGCGGGAACTTCGTTACAAACCGAAGGTGGGACAGCTGGTTGATTGACGACGTCAGAGGTTTCTTTGGTGTATCCCGACCGGCCCCCACGTGTGGCTGTCATGCTCTGTGGGCGCGACGAGGGCACGGCAGTGGAAAATGAGCTCTCGGGGATTCCTGGTTCGGGGGAGAATATGTCGAGGTACACGTTGGTTCCATTTGCTGTCGCGGCGAGCTGATGGTCAGGCAGCTTTCGCTTGCCTCATCACGGGCCCGTTCATTCCACCTTGTCGTGTCTCTGTGTCCCATGATGACAGCACAGTGGGAGAAGATCCTCTTATAATACACAAGTGTCACGCTGTGTTTACTTCAGGAATCCTCATTATCATAACATAGTTAATGTAAATGATAACTAACTCATCACCTTCTGCATGGGACCTGGACCTGAAGCCAGCCATTATACCTGCAATCTAACTTCTCTTTACAAAAAGTGCAGTTTCATCTCGACATGCAACTAAAGTTATGCTTCTTTTTTTGCAGGTTACTGGTCATATTGTACTCTGTTATCAATTATTTATGTCTGTATTTTGTCAGCTGTTGCTACTTCAGGATGCTCTGGCTCACATTAACAACACCAACACCCTGATGAAACACAACAATAGTGTGATGCAATGTGCCAGTAACTGCTACATCTTCCTTTAAAGTTTGTTGTAGATACATAAATAAGCCTCTAGACAAGACTTGCTAGAACTGTGGGCATATGGTGATCTGCATTTGTGGGTCAGCATCTCGCTGTCGTGCTTTTGCTAGTACCCACAATGCATAGCGACAGGCACGATCCATCTGATTGACATAAGCGGGGGTTGATATATCAACAAGAGGTGTGTCAATCATGGTATTCCGAATTCTGATTGACGGAGGGGCAGATGGTCCGTTTCGGTTCTGCTCCTGCTGTAGCCATGCATTCTCCATTCACCATGAACTCTTCTCCCATTCTCTCCCACCAGTTCTGACACACAGCCATGCCACCCACGAAAGGTATCAAGGGACACGAAAGTCTGGGTCCGTGACAGGGCCAGGGCAGTGTGCACAAGGGAGGTGGGGCAAGCAACACAGGGGAGGGGCTAGGAGGCTTTAGCCACTCCTACCTCATTCCCATTGGCTGGTGGTCCCCAGCACAGAGGTGGCCACGCCTGCCTTCCCTGTTCCACTGCGGCTCGTACCAATGTGCCAGACAGCAGGGGGTGAAATGCGACTGAGTCCCACCCACACCTGGCCTCCCCCCCATCCTGTGGTTCTGTGGTATTCTTTCAGTGCATGGGCTGTGGGAGGAGTGGTCTCCGTGGAGCCTGTGTTCAGCCACGTGTGGGAGGGGCTCTCGGACCCGGACCCGAAGCTGCGTGGCCCCCCAGCAAGGCGACAAAGCCTGCGATGGTTCAGACCACCAGTCCAAACTCTGCAATATTGCGGTTTGCCCCGGTTAGTACCATCCCCCGCTCCCATCCTTTCTCTAATCCTCTCTGTTTTGCTCACGATCCCTCTGTCTTCGTTTGTCATTCCTTTAAAGGTCCCTTCATTAGTTCTGTCTGCATTTCTCGCTCTTGAGGTCAGCCTCCACTTTCCGTTAGGTCCTTTTTTTTTCGGATAGGATTTTCTACCGATCTGTAAAGGCAACAGGAGAAACAGATGAAAAGATTATAGCCCGACATAATCATTAGATCCGGACACTGGTGGGTAATGCAGTGTGCGCTTTCTCTATCTTGGTCTGGATGTTTCAGCGCATTGGCTTGGTTATTGAGTTTAGCTATTGCCTTGCCGGCAGCCTTTTCAGAAATCATTACACCCGTATAATAAATCATCAGGGGGCTGCATTCCTGTCTTGTGTCAGTTAAAACTTTCCTTCACTGGAAAACCCTTATTTGGTCACCGCTCTGCTGTGAAGGTGACTGACATTTCCTGTGATTTGATTTCATGTGATGATTTTTTTGCATTACGTGTCAGTTATTACCCATCAATTAACAGTGGCAGCAGTCCTGTGTGCCGTAACCATATTTGGAAACACTCTCTGGATCATGCATCGGTAATATATGCAAAGATGCAGGCGGAAATCGATGGGAAGAGGTGTCTGACCCACTGAAGATTTGCAAGTGGCTTCCCCACTTCCCCTTCAGGAGCTGTCACAGGCAAGAGGGAGCATGTTTGCGCTACGTGGGCATTTGCAGTTAGCGATGCACGAGGTCTCATCAAGCCTTCATCTCGGAAGCATGTTCTCCTCCTATGGTACAAACAAACAAAAAAACAGTGCGATTTTTTTTTTAACAATTATATGATGACTTTTTCTATGATGGGCTGGTCCCCCGTCCTTGGTTATTCTCTGCCTTGCACCCGCAACTTCAAGGTTAGGCTCCAGACCCCTGATCAGCGGTTACCCATTCTTTGTTCAGATATACAAAGACCTATGAGCCATGTTTCCAGTTAAATCTCAGATTCATTCAATGCACTGGTGTTCATGGGACTGGTCGAGTTGCTGAATAATGAATTCTACAGTGCGGAGGGTTCTGATCCCACCTCCGTGCTCTCTATCTCTCTCTTTCACACACACACACACATTCTCTCTCTCTATCTCTCTCTCTTTCACACACACACACACACATACACACACATTCTCTCTCTATCTCTCTCTTTCTCACACACACACACTCTATCTCACACACACTCTCTATCTCTCTCTCTCTTTCACACACACACTCTCTCTACCTCTCTCTCTCCCTGTACGTGGAGTTTGCATGTTCCCCCTATGTTTCATGAGTTTCCTTCTGCATTCGAGAAACATGCATCTAATCAGTGTCTCTGGAACGCCTGAAGCATGTGACTGTGGCAACTGTTTCCAACATCTGACAGCTTCAGACCTCTGATCTCCACGCCTTCATCTCTGTATATATACATATAACAGTTTGTTCCCGTTTATCTCCCTTTATAACTCAGCTGATGCTACACATATATTTATTTTGTACTGCCTTTATATCTTAGGACCCTCAAATAATTCATGAAGAGTCTTTGGTGACTCATCACTCGATTCTCAGTAATAATTAATATTTTGAATTAAAGCAACATTTAAAAATGTATTTAATAATTAAACATACTTCTGTCACTGCTCTCAGGGGGAAAAAAAAAGTTGGAGTATGCCATTTTCTCCTAATGAGGTACGAGCTGTAGAGAGGAAACATCCACAGAAGTGGGTAATGGTGTGATTTCTCAGAGTGAAGCCTGCAGTCTGGGGTCCCTTCCATGTTGTGTTCAGGATTCTTCAATTACCATTACTGGTTTAACTGGTAATTTAGCTACACTTTCAAATATCATTATTTGAACAGTTAGTGATTTCTTATTAATTGAAATCATCAGTTAAACGCTTAATGAACGGAAAATCGGTTCATTTAACAAGTAAGCGATGTGTGTTATTATAGCATTCAAGCACGATTGGGTTCTGAAACCTCATGGCCACTGAGGCACACACAAGCAGTGCCTTTAAATATCTTTAAATGGTCGTCTTCTTTGATAAAAAAAAAAAAAAATCTCCCTTCGATGTTAGATTCGACGGCGTGGAGCGGTTAGCAGAACACCCAGAAGATGTGCGTCATGGTGGGAGGGTGTCCATTGGCGACTCTGTGTCCAAGGTGTCACGCTCAACAAAGGGCTTGAAGGATTGGAAGACGATACTCTGAGCGCATAACAAAAGGATGTGGAGGAGTAGGCCACTACTATAGCTGACAGGCAAATCAATAGAACGCCTACTGTAGGGGTCCTGTCTGGCCCAAGTCTCAAACCGCTTTGTGATTAGATAAAGAGTTATTCAAGTGTCTGTTCCCGATGATCTGCTGTGTCCAGTAGGGCCAGCTAAATACTTGCTTACAGGAAACAGGCACTTTGGTCTCTTAGTGTCAGAACAAGCTACAGAACATGGAAATATAGAACTGAATCCCAAATTAAATGAAGGCTGTAGAATGAGGGGATTTTCTCCAGCATAGCTGGCCCACAGCCATTGTTCTATAGCAGGCTAACAGTTCTGTGCTTATATGTGATTGGCTTTTTGGTTGCCAGCACAGCCACTTAATTAGCAATGTAACACATGTTGACGTGTAATTGCCTGTCGCAGAACACCGTGCAAGGTTAGTCCCTAGGAATGACTTTAGGAAACAGAACAGTGAGTAAAGAGATGGTTGAAACCAAAATAGCACTCTTAGCCGTTCTAGTGTGCCATGCCTGTCATTAAACAGCTACTGAATGCTCCAAATAATAATGACAAGAACAAAAGGTTTCCTCAGAAGGACACACTACAGGATTGTTAGGAAGGTCTCAAAGTGTCAACACTTATTTTTAGAGCTGCTTATTTTATTAAAGAAATTAATGTCAGTACTGTATGACGTCCTACCAGCAGCAGAAATGTTGAGGTTTGTGTGACATTGTGCTTGTTTCTGGCCTGGCCTTGGGGTTTCTCGGGTGAACAGTAATGTGCCGGTTCATTGTCCAGATAGGCTGAGGGGTTCTGGTTCCTATGCTAGCTGTTAGCATTTAGCGTAGCTACCGCCGTGTGGCACATGCTAAACATCCAGTGTGGGGCATAAGATTGAACTTTCTTTCATTTGGGTTAAATGGGTCCCCACAGGTGTCCCTTTATCAAAATACTGAATGTCTTTGCTTATTTTTGTTTAAGCGGTTGATGCCTCGGCCAGCTCGGGACGTTGACGTAATTGGTCCGATTTACATAGTGCTCATCTTCATTGTTCTTGGACCCAGCGGTCAAGATGCATAACCTCAATCCTGCAGGGGGTCATGAGCGTCTGCTAGCTTTGATTCTGCGCACACAGAACTATGGAGACCCGTCAACCAATCAGTCTCCCCATGTGCTGCGATCAGTCTGGAATGCAAATCTGGATTTTTTTAATTACCTGTCTTGCATGCATAAATTCACCTATTAAAACAATTTAATTTTATATTTAATGAGCCATAATACCAGGTGCTAGCAAGCAGCTACGTTTAAAGAAAACAAAACACAACCCATCGGTACAGCAGGGCAGTTTAGGAAGCCATTGATATTGTTTTTCTGTCATGTATTTGCAAAAATGAATCTGCCCCCAAAACGACAATGCAGACGCAGTGCCTGCATGGAACGCCTTCTAAAAATATTTCTTTGTTGCCATAGAGATTACAAGAGGAAAAAGATCTCAGCGGATGTATATTCATTATCTAATGGAAGCAATTTAAATTGTATATTCTTGTATTTTTATGCTGTTGAATCCCATCCTGCTGTTTAGGCCTCATGCACATTTGCGGCGTCACGATAGTTGAGTGGGTTTCCGTGACTTGTCTGCTGAAGAGGGGTGGATTACCGTTATTTATGTGGTCATCCGATGTTTCAGCACAGGCACAATTGACCGATTTGTTTAATGACATATTTACCGAAAGTCCATGTCGTATTTTATCTCAAGGGTACTACAGCAGGGATCCTTCCATTAGACCTGCAGCCTTCACATTGCGAGTTTGATCTTTTTTTCCGCATATCACTTCTCAAATTGAGCAAGCCTTGACGTGGGGAATGGATGGCAATGCTAAGTGGCTACAGAGGTCCTGTGAGGCTGGGAGACAGTAGCAGGCTATGGTAGGGCGGAGTTTCCGGGGGTGTCTATGTGACGAGAGCTCTATAGGCTCCTGACAGCCGTCTCCTTCTCAAGCAATTAGGAGCTGGTAACCTCAAAGTCTTTCCAGCGTCTTGTCTCTTGTACAGGTACGACCTGCTCTTCCCAGCCGATGGCTAATGACCACAAAGTACATGAATCAGACCTTAAGAGCCCAGCTGAGATTTTTTTTTATTCAGGAGCTAGCAGGCAGGGCTCAGTGAGTCATGTCTTAGGTTGATGCTCTCATCTTCCCAAGTGATGCCTAGTTCAAACAGTTAAGATACATATATCAAGTTCATCATGTGCTGGCTTCTAGTGTCAACAAACAACTTGTTGTTATTTTCTAGACATTTCTGGGCCTACAGATCCTCAGAACTTCTGTAGCAGTTTTTGTGAGGGATGGTAGGCCTCAGTGGGGTAGGCCTCTTTAGCCATCGTCGGAGGGTTGTCAGTTTGAATCCCGTCCTCGGACGAATAGTCACATGTTTGTTGGGCCCTTGAGCAAGGCCCTTGACCCCCCCTGAAATGCTCCAGGTGCACCAGATAAACAGCAGACTCTGTGCTCAGACCCCTAGCTTCACTCTCACGTGTGTGTGTGTGTGTGTGTGTGTGTGCGTGTGTGTGTGTGTGCGTGTGTGTGTGTGTGTGTGTCTAAAAGGAAAGCATGATGGAATATATGAAAAGTAGCATTGCAATGTACCTGTATCATAAATCGCCGATAAAGCAATATTTTGTTTCACATGGTTATATGACCAATTGTCAGCTAAAGAGAGAATCCTAATGTACTGTATGGCTGCAGCTCAGCTGGACAATGCTGGAGATGTGCTGTACTGTGTTATTGGTGCTTTATGCCCCTGCACCATTTAAACGGAGAATTAAATTCCCAGTGCCGTGCTAAACAGCTTAATAGCCTCTCCCACCCGGTCTCTTTTGTCTCACCTTATTTTACATTTAAGGAATGAGGTCCTACAAGAAGAGGCACGTTTGGTAAACAGATCATTAGAAATCTCCTGCAATGAATTATTAATTTGGATATATGCCACAGGATCAAATGCATTACTGTTAGATTAATTATAAGAGGAGACGCAAAGCAGTTTTACACAAAGAACGGTGAATGTGTCTTTGATTATAACGTAGGCAGTTTGATGGTGAGGAATATTTTCGTTTGATCCCCAGGGTCTCTCTCTCCTGTCCAGAAGTGCTGGTGTATGAGGGTTGATCTGCATGAAAGTATATGCACCCCTCACCACACACACACACACACACACACACACACACACACACACACATACAATGCTTTCACAAGTCAGTACCCCAAGCACCAATACTTCTCTCCAACTGACGAGAAGCAGGCGATTGCTTGGTAGCTCTCGCTAATAGGCCTAGCTATCTGTTTGATTTACTTTAATGATGTAATTCTATTTCATAAATGTCACCGGCCCGATGTGACTAGGCACCTGCTCATGTAGCTCTCTGGAGAAATCCTGGAAGCCGCCATTGCAGATACCATAAATATATTTCTGCCAGTCTGACTGCTTAGTCTACTGGAAGGCCTGTGTTCTGAGTGAAATGTCACTGGAGATTTCCTGGGGAGTGTTTTAGTGAGTAACTCATTCAGCTTGTGTAAAGTTCAGGAATTAGCAAGTAAACAACCTGAAAGTCGTCGTATCCGCGTCGTCTGTATCAACCGTTCGATAATTAACAAAGATCGCATTTACAGATGAGGGGGAAAACAAATTAATGTGGCGAGTTATTCTCAGCTCTGTTCCCGTTGATCCCCTAAGCCATGGAAGCTAGCTTGCCCGGACTGAACTACTGCCTTGTTGGGGTTGAGCAGGGTCAGTCATTTGTACCTGGGAGATTTCTGAGAATACGAAACACAGGTTTTTTTGTGATTTCTTTGACGTGTTTATACATGCTTTTGGGGAATTGGGATTTTATTACATTACATGTTTAGTTCTGTCTGTCTTAAAGGAGTGTTGACTCCATTTTAGGATTTTGCTGCTCTAGTAAACAGCTTTGTTTGTTTTCAAACCTTCTATCCGCCTTTATTCTACCCCTGTGGCAGACCACCCCATCAACCTGTTGCAGTCTACGTTTTGTGATTGAATATTGGCTCATTAGTTGGTTTAAAATGTCTAGAATTTTCTAATGTGTTTTGAGAGGATTGTATATATCAGGCTTTAACTTCACAGGCATCAAAACAAACCAAAACTACTATTCTATGTAAGTATGCAAGTCTCTGCTTTTAGGACAAATCATTTGTGATAGAATAAAGCAGGAGAATATGAATGGGAGGGGCCACAGGCACACTGGCCTCAGCTGAAAGCTGATTGGTTCCAGGAACGCCCTCCCCGTCACTCACCAATTCCAAAAATTCCTTTGGCTAATGATAAGGCTGGTCCCTCTACATGTATTATGAGCACCTAGAACCTTCTGCTCTTGCTTTCTTGTTTTTGTGGCTATGTGAGTCTCAGTTTTATGGTCTTATTTATATATAACTGTACATGGGTCTTGGTGACGCAGCACTAGATCGATTTATGCGAATGTGAACTTAACAGTCCCGGTTCTGTGTATATGTAAGTGGGTCCCTGGATGTTTTGTATCGGTTCTGTGTGCCTTCACACAGACTTCAGCTCTATACTGCCATTTATTAAAATATGACTCACTTCAGCGAGAAAAGGGGCCACACTGGGAGGAGCACCCAGCCTGCCACTGGGACTATTAACATTGACAGATTATTAGAGAATTATTTAAGTGTGTGTGGGGCCTCAAAGGAGGCAGGGGCTCCATCAGGAGAATGAGCCTCCTCATCAGCTGCCGGAGGGGCCCACTCGGGCCCCGGCGATGGAGAGGGAGACCTGGGCTTGTCGTCGCACAGCTATGACTGCATGATTGCTGGGCAGCCCCGTGTTACCGCACACTCACTTTTCCTCTCCTCATTCTCTTCACCTCCATCTCCTTCCCCTTCTTCCCTCCTCTCTTCCTGCCACTTCTATTTTGTTTCTGTTCCCTTTTCCCTCCTTTTTTCCTGCCCCCCCCACCTTCCTCCTTTATATTTCCTCTTATTTTGTTTATACTCTCTCTCTGTTCTCTCTCATGATCCTCCCCCTTCTCGCCATCCTTCGCTTCTGCTCCTGTCCTCCCCCTCCCAGTGGAGGGCCAGTGGTTGGACTGGAGCCCCTGGTCCCGCTGCAGTGTGACCTGCGACACGGGGACCCAGCAGCGGCAGCGGAGGTGCAGCGTGTCGGTGCACGGCTGGGCCGAATGCAAGGGGGCACATTCTGAGACCCACGAGTGCATCAACCCGGAATGCGGCAGTGAGTTGTGTGCTGCTACCACCCCACACCTGTGTCACTCTTGAACCACACACGCCCCACACCTGTGTCACTCCTGTGCCGCACGCCCCACCCCTGTGTCACTCCTGTGCCGCACACCCCACACCTGTGTCACTCCTGTGCCGCACGCCCCACACCTGTGTCAGTCTTGTGCCGCACGCCCCACACCTGTGTCACTCCTGTGCCGCACGCCCCACACCTGTGTCACTCCTGTGCCGCACGCCCCACACCTGTGTCACTCCTGTGCCACACCTGCCCTTGACCTTCTTCCCAGTGTAACAGGAAGCCCGTCTGCATTATTGCTGTTCCTGGCCCCATCTTCTTGGTTTCTCATCTCACTCCTGCTTCTGCATTCCTCCCCCCACAGGCGACGGGAAGTGGGGACCCTGGAACCAGTGGAGTGTGTGTTCCAAGACCTGTGACTCTGGCTGGCAGCAGCGTTACCGCATGTGCCAGGGCACGGGGGTGCAGGGGTACCCATGCGACGGCTCTGGGGAAGAAGGACGCACCTGCAATGACAAGAAGTGCCCAGGTTAGTCCCTGCATGGTGCGCGGTACAGTGGCTCTTAGTAAAATCAACTTAAGTAAATCCGGATATGCGCGAAAGATATCTAAGATACGTAGAGTTTACGCAAAAAAGGCAACATGATCCTGTAAGTAAATTTTCACTTTATCTTTTCATTTCTTTATTGTGTGTTATTTAGTATGTATGCACATGTTTTTGGCTGATTTGTTTTTTTGCTGCAGGGTGTCTTGAATGGTATGGGAAGGTAAATCCAAGTTACGCAAAGTTTGACTTACGTAAGAGTGTGTGGAGCGGGTTACTTCAGTCAGTCGAGATCTGCCTGTTTGTGTAAATCGTCTGGTAGAGGGTCATGGTACAGTCTGGAGCCCATCCCAGGAAACACAGTTGACACCGTGGACGGGTTGGCCGCAAGGCAGCGTACACTCACACACTGGGACGTTTAAGGACAGCACGTAGCTTTGGACTGTGCGTGGAAGCCCACATGATACAGGGAGAGAGTCCGACACACCGGGGTGAGATTCAGACCGTTAATCCTTGAGCTGTGAGGTGACAATGCTACCTTGAGAGCTACCATGATATCTGGTGTCTCACCCTGTTGTCGAACCTCAACTGTGCTAACTTGTATTTTTTAGTATACCGTCATACTGTCCAGACATTATACCACGGTATATGGTATTACCGTAATACTGCCAAAGCCTAAGACAGCATGCATTTGCTATCGATGGTCGTCATTGCTTTTTCAGTGAGGAGATATTTTGAAAATGTTAAATTCTTTTTAACACACCCAGTGGCGATTTTGTGTTAATTTTGTCTCAAATAAGAGTCTTTGACTCACACTAATGGTGTCAGTGATGAAATTAAACCTTAGGCTGCCTATGGCACAGGTAGGTCTGTCCAAGCACATCTATCAATTAATAAGAATTTGCACCCAGTTGCACCCACTTCCCTGAAGTCTGACCTTTTTTGCCCTGAAAACCATGATTTTGCTCTTTATGTTCTCTGGCTGGGCCGCAGCCTGGCAGCTTTGCTTTCAGATACTCATTTTTGTTCTCTGGGCAACAGTAGAATGGTGGCATTTGCATAAGGAGATATTTTACTTGGTCGTTATGCGCAGGGATGCCTGGCTCAACAGCAGCTTCCCTTCTCGGTTAATTTATGAGGAAGTACACTGGCGTGAGATTCAACTCACAGCGCCTAATAAGTCACGTCACACTCTGCCCTCGACGCACTTCTGAGAATCTTAATCATTTATTGCTAGATCTGTGTCAGTTATAGAGACTTTTTTCAATGGAATAAATCATTTGAATATTTTGGCAAAAACACGGTAATAGTGTACGGAATATAAATTTAATCCGAAACCATGGTTATAAAGTAGCATCTCCACATACGCCATACTTACACTGATGCCTTTGCAATATCTTAGGTCATTTACCTCTGCTTTTGTATGTAGTGATAAAGATAGAGGCATGATAATTATGCCTTTTATTCATATATTAGTATTTTCCAGGAATTATTGAATACATCATTTTAATGCTGGGGCCGCAGGGAGCTGCAGTGGGTAGCACCGTTACCTCACACCTCTGAGGCCTGGGTTTGAGTCTCCGTCAGGGTTCTGTGTGTGTGGAGCTTGCATGTTCTCCTTCCTGTGTCGTCGTGGGGTTTCCTCCAGGACATCCAGTCTCTACCCGCAGTCCAAAAACATCCATCCATCCATTTTCCGAAACCACTTATCCTGTTCAGGGTCGCGGGGGGGGGGGGGGGGGATCCGGGCGGCG
>JAODKF010000051.1:15032462-15048353 GCA_026779585.1 Mormyrus proboscirostris
CATGTCCTAAAATGGTCCCCCCCCCCCCGAAACTGTACATGACAGTAACATCATTTGACGTCCTCCTGACCAGTTACACGTAAAGAAGACGAGAATTATTCTTTCTGAGGAGGAGTTACAGTCTCTAAGGGGAAGATGTTGAGCTAGTAACCCTAATATTACATTTCAGGGAAAGGGACAAGAATTAACCTTGTTGTCTGACAAAATAGGGTTGCTTTTTTTACCGTGGGGTCAGTATTGCCTGGTAACCCTGCTTATTTGGCAAGTGTGTAAGAGAGGTGGTCCAGATAGCACCATGTTAGCAGATATGCAGTAAAGGGTAGAACAGCCGCTCCTTCTGGACTGTGGAATCGTAACCGTCTGAATCAACTTTATTCAGCAAGTTCAGCCCGTGTACAGATTTATTTCAGTGCAATTGTACATTGGGCAACTTCAGTCAGCAGATTGGAGTGAGATTTGCAGTTCGAGACAAATCTGCACACACATGCACACGCATTTACATGTACGTAACTGTGTTATTACCTTGTAAATAGTCTGGTTTGCAAACTACCCCAGCACTTTTGATGCAGCTAATTTTAGGTTTATAATGGAATAATACAGATTTCCCATAAGATTTCTTGTGAGTCTGAAAGTGTGAGTGTCACACCAGATGTAACTGGTCACCTCAACATGAAATAAATTGCAAGAATAACATAACATATAGTATTAATACGGAGCAGTAAAAGATCAGCAACATAGAGCGTACATGAGTACGCTAAAGGAGATTTTTGGGTAATGTGCAATGGAACACATCGCCCGGAACATTCCAGTGCAGAACATACACAGTCTCGCTTTAGTGATCTCTTTTTGTGCTGCAGTGTTAGATGAGATCTGCTGAGTCAGCACTAGGGTCATCACTGGCCATTGTCCCGTCACACTTGCCGATGCTAGCTCTTCGTGCGATGCTGGCGAAATACGTATGTGCAGATATGCCAAGAGAAACTTCTCGAGTGGAAGGATGGGCACACAGAAGGATGTGGATGCAGTGGCCCTCAGGACCTCCGCTCTGCTCAATGCTGCCACCTGACACCGTGATTTACATCCCAGGGAGTGTGGAAGGAGAGCTCACCGTCGGAGAATGACACAATAAGTAGGTTAAGCTTCCTGTGCCAGCCGCCCCCATAGTGTTCTCCTGTGATCTGAAAGGCTATGCTCCCCAGGGGAGGTAAAACATGGCATCGCTGTTGTTTTTGCATGATCAAGTACGGAGGTTTCCCGAAATGGGTGCAGCCTCATTGTTAGTATGAATTCCTAATCTGGCTGTTTGCCATTTTCCTTCAGCAGAAATATGCTCCAATAAAACAGGTAGTAAATATTCAACCTCATTTCTAAAATGGCATTTTCTGCAGTCTGAATTTACTTAATTGGCTTGGGTAGTATTGATATTCTTTGCCTATAGGAGGTTTTCACATATGTCAGCCAGTCTAATTATCTGCTAACAAAAAACTGAGCACAGTACTTTAAGTTTCACGGTGCTTCTGTCATTTGAGCTTGGTTCCACACAGTCATGATCCTTCTGACTCCAGTAGTGTACTTTCTTAAGAAGTCTTATCTCGCCCCTCTCTCCACCTGCTTTTCATTAACGACTCATCAAATGGCACCATTATCTTGCACATTAAGCCCGTCGATCTGTAGCCATCAGTGAGAAATGGCTTCTTCAGATTTTCTGGGCTCTATCACTGTAAAAATTTAATCGAGAGGGTCCTTTTATGTACATACACAAGACTGCTCTCTTGCTGTACTGGAAAATGTCCTTCTCCAGTTGCAGTCTAATTGCTAACATTAACTGTATATTTCTTTCTCGGAAGTTCTGGATTGTTTAGATCACATCCGCCCCCTCTGCTGCCAGACACAGGTATATTTGATGGACCGTTATGAATCAAGAATAAACAAACTGGGCTCCTTCCCTTAGCTCTCATGTTGCTTTCTCTTGATGAAAAGGGACCTCCGTCTACGCTTGGTTGATTAAAGTGGTTTTTTTTGGTTTTCATTTTGTTTCCAGTTCTCTTCCTTACAGTATATGGTTTTTTGATTTGAGATGCTGGTGCCGATTGAGAGAGCAGGTTCTGCTCTTGCCTGGTTGCATTAAACACTCATCAGATGCAACGCGGCTCTACTGCGCACTGGGAGGGCGGCCCCTGCTGAGTCGGGCCAACAGCCTGGGAAAACCGACCCTGACAGGGTGGGGGTGGGATGAATTTCAACATCTGTGTGAGGGTCCGACGTGGCACTGTGGGAACACACCGGCGACGTTCCATATTGTGCCAGACGAATCGCTCTGGTCTCACTCCGTAGCTCCAGATGAGGACTGTCAATCGTAATCAGAGCACAGCGACCAGATTATCTGCCCCGGCGGGTGTAGCTCATCCTGCGGCTCTCCGTCCCTCGCTGCTGTCGCTTCTGCCGTTGGGGCTAACAGGCGACACCAAAGGTTAACATGGATCCGCTTACGCCTTCGTAAATCAAGGTTTTCTTCCTTAAGCATCCTTGTCTGTGACCTTGGGCCGCCGTTGTCGAGGGGGAAGAAGGCCGGCAGATTCATTACTGAGCGTCAATGAACCTGTGGTCTACGCCTGTCACATTCAATCACTGGGCATGTGCGGGCCGGCACAGTTATCCGCCGCTAATCGATCACGTGGTCACGCGGAAGTCAAGATTTCGAAGAGTTAATCTGACTTAAGCAGGTGGGGTTTTAACAGAGAGGCGAAGACGTTTCGGTTCAAGGTTACGACAAGCGGGTATACTGGATGGATGGATGGATGGATGGATGGACGAACATCCTGCCATCCATGTTGCTGCTTTGCCTACTCGGCTGACATGTCTGAGTCTTGTCTAGGGAGCTACAGAGTTGTTTGAGCAAAGCCTTTAGGGCTTCAGATCCTGCAGGTGACCCCTTGGCCAATTTTTTTTCAGCGTCCTGCTGTCTGAAACCAGTTGAAGTGTGATCCCACACGCCAGGCTGCATCGCTTCGAGTGGAGTGATGAGTGGTGGGAAATGGTGTTGCTTAATGCAGCGGAGTTTGGTGAATCCCATCACACACCCGCGCGCACTCCAACCCAACCCTCGCGGGGTGCACTTAAAATGGGATATAGCCATTGATCGCAAGGGTGATGAATGCTATAAACTGGAGAGTGGAGAGCGAGGGCAGGGCGATCCGTATCCCAGAGTAAGCTGTGAGTATATGACAGAAGAGAATGAGCATTATGGGAAAAGCAGCAGCTTTATGAGCAACCATGAACGCGATTGCTTTTATTTCCCATTTAAGCTGTTTATCTGGCATCTGAGAAGAGTGCTTTGAGAGCAAAATGGTTTGATTTCATCAATCTGTTCTCCGCCAGAGATGGTCCTTCAACGCAATCCAAATATCCAAATAGATGTCATCCTTGTTGAACAAACATGGCCTGTGATATCTGGGCTCTGCCTCTCAGGGCGCTCTTGAGATCACGGAGATCATCGGGTGCCTCAGAGCAGTGAACAGGGCTTACGTCTACGGCTGGAGAGCCAGAGCGTGCCCCAGCAGACAGCCAGGACAGTACAGGAGGATGAGCAGAAGCACAGCTGTTGTTCATCTGTGTAGTGAACCTGAGCGCAATGACATGTGGCGCCATGGTAGCAGTCAAAGGTGACAGTCACATATCCTTTGAACAGATGGAATGGCACTCAGTATATTTTGTCACACTTCTTCAGAACCTCATGCAATATGTATCAGTGTGGCAGAAAATTTGAACTATGTGATATTTTGTGATATTGGCCTCTACAGTACCCTGCTTTTACATGGCGTGCGTGTCTGCTGTGTTGTAATTGTGTTAATTGTTTAATTGTGTACCACAAAGTAGACATATTTATGAAATGAAACTGTCTTGTAAGACTGTAATGACAGAGCATGGTGGAGTGGAGTACCGGAGTCGGGTAAATAATGACGACCGTGACCGTCCTTCTGCTGGCCTCCTTAAGCGGAATAGAAAGTGCACAGTGCCGTGGTCTCACCTCACCTGTCACTCTCTCATGTCATGGGTTGGGGTCACAGGTCAGAGGTCATTCTGGGCCTGTTTGTCCTGCACCTGCTTTGCTTCCCTTATCCCTGCTGTGTAACTGTAAGGTGTGAGCGCTCGCACTGTTAAAGGCACCTGTTTTAAGTTCTTCTTCTTCCCTCTCTCTGTCCCTTCCCTCATCCTCTCGCTTTCCTCCTCGTCTTTTCTCCTCTTTTCCTCTTTTTTGCCTTTCCTTCCGGCACCTTCTTCCCATTCCCCTTTGCCCTTTACCTCCTCTCTTCATCCTCTTCTTTCATCTTCCTCTCTCATGCTCACTCCTCCTCTTGCTCCCTCTCTCCCTCCCTCTCTTTCCTCCTCCCTGCAGGAGGTGGGACCATCCAGCATGCCGTCGGTGCCCCTCATGGTGGGCTGTGGGATCTCCTTCACAGCCCTGCTCGTCCTGCTCCTCATCTACGCCGTCTTCTGGAGGTGCGTCTCACGCTGCGTTCACTGCGCCGATCCTGCCCATTACCAGTGCGCTAACTTTATACCGCCTGTCACTCCCATTCCCTGTGTCCGGGTGGTGGGGGGGGCACATATGCTTCAGCAGCTGGCCTGTTTTGTTCTGACATATAAAGTGTCCTTTTTGGTATTTGCAAAAAATATATATTCAGTTATTATCAGTCGTTACCATCGGAGAGGCACACTGCAGTTCAGATCAGTGCTGACAAGTGTACCGGGTCTCCACAGGATACCGTGAATCGGGGTTGGTTTCAGGTACTTGGACTGTCCCGGTGGATTCTTGGACTGCGCCGATTTTGTAACTGACCGCGGGCATGGTCGCTTGCGTGGGGAGGTAGTCCGAGCTTCAGGCACATAACGTCAACGACAGGGAATCTGGTATCTTCGAGGGAGACGAGTGCATGATGCATGATGCACATTTACCGATTTCCCCAAGCTTACATTACGCTTTAGATAAACACAGATTTTATGAGCATATGAAATGCGAGTCTGTGGCTCATTAGTGAATGGATGCATTATTCATATAAGATGTGATCCATTTGCACGCCTGTTATGGATGTGTAGGCGACTGCTATGAGACCAGCTTCTCTGTATTCTGCGAAAGGTTAAGGTCAGAAAGCATTAGCATACTGTTTCAGAAATGCATGCATCAGACACGTTTGAACACGTGCTCTGAATGTTTGGACGGTTGCTTAGTCACATAACTGTGGCCTTTTCATGTCTTTACTACCTTTACATGTCTTTACATGATCATATTGTATATAACTATTGAGTCAGACAAGCATCATAACGGCCTATTAGTCATTTTCGTTGTGTTTTGGTATTATTTTATTTTCTGTATTTCTTCATTTTTCTGATTCCTTCTCTTTTTCCATTCCTCTGGCAAGTTGGCTGCATGTCCAACTCATGGCCCCCACATAATCCTACGTGCCCCCCTCCAGGGAACCATGTGACCACAGAGACGCTATCTCTGCAACATCCCTTTCAGACATAGATACCCCCCCCCCCCCGCTGATTTTTAAGGACGTTGCACTGGTTTTTAATTGGTTTAGCCTCAATACTCGATTTTTTAAAATATTTTGAACAAACTTTACTTCACATAAAAAAAAATGCTGATAGTAAATCGAATATAGTGTAGTAACAGTACCACGATGTACTTTTAAAAAACACAAAATAATCAAAATAGTCCAGTATTAGATTTTTTTTAAACCACACAGTCCAGCAAACAATTAAAATGGTCATATGATGGACTTCTGAGGGTGCAATGGAAAATGAGCCAGTCTGATACCAGACACCACAGGAGATTTTGTTATTTCCCCGGAATGAGGCTGGGCTTCGTGTCGCAAATCCATCTTATCCTGTTTAAATTCTCCAATATAATTCTGAATTAACAAAAGGGAAAATAACTATCTGTCCATTAAACAAGGAGGGCCATTTTAATTCCTTTACAAAGACCTGGCCTAAAATAACGGACATCCTTGCTAAATATTTTTGGATAGCTTTTCATGGGGAATTCGCTAAAAGCATAAAGCGGAATTGGCAGCAGTGAGGCCGCATGGGCTCCAAGTGCCCAATTAGTTCTAATTGCGTACAAATGAGAGGCGCTTCTGACGAGCAGGAGTGCTGTGTGAGAGCCGGGTGGCGCCGCCACGTAGGCAGATGGCGAGAGGGTCACATGACCTCACTCCCAAGTCCGCGGTGAGCCTGCCAAGCCCTCTTCTGGTGTCGCCATGACAACGGCTTTCCTCTTATTATTTTGTGGGTGTGGGCAAATTCCACGCCTTACACCCGCATCAAATGCATATGTGCATGAGGTCCAAGCCTTGCTGGACTGGCCCGGATCTTAGAAGAATCTCCCTCACTGAAGTTTCCACCATGATAACAGGGGCTTATGGGTAAATCTAAAGTGCCTCAGTTCTCCTGCACTCTCTGTAGATCAATAGGGCCGTGTTACTATTGCCTGATGATGTGTTTGTTGTCAGTCCCCTGGTAGACCTCAACTGGTTGAGTAAGTACTCCATACTGCCAGTAAATCAGCATCTGAAACCGGCGTGTGACTTGGCTCAATTATGACTTCAGGTTCAGCATCAGTTCATCCACAGCGAGTCAGTATTGACTGTTGACCAACCGTAGGAATTGCCGTGTTCATCAGACCTACCACTGGCACTTTGGGTCATCCGTCTGCTTTTTTCTCTGTCTCCCTCCGCCGTCTCTTTTCTGCAGGTACATCCGTTCTGAGAGGTCCATCATCTTGGTCAATTTCTGTCTCTCCATCCTGGCCTCCAACGTGCTGATCCTAGTGGGACAGGCCCAGACGCTCAGCAAGGTGAGAGAGCAGAACAGAGATGCTTTATTCATTCCCGTGGGGAAATTCCCTCTTCGCCTGTCCCATCTTGCTCTATATGAGACATGTACTGGTGAGAGCGAGCTTGGGGGGGTCAGCCAGCAAGCAGCGCCCCTGCAGCAGTGGGAGGTAAAGGGCCTCGCTCAGGGGCCCAGTGGTGGCATCAGTCTGCTGGTCCTGGGATTCAAACCAACGACCTTCCGATCACAGACACTAACGCGCCAAGAAACACCCCGCCACTGTGAGCCTGACTCTGTGAATGTGTGTGGGTGTTTGGCGTGTGTATTGCCCTCTGTGAATGTGTGTGTGTGTGTGTGTGTGTGTGTGTGTGTGTGCGCGCGTGGGTGTTTCCCTGTGTCTGAGAGAGACAGAGGTCATCTTCCTCCCTTCACACTGTTCGATCGTGAGCTCCCTGCCCACACAATCTCACCATCCAAAGGGCTGCTCCTTTTCATAGCTGGCCTGTTGACGTCGGCGCCTGTCCAGAAGGCGCGGGGCTCCCGCTGTCACGTCTTTATTCTGGATTCAGCCTGACTGGCGAGCCCACCGGCCGCTTACGTGCCTGCTGCCGCCCGCCATCGGTAACAGGAAGCGACAGCCTTGACGTGGGGGGGCTCTGGAGTCATGGTGATCGCGGCGTGACCCTGGCCCAGCAGACTGCCTCTCCAGGCAGTGGGCTGCAGAGTGTGACGAGCACGGAGCCCAGCAAGGAAGACAGGCAGGAAGAGCACAGCACCGTGTGCAGCCTCTCCCCCACGCGTTTCTCAGTTCCTCTCAGGTTTACTGTGACATTTCCCCAGCTTGGCCGGTCCTGCCGTGCCTGCTAAACCTCTTCATGCCGTAGAGGACCGGGCATGTTCCACGTCTGGCCCGGATACCAGATGAGCACTTGTAGGAATGGTGGAACGTCTAAGCTCTCCATTCATTGCCCAAATGCTTAATTTTTTGGCAATTTCCAAAATCAGCCCACGATAGCTTTGGCCAGGCACTGCCCATTCCAGATGATACTTGGAATCGCCCCGACAGACGTTTGCTTATATTCAGATTTTAATTGAAGTGTCTAGCACTTATGTTGGTGAGGCAGTTAACACAATGAGCGGGGCAATTAGGAAACAATTTTAAAAGACAGACGTTTGAAATGCAGAGCAGAGTGTTTATGATTTGGTCCCTGTCTGGCTGCAGTGTTTCCATACATAATTAGCTTGTCCCAAACTGTCTGCATTCAGTGGAGCATAACTCTGGAAAAAGGCTTTATAACCACCTGAGATACCCACACTGGACATTATTATGGTCTGTTTTTATCATGTTCTGCTTAGACTTTCTTGAACTAGAAACAGTCTTCTTGTGATCTATAAAAAATACTCAGTTGTTCAGCTGACACTTTCTATCCAAAGTGACTTTGGGAGCAACTTGAAATTTCGCTTCAGCAAAACACGGAAAGAACAAAGTATGATTCTTAAGGGTTCTGTGACCGGGTCTGTCCTGGGATCAGATTCAAGGCCATTCAAGCGGTATGTCTGCATCCCTGCTCTGCCTACTGCCCTGCTACTGGGTGTCTGTGTGTCTGCCAGCTTGATGATATAGTGGCTTTTTATTGCCGTTAAAGATAATTATGGAAAATGCCACTCCGTCCTTGGCACGCATGTGCGTGATGCCGCTTGCATGTGCCCACACATACAGGCCAACCCAATTCATCCTTGAATTGCTAGACCTTCCAAAACAATGGCTGGCAGCTGTTTTATAAATATGCGTATAAACAGAATCAGACTGAATGAATTTACCCCTTTTGATAGCAGAAAAGCAGCCTGCTGTTGGCTGGACCGACTGAGCCATATTCTGGACAGCTGTGCCTTCTGACTGAATGAGGCGAAACTACGGCTGTTTGCAGACGTGAAGCGCTTTAGCACAGCTGCTGCAGTGTGGAAAATGCCCTTGTTTGATAAACGTGAAGTCCTTTTGTCTCAAAATCTACTCCAAACGATTTCTGTCGTTTTCAGTCATCCGAGGGTGGCACAGATAGGGCCATTTCGGCACAAAATGGGCACTATGAAAAGACACATCCAGAAATGAGGACATTACATTGGAATAAAACGCCAACCTTACAATGCAATAGCAGCTTTGTGGAAATGTGTGCAGTTTAGTAGTGACCTCCTACACACATTATTAAATGTTTATTAAAAAGCGTATATTTAAACTAAATATACATTCTAAAATGCTTCATTGCAGAAAGTGAGAGACTCTTCATGTATTTTTAAACAAAAAAAGAACCATTAAATATACCCCCAGCCTAATGCTGCGTTGCTAGTATCCTATATGCGTTTGGCACAGGTCAGGCAGGCGAGTGGCTCTTGCTAATCAGATCAGGACATTTTCCCCTCATTTTGCTGCATCCATGACTTATTGATTAAAACATCGCCGCCTTGAGCGTTTGCAGCCTTCGACGGCTCTGTGATCTGTCCCTTCCGCACAGATCGACTCCTGCACCGATGTCAGCCGGCTGGACATGTGCTCCAAGACCACGGAATGCATGTGAGGACTGAGGGGGCATAAAGCCATGTCTTTGGTCTGATTCCTTTTGAAGAACTCAGATATAGCCGTGTGCCTCTTGATTTCATTCTATATTGTCAAGGAATAAAGCACGGGCACAATTCAGGCTTTTATGAACAAGTTTAAGTTTTTTATTATTATTATTTTGATTGTATGTCCCTACATTTTTAAAAATGAATGTTCCTTCCAATGTTTAATTTGACTTCATTCACACCCCCCCCCCCCATGGAAAATATCGCTAGTGACGCTTAAAAAGCTTAAAACACCCTAAAATCAAGTTTTAGTTTAAATCCCGACAGCCACCAGAAGCTACCCAATCACAAACCCATCCATCCATCTCCTGTAGCTGTTTGTCCAATTCAGGGTGGTGGGGGGCCAGGAGCCCGTCCCGGGGGCTGCGGGCACCAGGCAGGAGGGGCAGCAGTCCTCCTGTTACGAGGAGGTTGACTGGAAAGCCGCGCCGTTCGGGACAGACTGACGGGCTCATGTGATTTTATGGGATGATTTTTTTTGTTTGAGCAGTTTAGCTTGTTTTTAGACTAAAGGTTCACTTGTTATGTTTCGCCCCCCCATACAAACCTCACTCCTATGCCATTGGCTCCAACAGTGCCCCTCAATTCTGCATTTTTTTCAAAACAGACTCCCAGATTTCACATTCAGATTTCAAATTCAGTGCACGTTTGTGTATGTGACCATAAAACTTCAACACGGTGACATTGTTGCAGGCGTCTTAAATGCGATACGAATGCGCTTTTTTCCCTTAATTACTGGTGAGCAACCGACGGTTTTATTCAAAGTAACTTGTATTTTTCCCTATTTATACAGCCTTAATTACTCTACTTTCTGGACTAGCAATTACTGATGTATCCGGCTGTACAAACGAGTAAAGAGTCGGCTCACTCTGGATAGAAGTACCAGATAAGCAGCGTGGGCTGTAATTACTGCATCCTCCATTTAGTCAGATCCAGTTTGGACGGCGTGACTATGATCTTCATGGCTGGCACTGCTTCCGGGAGGTCCCAGTGATCTGGGCATGTCCCATCCAGAACCTTCAGCCCCACCATGGCCGATGCTCGAGTTACCCCGAGATCCGTCTTCACAGAGATGCTTAACACCTCCCATCTTCCCCCCTCCCCACAGGGGCTGTGTGCCATGACTGCAGCCTTCCTGCACTTCTTCTTCTTGGCTTCCTTCTGCTGGGTGTTGACGGAGGCGTGGCAGTCCTACATGGCCGTCACCGGCAAGATGAGGTCGCGCCTCATTCGCAAGCGCTTCCTCTGCCTTGGCTGGGGTAGGACACCCGCCGCTAGCATCTACACCACCGCCCCTGAATTTCCTGAAATTCTTTTTTTTAAGAAATTCCGGATTCCGAGACAAATAAACTCCTAGAATCCGGCTCTCTGCTGGGAGTTCAGTGCCAGTTTCCGTGTCAGTAGTAACAAGTAACGTTCTGTGACATAATAAAGGTGACTTAGTTCAGATATTGTTATTTTAGTCTCCAGAGAATATTTTGATTATATAGCCTCTCTCATCAAGTCAATAGCCTGTTGCTCCTAAATCGTACGATTCAGACCAGTGGTGCAGGCATCTGAATCGCAGGGCGGTCGTCTCTATGGCAGCCCCTCCCATCTCGGCCAGTTACGGTGCGAGTCATGGGCATCGGGTGGGTCGCACATTTATTTTTTTTAAATCGGAGCGTAACATCTCTCCGGAAGGAGCATCCAGGGAGATATTTCAGCACTTACCTCAGCTCCCTTTATTTATTGATCAAACGGGCGGATTTATTAATTCAGCGATGCCCTCTGAAGGTACGGCATTAAAAATGGAATATGTTTCTTGGGGCTGAATGTTTCGAAGCACATGTATGGTAGCATTATCGAGGCTTCACGTTAGGAGAAAAATTGTGCTCGACACGGAAACGCGTCAAGAAATAAGCCACTGCTGCAAAACTGTTTGATGAGATAGTAAATTATTTATTTCACGATAACCAAAACCCTCTGAAAGACACAGCTTGAGGGGTACTGATGAGGAGCGTTGGGAATGGAAAAACAGGCTCGTTCGCTTGTTTAGCCTAATTTCGCCAAGTTTTCACACTCCTCTCTCATCAGTTCATCGCTGCATGTTTGTGTTTAATTTGCCGCAGTAATCAGCGCGTCGCTAATAAGCATACAAGGCGAGTTTCCACCCAGGTGCAAAACAGAGAGGGGGGTTGTAGCTGATGAGCCTAATTAAGGTGTGACACCAACGCCTACGTGATTTATGGTATCTAGCATCCACACCCCAAATGCCTCGGGGGTAGAGAAGCTGCCACGCCAGCCTTACGCTGGTGGTTAGTACCGGGGGGGTCTTGCTCCCATTAATATTTTTTGTTCCTTTGTGTAGAACCAATTACCCAGGGGTTTTGGGGAAAAAAAAGCCCAGGTCGGCGTCATGCGCATCAGTAAGGGACAGTCCATCCATGCATGCTTTTTGACAGCAGTGGCAGGGCCTGGAGCTTGTCCCTGATGGCATGGGGGGAGGCAGGGGTGCCGCCCTGGACGGAGCGCCAGTCCATCGCAGGGCATATAAGTGCACAGTCTCACACATTAATGTGTGTGGAAACGCAGTGGCGTGTTCCTCTGAGCATTTGGGTATGTTGGGTAGCTATCAGTATTTGGACTGTGTCAGTTTTTTGGGGGGGGGGGAGATGGCACTGGACCAAATAGCATTTCTTCCGTTTGACTCTCACCTTCCCCTCTTCCCCCCTCTTCTCCAGGTCTCCCAGCCCTCGTCGTGGCTGTTTCAGTGGGATTCACCCGAGCCAGGGGCTACGGCACCCCCAACTAGTGAGTGTCCCCCCCGCTACATCAGGAGGATTACCCACAGTTCACTTCTGCTCAAGTCATCTATCACCTCACGTCACATGACAAGGCCCTTTAGAAGGGTTGCTGGCTACATGCCATGTTGAAAAGCCTCGTTTAAGGCTTTTGTCAGGAGATGTGACTTAACTCGGTTCAGTTCCAGTTCAGTGAGGGTGTCCCGCCGATGTTGACGTCATGTGGCTATGACTGGATTTCGATCGTGTCTATGCCGTGACCGAAGCCGCGGTCGCACTGGCCGTGACTGCCAATGCGCTGTGACTATAACGGTCCGGATTGCAAGACTAGCTATGACTGGCCCCGAGCCTGCAGCTGCCTCAGCGTGTGTGGACTAACTCTGCCCCCCCTGTGCCTGCAGCTGCTGGCTATCCCTGGAAGGAGGCCTGCTCTATGCCTTTGTGGGGCCTGCTGCCGTCATCGTACTGGTGAGTCTCCCAGTAGTAACGCCATCCTATGATACATCACTTTTCTGTCGGTGTAGATTTGAGGGCGAATAGGCAGAGTAGGTAACTCTTCAGCGTCCCTCCTGCTAGCAGTAGATCTCCCCCTCCACCCCTGACAAATTGCACTGCCCTATTTCTCCCTGTACTGGGGGGGGACTATGGGCAGTAGGGGGATTGGCAACAGTGCTTTGCTAGGTTGGCGCTCCTCAGAACATGTCACCCTGACTGATGCTCCCCTGAAGCTTGGCAGGCACCACTGCAATGCACTGCACCTCTTGCCAGTGTGTAGGTGTGCTCCAGTGCGCTTGTCTATTTATGCATGTAATTCCCAGCGAGAGCTTTGGGGAGACTCTGCACAACAGACTCTACATTGCTTTGTTAGCTTTGATCTCAGAGTTTGAGACAGTTTCTGCTGTTCGCGTGTTCTGGCACCGTCTGGTGACGCATACACAGGCACACGCACACATAAACACAGCTGCAAACGCGTTTAGGCATCTGGAAGCACATGCAACACACTTTCCCACCTCCTGGGATGTCAATACCTAATTAATGGAAAAATAATTAATCTCGCCTTAGGGAAATCATAGAATAGTAAGCAGTTGCGTTTTGCATATGGGCTGCGCATTAGCGGCGTGAGAACAGGCACACATGACGCTTGGAGACACGGGCACCTGGGTGTGTAAGCACTACCAACCCCTCAAAGTTACTGAGGTGGAATTAGCATAATGTTCTGCGCGCGCATGTGGGTGTGCGCTAACCGGGTAGCTGTTGACACAGTCCGTCTGATAAGAGCACAGCCCAATATAGTAGGCACTTCATCTGAAAACGCACAAAACAGATCAGCGGCAGCTGATGTCAGGCACAACACCGGTCACGCCAAGCGCGGGCCCACTTCCCAAGAAAACACGTGCGCCCGTAGGTCAGTTTTTGTCAGCTTAGCGCATTGGCAACGCCACCCCGTCACGCTCGACTTTTTAGCTGGGCAAGGGAGGCCGACATCACCTGCCGGGCTGCTGAAGGACAGACCGAGCGCAGTGGGGAGGAAGAGCGTCGCAGACACTGCGTGGCGCTGGCGCCCGTCGACGTCCCGGCGCCTGGCAGCCGCACGTAGAGTGAGGAGCGAAGCAGCAGGCACCGCCCTCGCCACCCTGACCCGTCCACCCGCTAATCCGTAAACGCTGCACCGCGTTTGGCCGCTCCTCCCCCAACGTGTGACAGCGCGCCTCTCTTCTAGGTCAACATGCTGATCGGCATTGTGGTCTTCAACAAACTGATGGCGAGGGACGGCATCTCGGACAAGTCCAAGAAGCAGAGAGCCGGGTAGGTGAGACCAGGCGGAAGCACCCTGCCTGCCAGCTTCCCTTCCCGGGCGGTTAGGAACATCCTGCATCAACAGCGGTATTGCTGAGTGTTACTGATTAGTACTTAGGAGGTCCAGTCATGGAGGAACGTGGTCCGTAGGTGTGGTGGCATTTCGGAAGCTGCCAGCTCTGACCCCGCAGGCCACAGTAAGGCCATGGGGGCCATGGGGTTGCTTCATGACAGCATTATTAATGGCGCTCATCGATCCGTACCCGGAAACAATCGTCTAATGGACACGCTGGCATTCCAGCAGCCTGGCAGGCAGCGCTGGGGGCCGCTGAAGGCCCTTTGTTTAATAAATAAGGGCTTTTTTTTTCTCCCATGCCCATGGCATCATATTAGCACTACTGCTGTCATAACTGTGACTCAGCCAGACCCCCCACCCCCCCAACCACACACACACACACACACACACACACCCCCTATTAGCTTGCTAGTGGCATGATTCCCGTAACCCCCAGAGCTTGTGGCACGACCCATTAATGAGCTCTCTCTCACTCTGGGTGCCTGTGAATGAAACAAAACAACTGATATCCACATTGGCTGCATCTACTACCCGCTTATCCAAATCCTGAGCTCCTGTCATTGTGCTTTTAGGCCGGACATGAGCAACCCAATGTTGATCCAGGAGGGGTGTACGGGGGCGGGGCCACAGGGACCCAGCTGAGAGCTGATTGGCCCGCAGTGTACCTCCTCCCCTGTCACTCACCAATTCAAAATATATCATTGGCTCTATAAATTATGGTCCCTCTTATTCCCCCCCACCTTAAAAAAAATCCTACAAGTGCCGTTGCGTCCGTTACACTGAATGCTGTTGTTTGTGCTTCCTGATTGGCAGACGGCTCGCAGTGCTGATTAACGCTGTGGTTCCTTTGTGTTACAGATAAGCCTATATTTTAGATGGTTATAATCTCCCCATTGTTCTGGCGGAAAAGGAGACGCTGACACCCACTGTTTTTATTTGTCGCAAATAAAACACAGGCTGTTTTTAGATTTTGATTGTGACATTAATCCAGTATTGAGTGATGTTTTAATCAGAAAAAAACAGCCACCGTGAGTCACTGATCAGTGATAATCCATGTAATGAACATTTCTAATCCTCTTCGTCTTCAGTTCATTTTGTTCCGTTTTCATTATTATATAACAACATAAGGCATTTGACGAACTCGGGGAGCTGCGATGGCTAGCTGAGTAACGCTAGCTAGCTAACTGAGTAGC
This sequence comes from Mormyrus proboscirostris, assembly GCA_026779585.1. Lineage (NCBI taxonomy): Eukaryota > Metazoa > Chordata > Actinopteri > Osteoglossiformes > Mormyridae > Mormyrus > Mormyrus proboscirostris. The sequence goes on from JAODKF010000051.1 coordinate 15,047,768, forward strand.
AGTTGCTAACTGATTAGCATTGGCTGAGTAGTGCAACTAGACTGAGCTGCACTGGCTTATTGAGTAGTACTTACTAACTGAGTAACAGTGGCTAACTCTAAAAGCGCTAGCAGCGGGGCTGGCAGGAGCGACAGCAGTGTCACTGCGTGTGAAAAATGCAGCTGTCTTTTCACCACCTGGCCCTCACCACAGTTAGCAATTAGACAGAACGGCATGTGTGTCCAGGCCTTAGGACACCTGAAAAACCCCAGTCAGCATGTTAACATGTTAATGGCTGTGTTGTCATCAGTACATCTTGTTGTTAAATGAGGTGTTAAACATGTTAACAGGGCTGGGGTACACGCTGGATGGGATGCCAGTCCATCGCAGGGCACAGGGTTGGGGTACACGCTGGACAGGATGATAGTCCATTGCTGGGCACAGGGCTGGGGTACACGCTGGACAGGATGCCAATCCATCACTGGGTACAGGGCTGGGGTACACGCTGGACAGGATGTAGGTCCATCGTAGGGCACAGGGCTGGGGTACACACTGGACAGGATGCCAGTCCATTGCTGGGCACAGGGCTGGGGTACACGCTGGACAG
>JAODKF010000051.1:15049635-15069016 GCA_026779585.1 Mormyrus proboscirostris
CCACTCCATCGCTGGGTACATGGCTGGGGTACCCGCTGGACAGGATGCCAATCCAACGCTGGGCACAGGGCTGGGGTACACGCTGGACAGGATGCCAGTCCATTGCTGGGTACACACTGTCACACTATGTGAATTTAGAGACACCATTTCACCTAACAACGTTATTGTGGAATAAACAAGCAAACCTTCAAACACAGGAGGAACATGCAAACAGAGAACATACCCCAGCCAGTGTCAGGCTGCAGCAGCAGTCACCGAGCCACACTGCCTCTTACAGACTTTGACCTAAGTGCAATATGGAGGAAATGATAGCGGTTTTATTTTGCCGGTTTTTCTGCTTTGAGACACTCCTCTAATGAGTTACTCCATTGTCTTAACTTTAGACCTTCCCAGCACCGTACAGACTGTCACTAATTTGACATTTTTTAGGCTGCAGCATAAAAAGCTGCGGCTCTCTCCCCTGTTCCTCTAAAGGCCACCCGCAGCAGATGATCGGGTCTGGAGGTGTTTCTCCTTTGATAGTCAAACACCGTGTCAGTGAAACCATAGCCATCACCCAGCACAGAGATGCTCAGATTAGGCCCTAGGACTGCTCAGTCTGAAATGTCATATTTTGGATTTACTTGGCACCCCGGTGTCCTCAAGATAAGATGCAGACTGCCCCGAGTCGACCTTTCTCAGAGCCACAGTATGTCTGTGCCGGACTTTATTCTTTATTTCTATGAAAGCAAGCCGCCTGCCTTAGCGTAGCTGTTCTGTGGCAGAGGCCAGCTGCGTGACCCTGTGTGACCTGTAGAGGGCAGTGTTTAGTGCTCGTGGATGCCCAGCCTGCCTCTCCGTGCTGAGAGCCCTCATTGCTCGCCACCCTGGCTCTGCCTCTCAGATGCTGCTGTTATCCATGCCACTGCTTTAGCACTTCATTTAATTTACTCTTTTCTTTTTTCTTTTTTCCTCTTCAATGTTCCTCTCTCCCTATCTGTGTGGTCCATTTTTTGTATTCCCATCCGTGCTACATCTGCTTCTGTTTGTGCTATGATCCCTGCCGTATGTGTACATATCTGTGTATCTGTCTCCATGTGTGTATGTCTGTCCTTACTCATTGGATTGGTTTATTTTACCTCCCCCCTAACCGTTCTTTCTTGTGCTGTTCCACATGTATGTTTGGTTGGTCCTCCTTTCCCCATGTATGGTTTTGGTTTGCCCCCCCCATCATATACATTTCGATTGTTCTATCCTTATGCGTGGTGTCCACCCCCTCCCCCATGTTCGTTTGGTTTGCCCCATCCTTATACGTGGTGTCTTCCTACCCCCTGATGTGCGTTTGGTTTGTTCCGTCCTGAAAGTCAGCCGCTGGAGTCACGCAGCCGGTTGCTCCTGAAATGCTCCAAGTGTGGGGTGATCTCCAGCACAGCGCTCTCCAGAGCCACCACCAGCAACGCCATGTCAGTCCCATCCCACGTCTCTCTCTTTCTCTCTCTCTCTCTCTCAATCTTTCCCTCTCATTCTCTTTTCCTTCCTTTTCTCTCTGTCATACACCTCGTGGCTGTAACAATAACAACAACAAAAAAACGTCCTTGAGGAATTCACTTCCCTCTGCCAAAAATGCTCATAAAAAATTTAAAAGGCAACTTTATTTTATTATATAACTTTTATTTTGGAAAGCTGTGCTTTTAGCTTTCTCGCGTGTTGGTGTTTCGGCCAAAGTGAATGTATTCCTGGAAGATAAATTGACATTTTATGGATCCACACGACCCGTATCGCATCACAGGCATGACATGCCGGCAGTTTTGCCATAATTTTCAGAAGCCGGTGGTCTGGCTCTTTCTGCCCCTGGACAGGATTCGATCAATGAAGTGGGGTCCTTAAGGACAGACAGAACCAGGGCTGGTCTGGGGGGGCGGGGCGTTAGGGGGGGCGGGGTCACCACTGGTTCTTTTGCATGTGCGAGCAGCCACGCTAAGGCCTGTTTGCCAGTTAACTTCCTCCCTCTCTCTGCATCTCTCTCTCCCCTCTCTTTCTCGAAGGGGTGAGCGTATGTGTGCATGGACGTGTGTGAATAAGCCCCCCTAGTTTGGTGTACCTCTCCTCTCCTCTCTCTCTCTCTCGCCCTCTCTCTCCCTCTCACTCTTTCTCAGCCGTGCTCTGTGTTTCTGCTCTTTGTAATGAGTGGAGAATGTCACCTGCCTCCCAGTCCCCTGTCAATCAAACACAAATGCCTAAAAACATTAACTCCCTCCTGATGAGCAGTAAGTAGCACCATGTCCCAAAACCCCACCCCCTTTCTGCAAGCCACACCCACATTTCTCTCTCCAGATGAGCAGTAAGTAGCACCATGTCCCAAAACCCCACCCCCTTTCTGCAAGCCACACCCACATTTCTATCTCCAGATGAGCAGTAAGTAGCACCATGTCCCCGAAACCCCGGATTATGTACACAGGGTGTTTAACGCTATACGCGGCTAACACTGTGCTAATGTGCTCCTGAATTTCAGGCTTTTTTGAGAGCCTGCAGCACACACCCAGATCAGTCCCTTATCGTGTGTCATGTTGGCATAGCGGCAAAGGATCTAAGTGCCGTGGATTTTATGCCTATTGACAGCATGCATTAACATTAGGCCTAGGCTGCAAAGCCTTTGATGTTGTTGCTATGCTAATGTGAGCCCAGTGCACTCAGGCACAAGCAGAAAAACCCATTTTTGTATGCGGTGCACACGTGTGTGCCTGTGTGTGTGTGTGTGTGTGTGTGCGAGAGCAAGGAAGTAGAGGAGCTAACGTGCAAATATGCCTTCATCGCATCGCTGTGGCCACACCTCCCCTCCATCCCCTCATGAGTGCGTAGCCTCACCCCACCCCCCGATACCCCACCAAACCCTGACGCATGGCCTATATCAGCCTCTTTTAGCAGAAGCTGTCCCAGCATGCCTAGCGGCTAAGTGTGGCAATAGACCACACTAGCAAGTAAGCATGGGGCGGGAGTGGAGCGCGGCCTCACACCGCTCCCTGTGACCTGTTGCCGCTCGCTGTTGTTCGTTCAGGGCGTCGCTATGGAGCTCTTGTGTGGTGCTCCCCCTGCTGGCCCTCACCTGGATGTCGGCCGTCCTGGCCATCACGGATCGGCGCTCCACGCTCTTCCAGGTGCTCTTTGCCGTCTTCGACTCGGCGCAGGGCCTCGTCGTCATCACTGTGCACTGCGCCTTGCGGCGGGAGGTGAGTACACCGGCTTACGTGATCATCCTGCCCGCCGTAAAATGCACGTCTCCGCTGAATAGGCTGAGATCCCGTGGACAGAAGTGCAAGCAAGTCTTGGCCGAGGTTTACCTTATCATTTACTGATTCTGCAAGGAAGGCTCAGCTTTTTTTGTGCTGTAGCATACGGTTCTCCGAATCAAGATGAGATTAGTATGATTCCTGTTATCTGCTTCTGTGGTTTCCATTCTCTACACTGTGTGCTATTTGCCGGTTGCATTTTCCGTACCCGGAATGCAACATAGCTGTTATCTAATTCCTGGCAGTGTGCTCTCTAGGCTAACTGGCACGTCCCGGTGGGGGAGTCGGTATCAAACTGTATATGTGAAGTCGACATCCCAAAATACAGAATAGCAATAAAATATTTCAGAATTATTTCAGTAATTATATGGAAACAAATTTAGAATAGGGACCCACAGAAACATTAGTCATTGTAAAAGACAGAGTGGTGGAAGTGTATTTTTTTTTCGCTTTAATTCTGTATACACAATACGTCACTGCGTGTGAATAATTTGAGCAGAATGAAACAGTACATTTCTAAGAATACTATAGTAGTTTATTTACATCTTTCTTTTTTTTTTTTAACTGGTGCTGCACGAAAGGTTTAATCCAAAGTGACTTAGTATTTAGCCTTGTATCCCCCTGGAAATTTAATTTTCACGTTTTGGGATAAATGTTTGCTCGAGGGTACGACAGCTTTTATCTCGCATCTGTTTACCGTCACTGTTTCCTGAGATTCTGCTTACGATTGTGGCTGACTTAATTAAAGTGAGTCCGTTTTTAGGGAGGGATTGTGCTTTTTAATTAAACTGAATTTTTAGGAAGGGGCAACCGTAATTAAACCTTTTTGGGAAGGGGGGATAACACTGTTGTTAATCTGATTTTTTTTGTAATATGTAAATACAATATATAATTAAAGTGAGTTTTTGGGGAGGGGGTATGTTTTTTAAAGTGAGTTTTTGGGGAGGGGTTATGTTCCTTAAAGTGAGTTTTTGGCTAGAGGTAGCACTGTAAAAAGAGGCTTTTTGCAGTGGGGTAAATACTCTAATTAGAGTAATAATACTGAATAATATAGATTTTTGGTAAGAGGCAGCACTGTAAAAAGAGGCTTTTTGCAGTGGGGTAAATACTCTAATTAGAGTAATAATACTGAATAATATGGATTTTTGGTGAGAAGTAGCACTGTAAAAAGAGGCTTTTTTCAGAGGGGCAAATACGCTAATTAGAGTAATAATACTAAATAATGTGGATTTTTTTTTGGTGAAAGGTAGCACTGTAAAAAGTAAATACCCTAATCAGAGTAATAATACTGAATAATATGGATTTTTGGTAAGAGGCAGCGCTGTAACTAGATGCTTTTTCCAGAAGGGTAAATACTCTAATTAGAGTAATAGTACTATATAATACAGTGGTACCTAAGTACTCGAACTTAGTCTGTTCAGAACTTGGGTTTGAATCCTAAAAAGTGCGATCGACTTTTCCCCATAAGAAATAATTGAAAACCAATTAATTGGTTCCCGGCCCCAAAAGATTGTACCTAAATATAGTTTTTATTTAGCATTTAAAAGCTAATTTTTAAGCTAATTTAAAGCTTCCAAAATGATAAAGAATGTACCCCAACACTACCCCAAGCCATGCGCCAACACTAGACTATGCCATGCGGTCCATTGTTTATTATTATTTTTATTATTACTCTGTATTCGTTAATTTGTTCGTACATCACAAACTTTTAGGTTGTAACATTTGTACAACTATTGTGTAACTTTTTGGTGAGCAATAGCTAACAAAATGATAAAGTACAATGTATTACCTGATACAGTATTTTCAATAAAAATAGCATTATCACCAACAAATGATGCTGTCACAGCGAATGCAAGGCTGAGACTCAGAGACGTGCCGCCTGACTCATTTCCCTGCGTATACAAGTTATCTTAGGTCAGAGTTCACGGTTTGACTTCTGAGATTCAGATCGAGTTCTAGGTCATTTTTTTTTTCGATCTGGTTGGTTCGACTTAAGAAATTCGAGTTCTAATGAGTTCCAGTGCTGAGGTACGACTGTGTGGATATTTTGTGAGAGGTACACAGTAAAAGAGGCTTTTTGTAGAGGGGTAAATATTCTAATTAAGTAATAGTACTAAATAATATGGATATTTGGTGAGAGGCAGCACTGTAAAAAGAGGCTTTTTGTAGAGGGGTAAATGCTCTAGTTAACATCAATTTTTGTTTTTTTTTGGGGGGGGGATTAATGCTCTTTAATTAAGGTGAGTTTTCAGGGGGAGGTAACACTCACTCAGAGTCAAGTCAATCAGAAAGCTCTGTGCTTTTACCTCTGTGGCGCCTGAACTCATTTCATTATTTTATTAAGAATCTAATATAGCCGCCCTCATGTGGCAGCAATGGAGAAGTGGAAGCTATGAATAGGACCTCCAAAGGCCAGCATGGACGCAGCTGCAGAGATGGAGATGATTCGACAAAGGGGGGCCAAAGCCACACTGACACGCAGGCACACGCCACAACAGCATGCGGAAGCTGAGGCACACAGACGCATGCAGGCTGACGCATCCACACGGACCCAGACACGCGCACTTGGACAGATGCATTGTGCGCTAACAGGCCAGACACGCTCACGCGACCTGTTCAGCGGCACGCCGCGCAGGGCGCATGCTTTCGCAAACACCCACATGCCAGTGGCAGAGGATTCAGGAAAGCCAGGATGGCTGGCCTTTGCATGTGTGGTGTTGTGCCAGCGACGGCTCGGTAAAAGGCTAACGGGCTTTGGAAGTGCGCGAGCCGGAAGGCGGCAGCACTCGTGGCGGTATCGACAGTGCGCTCACGTAGCGCGCGCGTTTTAACATACTTCGACACGAAGGCGCTTTAATATCCCGCGTGTTTGTTTATCAGCTCGTTCCGGTGGGTGGGGAAGCCACGAGCGAAACGATCGATGGTTAAGCCGCGTAAAAATAAGCAATAAGGACTAAGCGCCCCACAGCTGCTTAGCGTATCACAAAGCCACGTGGCAATTAACAGCTTACCCCCCCCCCCCCCAACACCTCTACCGCAGGTGCAGGACGCAGTGCGGTGCCGCATGGGCGTGTGCAAGGACGACAGCGAGAACTCGCCCGACTCCTGCAAGAACGGCCAGGTGCAGATCATGGTGAATAGCATTCCATCTCACTCCATCTCCAGCCTCATGGAGACACGTTGCTGGGTGAATCCAGGTAGTCGGTAAAGTGGCACTGTCAGGCCTTTACGATATTAGCCTGGTCTGCAGCTGCACGGCAGAGACAGTCATTTGTCTGGAATCAAAGGAACGTGTACATTATTGGAAAGGCAGCAGACCTACAGTACCAGTCAAAAACCGGGACATACCGGCTGCTACTGCATTCGTCTCTGTTTCAGCGGTTAGTCATCATATAAAAAAAGACCTCGAGCCAATGAATTAATTAATATCAAATATTGCAACGGTCCAGAGAAATGTTCTCAAAATTATCACAAATTTTAGACTCTGCAAAATAGCCCCCTTTACTTTGATGACATCATCGCAGACTCTTGGCATTCTCACCGCCAGCTTGCAGATATAATCACCTGGAAAGCTTCTCCAACAGTCCTGAAGGAGTTTCCAGAAGTTCTGGGCACATGCTGGTTACCTTGCTCTTACTCTTCGATCCAACTCATCCCAAACCAGACCACCAGTTTAGGTGGGGGGGGGGGAATGTAGGGGCCAGGTAGTCTGTCACAGCACTCTATCTCTGTCCTTATTCACAAAATAATACAGCACTTACATAATTCTGAGGTGCTTTGACTTATTATCTTGTTGAAAAACAAATGATTTTCAATAGATAGATTGACTGGTACTATATTTACTAAAAATATTACAAGATTACTTTCTATCCTGGCTTATTTTATTGGATCTAATATGAAGTTATGACACATTTATGTGCTTCCTGACAAGAAACTTTAACCCTACATTGCAATTTGCTGTTTTTCTTATAGCTCATCTCTGTAGTTTCAAAGATGGGCCTTTCAGTTCATGCCGCCGTCACGCGAGCCGCAAGTAAAGTCAGGGTTTCACGAGAAAGAGTGACTGCAGAATCTGAGTTATATGGCGAATTAGAAAGACGGAAATGAAAGACGGACAGGATGGGCCCAGTAGAGAAGTGCAGTCAGCACAGTGAGGACGGGCGGGGAGGGGCCTCCGTGGGCTTAGAGAGGCTCGGGATGGAGGTAGAAGCGGCCAATTCACAAAGACGTGTCTGAGGAGGTGGCAGGAGTGTGAGCCGTGGAGGAGGTGCAGGCTGCTCGGGCCCCCTGGGCTCCCATTACCGTACCCCCCCTCAAAGCAGTGCGAGAAACACGCTGGGAATTAACAGTGCTCTGATAATGATGCCGTAATTCTTAATACTTTAAGATAATTTAACACTTTGAATAATTGAACATTTTTAATGGTTTTAAATGTTACCCACCCCTTTGATTTCATCTTCAGATTATAATACATTCATTAAAGATTTATTTTTTAAATATGAACATTTATAAGAAGCTTTAGCCTAATGCGTTTTTCCTGACATGGATTTTCCAGCGTTAAACCTACTTTTTTTGTTAAAATGTGTTGAAATATTTTGTAATTAACTTAATATTGAGCTTTGGGGAAATATAAGAGTCTTGGTTGAGTCTAAATTGGTACGATTCCTACGGTTTGTGCCTGGGGGGGGAACTCTCAGAGACAACCCACTACTTACCTGAATTCACCCTATAATGACAGAATTCTGTTTAGTTACAGACTATAGCACATTTTCATTCCATCTTACAGTTTGTTACTTTCATCCATAATTTCAGCATGAATTTCACTGATAATATTTTGATAATTCTGTTGTTTCATTCAAGGCGCGATAAAACAGCACCCAGACTTATGATCATTTGCAACGAATGTGTTTTTTTAACCCCTGAAGGTCTGTTATCCAGAGGGATACGACCAGTGTGCCATTCCTGTGTCTGACCATTAAAAACTGCGGAGTTGTTAAAAGTCTTGCTTAACTATAAAAGTTGGTATCTTGTTCTCAGAGCAATATACTTTGATGTCGGTAAATCACAGGACAGGATTTTATTCACATAAGAGCATTGCTGAAGAAACTGCTGACATATACTGGCTGCCTTCAAGGTCCCACTTCAGACAGTTTTCCTGTGGCATTGCTGCTCACTGTCTCTGCAATCTCTTCCTTCAGTTCCTCGACTGGTAATAAACTTTGAACTTTCCAGCTGTTACTAGGAATTGGAATGGCGGAAAGCTGTAGATGTATTCTTGGTCTTTGGGACTCGGAGATGACATCTGCTTGTTTGATGCAACATTCATCTGTAGCTGCCCTTGATCCTTCTTGCATCGTTCCCGGCTCTCTTCTCTGAGAGGTTACCCTTCTGTCTTGACACATTCTTGCGCAGGAGAATTATCCCTAAATGCCACCAGGTACTAGGTCTGGTAAAGCAGGCCTCCATCGTGAAAACCGTGTCCCTGCCAGACGGCTTTAAAAGTCCCCCCAGGTGCATTAATGTTACTTGTACATGTCTGGAAGGATCCAGAAGGCCATCCGTAGGTAGCGGTGCTTAATTTTAGTGTGTTTTGTTTTAAACTCTTAAAATTCTATATGGGCTTTAAGAAGTCTGTAATAAAAGTCAGTTTGCAAACCATATAGTTTTACAATTGGCCCAGTGATAGTTAGATATTTATTGCAGCGATTCCAGTTAACTGTCAGTCTCAGTGGAATGGCAGCTGTCTTGTTCATCGCCCTCTCAATAAACGTCCAGTTTTCTTGACCATGGTGCTATTCCTGCGTCAGCCCAACACAGCCAAGACGGTAGGATTACCATTTCCGTTTCTGTTTCAAGTTACTTTAATTCAATTTAAATTCATGTATGCAGTTTAATATGATTACCATTACGAGCTCACATTTTAAACGTGCAAGATGTTTCAGCAGTAACCTCTGAGACATTTTTGGCGAGAGTTTGATAAGCTTTTGGTGCAGATAACATATTGTACCAGTAACACCCCCTTCCGTCCTCCTGTAAGGCTCTCCCTCATTAATATACGCCAGCCGTCCTCACAGCCCCCAGTGCCCCTTAAGCTGCTCAGTCTATTACTTTTGCACGTTGACTGTTATCCCTGCTGTCGATCTGCTGCTCCCCCACCGGGATCCCCGCTGCTTTTCATGCAGACGGTCACTGATTACACCCGCCACCCCTCCTCATATCTTACAGCGCCTTTCCGCCGCCGCCAAGAGTCGAGTCATACCTACAACATACCCAACCCATTCCCCGTCTGATCAATCAAAATTCACAGATATACAGTTTACCTGAAGGAAGAAAGTGGCACTCTATATATCATTAATTATGAGCAGTATTGTACATCACTGTGTATTCATGCGTTCCCGATAAATCGGAACTTGAAAATTTCCAGGCTCCTACTTAAAAAAGTGCTATAGAACAGCTGAACAGAACGGATTTGTGATGCGAGTTTACTCAAGCAAAGCTAATTCTGCTAGCGTTTGATGCTAACATAGCACCGTGTCTCGTGGCGGCCTGGCTATTTGGCAGTGTCGTCATGGTGAACACCCAGCTGGGATGCTCTACCTGGCAGTCTGTTCTGGGGGCTGGGGTGGGGGGGGGGGGGTGACAATTTCTTGCTGCTAATGCCATGGCATAGATCAGGGTTGGCCAATCTTATCAGGAAATGGCCGCTGGATAAGATTGGTTGAGAAGTCCTCTTCCCTGGGTTTGAACAGCTGACCTAAAGGTTATCCCGAGAACCTGCATACACCGTGCATACCCCTTCCCCCAGCCCGCTGTCGCCCCCTCCCTGTCCCCTCTAACCCTCCCCTCTTTGCCCCCTCTCCGCATGCAGACAGACTTCGAAAAAGACGTGGACTTGGCATGTCAAACAGGTAAGAAAGCATTTTGTTACATATTCACATCTCATACTGAATAGGATGAGCAGGCGGTCATATGTAAAGTTGGAATTGATCATTTATGAAATGAGTCTGTGCTTGTGATGCAACGGTGTTGCAGTATTAGCAGTGCTAATTTTCCATTGGTCTCACTTCAGTTTATTGTTTGTGGATCAGTTTCTCTTGAGATATAAGCAGGAATGTTGTTGCTCTGCGGCTGCCTGTCTTCGAGATGCACCCTGCTGATGAACTAATGCTTTGTCTCTCTGCACACTTTCAGAAAGAGGACACCCATGTAAGTCTTCTGCCTCTGATGCCGTATGTTTGCACTCGCTACCCTCGTCCAGAGCGGCGGAAAGTATAATTATACTGCTACATTTCTTCTTCGTAGACCATTTGATCTGAACAAGCTCACTTAACATATTGACACATTTACATGTGTAATTGAGATTGGGGTCTTCACTGGAACGATGCAAATCCAGTTACTCGCTGAAGGTATCTGGGCCCGTACCCTGTAGCTCTATAGGTCGTCGGGCCTCTTTCAGACGATGCCTGCCCAGATCAGTCGCCACGTGATGGGCTCCCTAATTCTGTCTGAACCATTTCCTTCAGCACTGAGCCCGGCATTGATGGATTTTAGGCCCGCGGAGCAGATTGCAGCCAGCTCTCTCTGGGTTTATGTCATCCATGGTCATTAAAGTCTAAATCAGTGGTTCTGAACCCTGAGCCCCACAGTGAGGTTTTGTAAACCTCAAAAGGAGCATGAGGTACATTTTGCATGACAAGAGGTACTTCTCCCCGTCACGACTAGGAGTCTGGCCAACTCTTTACAGATGCAATAGCTGGAAAAAAAAGGTGTGGAACTGAGGGCCTGACAGTCGATTGCTACTATTCAGCTTTTTAAATGTGTTTTGAGCACTAATTCCATCACCCTTCAGAAACACTGGGGTGAACATGGACGAACTGGCTTGTTTTTCATTATTGTACAGTTAATTTACGAAATGTACAACTCAAAATGCAGACTGTATTGTTGTGGAAGTGCTTTTATTTCAGATATAATTGTTTGCTCGTCCAAAAGAATCTGATGGTGCAGAGGACCGCTTCATGTTTTTTCCACAGCAATGTGACAGAGTCTAATTCTGCATGGGCTGCCCCATGTGTACGCAGATCCGACGCACCCACTTCACGTAACCTTCTTGATGCACCCTTCCCCAAAACACCCCCCCCAACCACATTCTCCTCTCTTGTCCTCCTTCCCCTGGCCCTGTGTGTGACCTTCACATCCTCGCCATGAATATTTCACTTCACGACGTCTCCATCTCTTCCTGATCCTTTTATTCTCACCACTTCCCCTTCCATCATCCTCTCTCTTTCTTTCTCCCCCTGTTCTAACTTAATTTTCTGTCATTATTCCTTTATCCTTTCATTTATTCCATCCATACTTCCCAATTTCTTATCACGTCCTTCCTCTTTACTTGTATCTACTTCTTTGACTTCTGTCTCTACCCCTTCTTCCTCCACTGCTCCCTCCATCATTCCCACCTCCTCCCCCCCTTCTGTCCCTTTCTCTTTCTCTCTCTCTCCCCCAGTCATTTTTAAAGAGGTGAACACCTGCAACCCGGCCACCATCACCGGCACGCTGTCCCGCATCTCCCTGGACGACGAGGATGACCCCAAGCTGGCGGCCCACCGGGAGGGCGGGGTCAACTTCAGCAGTCTCCCCGGCAACATCCCGCCACCTAACCTGCTGGTGCAGGTGCAGCCCCTAGGGGGCCTCAACGAGCTGAGCGAGCAGTCCCTGAAGAAGGAGGTGAACGTGGAGCAGCAGCACCAGCGGGGGGCGCCAGTCTATCTCTGTACCGAGAGCGGGCTGGGCTGGGCCAAACCACCGGAAGCGGGGGGCGCCGGTGAGGGGGACTACATGGTCCTGCCCCGCAGGACTGTCACACTGAAGCCCCCACTTGCTAAGGACGAGGGAAAGTCGCTGAACATCACTGTGGATGACCCACCGTTCCCCCCGCCGCCTTCACCCCTGGCGCTGCGCCCCGCTGAGAGCGAGGCCTACCCAGACTTTGCGTCGGTGGACCGTATCAGCGCAGGCCTGAACCGCTCTTACGGCACGCTGAAGCAGCTGCCCACCCACGCGCTGCAATTCCAGCAGCGCCCCTCCGTACGGCAGATCCTAGCCTCCGGCACGGTCGAGAGGACCAGAACCCTGCCACGAAACCTGGGCAGCACCAACACCAACACCAGCCTGTCCGCGGGCTCCCTGGAAGTAAGTAGCGAAGAGGCTTAAGGTGTCACGCCATCCCTCCCTTCCGCCTTTCGTTCGCCACCTGAGCCTCCCACCTCACCCTCAACCCCGATGCAGCTGCACTGCAAAATGCCACGTGTGGCTTCTGCTTCACTCCAGCCAATAAATGTGAAAATCGGGTCATTTTGCTGATCCACCGATAAGAATCAAGGGATTTTGCCGAACAACCAATGAGAATCGAGTCACTTGGCTGATCAACAGATAATAGTCCAGCTACCCCTTCACTCATATCTGTCCAATTTGGCCGAGGGGCGTATTCCCCAAAAACACGGCAACCATACAATCATCATATTCAAACTCACCACCTGAGACAATATAGACCTCACGCACTTGCACTGTTTTTGGGAAACAGACCCCAGAGCTTCTGTTCTGAATACAGTTAGTATCAAATTCGGGCTGCAAATTTTATCTCCTCTCACTGTCTGTATCTGATTATAGAGCAGAGATTCTACCCCTCTCAGTGCGCGTAGCACCTTCTACTCTAATTATAGTCAGCATCCCGCTAGAGTTCAGTTCCTCTTCCACTCACCGTGAGCTTCCAATTAAAGACCCACAGCTTCCGCTCTGCTTATAGTCAGGCTCCCATAATAGGCTTCAGCTTCTGCTCCACTTACTGCGAGTGACCGGAGCCATACACTTCCACCGCACGCCCCCCAGTGGCTCATACATCCTCCTATGTGCCGTCGCGGGACTCCCGCGTTCACACTTCCTCCAGCTGCCACGGTTGAGACGTCGAGAGCACGGAGCGGGTTTCTGAGGGCGTGCCGGCAAGCTGCTTGCCCCGTCACTCACCCTTAAAATCTGGCAGTGTGTCTCAGTTCTGTGGTGGTCCTCCGCATGTGTGACAGGTACTGTAATTACACCACAGGCCCACTGGGAGGGGCTGCGTGCCGAGGTGGCGTACGGCAGATCAAGCGAAACAACCTGACGTCAAACTGCTCTCTACCCGGTTCCCTGCCTCCCCAAACAACGTCAATGTGTTTATCTTCTTCATTGGTCATGCAGGAGCTGGTGCGATTAACTGAGGCAGGCAGGCAAACCCCCGTCTCTTATAGCAAAGCTGACATCGGTCGGGTTTCAAGAAGAACGTTTTTATGCAGTTTTACATAGTTTTAATGTAGATACAAATACTAGCCTACATTTTGTCCCTTTGTAGTGTAATGAATAATATATTTTTCTATATCTCATCACTGTATTGTGTAATATTTTACATTCTGCCTCTCTCTATCTCTACACACACACATAGGTAAAATGTAAAACATCACACAATACAGTGATGAGATATAGTACAAAATGAGCAGCTAACTCAGTCTGTGACCCAGCTATGAAGGACCTGACACACAATATCCACATTTACACGTCGATTAAAAATCAAAACCCTTTTGTGTGAGGTGTGTTGGGTAGTTGTGCTGGTGGTGGGGGGGTCAAGGCAAATCGTGGCCAAAGGAGGTGAGGGAAAAAGCGAAGGGGTGGCGTGATTCTTTAAGACGTAGCAGAAGGAGGAACCCTCTCCTGTATCCACCGCGAGCGTTTGGCCCTTAGCCTGCACCTGCTAGTCCCAGGCTACTGCTCAGGCTCCCAGCTTGAACCGAAGCGTTTGGTGCGTTCTGTGGGACACTGATGGGCACCATGAGGAGGGCTGTGATTTGTCTCGTCTGGATAGCCCGGCTCGGCACACACTTGCCCGTCCCGTTGAGTTGTTCTAGTTAAACATCCCTGTAGTGTTTTTTTTTTATGACTGGAGTACATCAGCATCTCACCTGAACTCCCTCAAAGGTTCTTTTTTGCCCTGGTGTTCAAACAGGTCTTCTGACTGGAATGAAGACTTCATGCAGGGGTCTTAGCTTCCAGAAGATAGAATAGAATAAAGTCTGTGTGTGTTTTATTTTGTGTATGAAACAGTGTTGTCTGAGGATGACCTTTCAAAAGGTAAGAGTAGAATGTTTTTGCTGATTCACTTGCTGTGGGACTGCAAAGAGGCTGGTTTATGCGTCTTTGGGTGGTCTACGTGCGGAATACTGTTGCCATCAGGATTTTTCATTATTCTTCACCTCTACTTAGCATAGTGCTGAAGTCTGTAGTCAGAATGCTACTGATACAAACACGGCTGAATGAGGACGTCAGTTCCTTTGTCTCTGACTACGTCCAAATCTTAACGGGAGAAGCTTCCTTCTAAGAAGTCCTTCCTACAAAATGCAGTCTGGCAAGGTTTAGCATACCACTGCGAGGTCACTGCGATGTTACAATATTCACTATCATCGAGCCATTTCCACCAGGGTGAATCTACTTAGAAAACAGCCCTAAAACCTACTGACAGAAATTGATCTTAACTAGATCCTTCTAAATTAAGGTTACACACACACTCAGATATTGCGACAATTTCCTGTCAGATGTTTTTGCTAATCTAGATACAAATACTAGCTTACATTTACTCCTTCAAGTGGAATGTGCAGTAAATCAGACATGTACCAGAATTTGACTCTGTTGACTCAGTTACCAGTAGAAATTAAACCATAAGGTTGGGTGATGGTTATTTGATTGAAAACATCTCAGCTGTGGCCACTGTTAATCCATCAGTGCAGTATTTTCTTGTTATCTGAATAGAATCCAGCCGTTCTGATTGTCATGCTGGTTCTGCTACTGGTTGTGTTTAGGCTAGTTTTCCTGTCAGAGTTGCCTTTATGAGCTGAGTCCGTTCTGCAGGGGGCACCTACACCATTGTTTGTGTTGATAGTGGCTTGTGGCCGTGGAAACTGTCATTGACGATATGTTCTCTTCCTCCAGAGGAAAAGAGTTCGGTACTCTGAGCTGGACTTTGAGGTAAGAGTTTGCCTGATGATCCCACGTACCTGTTTGTGTGGGCCTGCTTTCTGTGTTTCTGTTCGCTCTAGGCTCGGGGGGGGCAGCTGTGTGGGACAGAGGTTGGGGAAGAATAGAGCCTCAGCTAAAATCTTGTTTCCATGCATTTAATTTAGCATAAGCTTTTCCGCTGTATTCCCCATCCATGCCTAGCCGAAAGTGGCATGGATGTTGAGTGTCTGGCATCATTGTGAATGTATGGAAATGAAGATGAGGAAAGAAGTGAGACGGGGGTGGGGGGGTAGCTTGTGGTTTTGTTGGCATCTACAGAGGCAGGGAATAAGCAAACCTCCAGCCCGGATCCTTTGTAGGTACAGGGCATCCTTCCGATATCCCCAAAATCCTCACTGAGCACTGAGGTAACCACCTGTTAATCTGGCCCAAATTAGAGCGAACACAGTGGACTTGAGGCTTATTTCGACTGGAGATTTGTGATCCGATGTTGAGGCATCATCTCAGAAGGTATGTTTGGCTGTTGGATGCCTAACTGACATCTGGGCTGCGATCTTGTGCTTTTCTAGCTTTACAAACCGCAAGGTGTAGATCACAGGGATTTCTCAAACTCTGATGCCCGTGAACATAAAGTTATCAAGCCAGGCAGGTTGGCTCAAAACCAGAGGACCCCCTTCTGCTAAATGTTTTAGCCCATGACAAGCAGTCAAAAAGAAACGAAAGACTCGATTGCAGAGCCTCAGCCATAATTTGAGTGTGAAGCTGTTGCTCCTGATCAAAAAACCAGCTTGATTGTGTCGATTAGACAGCCAGGCCGAGCCAAAGTGGCTAATGCTAAACGGACATGACAATGCCGCTGACCACGGAGCATGTAGAGTGCAAGTTGCCATTACCAGTCAGTCACAAACATAAAGGGTCCGGCACGAGTCCCATCAGCACCACACACACCGCAGTCCCTAACTCCTCCAGCAATCCCTCGTTCTTTTGTCTTCTTTTTATTTTTCATTGTTTGCCTTCCTTCCAGAAAGTGATGCACACTCGCAAAAGACACTCAGAGCTCTACCATGAAATCAACCACTCCACCAAGTTCCACACCATAGACAGGTATAGCAGAGAACCTGCCAGGTCTACCTTCAAGGTAAGCTTCTGCTCTGTGGGGCATCGTCACCCTCTACAGGCAAAATAGGAACTTGCTTGCACTCCCCTTCACCCTCAACATCGCCATGTCAATGCCCAACCCCTCCCCCCCCACACACAGTTTTCCACAGTAGTGGTTTGCTTCATTTCAGTATTTTCCTAGGAGTATAGTAAACTCTTGGAGGAAGGAGAATACTCTGTAGAGAGTATCATTTTGCTGCTGCATTACTTCTGCAGAACATTTGATAAACAAATCTGGACTTTTTTTTTTCTCTTCCTGAGACGATCTACTACTGTTCCTTGAAAGTCTCGATGTGGGGGATTTTGAATAACCCAGAAACAGTGTCTAAGCTGGGGTAACGGTAGTTTCTATTTAACATCTTACAACTTGCTCAGCATGTTCAGGAATAGCCTGTGTGCTTGAAATGCAGTGTTCCGGAAGCACAGAGAACTGTGAAAACGCACTGGTATTGCAGTAGATGTCCTCAGAAACAGATTTTGCTAGCTGGGCTTACAGTCAGTGTTTGCAGAGGCAGAGGTAACTGTCGGCTGTGCTAAATGCCTCCGTTCTGATAGCCCGATCTTGACACCTATCATGTGTTCCACATCCTCCGAGATCTGAGATGAACCAAACCAATGACTTAGCGCTGTCTCCTTGTATCAGCCTGGTCCTCGCTACATCTTCTGCTGTGAAGGAATTTAGATGCTGTGATGAAACCTGCTTACTCATCTAGATTTTCAAGCTTCTAAACAATCACATAATTAGCTTTAAGCCACCATTTGCTACTAGATGGTACGGTGTGACCTTGACTGCCAGCTTCCTTTCCAGTTGTTTTTACTTGTGCTGCTAAGAGGACCCCAATCATAATTACATCCATGGTGCTATGACTGCCTGATTACAATTTGCCAAATGAATGCTGGCGTCATGCTGAAATGTTTAAGCGCATGCACATGTGTACAGTTTGTTTTTAGTCTAGCTTTGTTTTCAGGCTTTTTTTTTCCCAGAGTAGGGGTCTGCGATTATTCATTAGAAAACACGCACCGGTGATTCCTCCGTAACTCCAGTGTCAGTTGACCGACTGGCCACTGGCCCTGCATGTGCACCTGTTTGCATGCCGTGCAAAAGACAATAGCTGACGTTAATCATTGTAGCGTCAAAATAATGGCTCGTCAACACCCCCCCCCCAGAAAATTAACCCATCACTAGTGCCTTTTCCGCTCAGTTTTGCTGCTGGTTAACACCTATACTATGTGATGATAGTGACTCATCACACACTGGAAGTAGATGGGAGTGATTCAGAACATTTTCGTGTTCTGTGTTATCTTAGCAAGGAGAAACAGGACTCCTACTCTCTCATATCCAGCAGGTATTTCATTAAGATTTTAACATTTATCCGATGCAGTGTTTGGTCTCCCTTTATTGCCTTATCTTGCCAGTATAGGTGTACTTCCTTTGGTGTTTAAAGCTTCTGGACATATTTAATTTTGTAGCTTGCAGAGTCTCCTATTCAGCAAATGGCTACATTCTATGATTCCCAATCAAACTTATAAACTGATCATACTCCTCAAGCAGAATATTAAATAGGTATTCTGGAGTCAGGCTATTCTTCTAAGAGCTTGTTCACTGCATGCTACACCTTAGCCAGTCATAAGTAGGGAACTGTCATGCGAACTCTATTGTACATCTCCATTTTCGTTTAGAATTCATACTTTGGCCGGCAATAAAGCAGCGCCAAGAGATTCTAATATGCAGATGAGAAGCAAATCGGATTAAGAAATTCACCCTGAGCACACAGTGTTCAAAGCAGGAAGTAAATGTTAGTAAGATGAGCTACTGTATTGAGCAAGATTTATAATTACCCTTAGGGTAGCTGCTGACAGATGGCCTCTGTAGATTTGGATATCTTACCTACCCTTTCTCAAGGCTTCTGCAACAGAACCACCCCCCCAGGTATCTGCAACCTTTCGGTCATAGGGTATTAATTTAAGAATATGGTGGTGGCGTGGATTCCTGTAGAACAGTGATTTAAAATAAGGCGTGTGTAATGAATGTGGTAACTGAAGACTTAACCTTTCAAAGTCAATAAATTGGTTCCGTGTGAAAAACCTTGTCTTGGTATAACATCATGAATTTATCGTCATGGTATAAACGTAACATAAACTGACACAGAACTGTGTATTAAACCTCATATCTACTGCTCCAAGGTTGTTGCTGGGGAGCATGTCGTTTTTTGAATTAGTTAGCATGTATTATCCCTCAGAGTCTCTAGTTATCTTTCAGTAACTTCTAGTTCCTTGTAAAATACAACATCTTCACCTACAACAGCTACGCTGCCCGTTATGTTGTCAACCCTAAACCCTAAACAATATGCTGCCCCACTGAGAGACCCAAACCTCGCATTCCCGAACTGCCCGATGTTCCCTGACCAACCCGTCCGTCAAAGACGCTTCTCTGCCTGAATGTTCACTCACACAGGTCCGTCCCGTTCGACTGCCACAGCAAACAGAGCCACAATTAGTGCGGAAAGTGAGCTTCATTTACAAAGAAAGTCAACGTAAGCATGTTTAAGTGATCCTCAAGAACTTATCTGTAAATGTTTAGAATTTTCTTGGTTTCAAAAGAGGTGTTTATTCTGCGTGATTTTTCTGTAATATCAAGTGTGTGTGTGTGTGTGTGTTTGTGTGGATTGTGTTTATATAACATTTTGAGGACCAAATATATAAGGTCAAGGTTCTAATGTTTGGATTAGAGTTTTCCCCATAGAAATGAATGGAGAGTCCCCAGAAAGACATAATTATAAACCTCTGTGTGTGTGTGTGTGTGTGTGTGTGTGTGTGTGTGTGTGCGTGCGTGCGCGTGTGTGTGTGTGCGTGTGTGTGTGTGTGTGTGTGTGTGTGTGTGTGTGTGTGCGTGTGTGTGTGCGTGTGTATGTGTGTGTGTG
>JAODKF010000051.1:15069116-15084237 GCA_026779585.1 Mormyrus proboscirostris
TGTGTGTGTGTGTGTGTGCGTGCGTGCGCGTGTGGGGGGTAGTGGGGTGGGAGGGGGGTAATTTTGGTCAAGATGATCCAAACCAGGTCAGTAGGGAGAACAGGAACTGTCCACCCACTAGGAAATGCAATTTGTTCAGTGTAGCTGTTAATCACCATGCGGCATTCCTGACTCGTGATTGGTTGATAGAAGCCTGTGATTGGTTGATGGGGCCTGTGATTGGTTGATAGGTGGCAAACTCTCCCCTTCGAAAAGGTGCTCAGATACTGACAGGTCAAAATAGAAATGAAGCAATACTTAAGTGAAACTGACCAAGGGCACCAATGAGCAGGCATGTTTATATTCACGGGAAAGCTCCTCTTAGACTCTTTAATCCCATTTGACTCTATTTTTTATTTGCTGCTTGATGTGAACTTGTAGGATCTGCGACGTGAAGTAACTCTGAGAAGATGCCCACTCAGAATCAGTCTGTCCCCCTGGATCACTCTCCTCCTGACCTCTCTCTATTTCCCCCCCATCACATAGCTCCTCATGCTGTCTCCTTAATTCTCTCCATCTTCAGCCCCACCAGCTGCAGATGACCTCAGACAGCCCTAGCAGGTGCCGCACTTTGAATATCCTTTTGGCACATTAGCTATTGAGCTGCTGGGCAACCAGGTGACCTCCTTCAGGAGGGCTGCTGTAACTTGATAAGGCTGCTAATGGATAGCAGGCATATGCTAGCCTTCAGTCATAGCGATCGATGAGTCAAGGATGAACAGAGCAGAGGATTATTCGGTAATGAGTGCAGGAGTAGTCCAGCGAACAGTATTAGGTGCAAGGTCTATTCCCGACATTTGAGGTTTAAAAATTGGTTTTTGATCTCCTTGGATCGATACCTGTACTGAGGCAGCCATCATACAAGGGCCGAGTCGACGACACGTCTCCGTGACAATATGAGGCTATGTGGGTTTAGCCAACCAATAAAAGCCAAGATGGTTCACCACAACCTGCTCCACTGGAAGCCTTTTTTGAACTCTAACTTAGGCCATTTTCTAGCTTTTCCCTGAAACGTATTTTCATTCCCATCTTCCCTCGTGACTCGTGGTGCCAGATTAGTACTTATTTGTTTCTTCCTTTCATCTGTGAGTCAGTCCTGCGCCGCGTAATGGAACCGCTAATAGAATAATTAATTTGTTTCATTAGAGCTTTTCAATAATTTTCATGCCTGATCCATAACGAGCTCATATTTCTCCCTTTTTTTATAACGGATTACGTGGTGGTAGGGTGCCTGGGTAGGGTGCCTGGGCCAAGGAGAGTGGCAGTAATGATGTAACAGGGCCGGGTGATGCTGAAGTCCCTGCTTTAGCCTATTTCACTTCAGCCACACTTTATTCTGAGATCTGATGCATTTTACATTATTCATAATTTTATTCAATTTAACCGCAAGCACTTTGCAAAGTATTTTATGATTCTGAATCTAAGTTTCAGATAAAGACACACTGAAAGTATTCTGTCCTCGACTGTATGTTGAAGGATGTTATAAGTCTTAGCTAGCTATTATGGTCTTGCTAGGAGGAACATGAGATACATATTAATTACAAGTGATATTTAGAGCAGATGAGATTTGGAGGGAGTTTGGTTGCCATGGATATCGCAGCAGCATTCCATTCTGTCATCTAGCAGTTACATGAACCTGCTCTCTCGCAGATCCAGGGCCATTTTCTGCTTTTCTGCTCACCTGGCCTGGGTCACTAAGTCCCTCCCACCTACCTAGGAGCCCATGAACGTACCATGTGCCACATATGCAGATTGATGCCTTTGTATCCTCACTGAATGCTCTGGTTTACGCTGCATGTTTTCTGTCATAGTTTGACTCTAGCCAGGCAGTCATCCGAACCAAGGGCGAGAAACACAAAAAAGGTAAAGAGTAAGAAAAAACATTGTGAATGAAGTAGAAACGTCTGCAAAAGTTAGAAAATAGAGCAGATACTCCTCGGCTGTCGCTTCTCAAATTGCACCTTTAAACATGCCCGTCAAACCCAATAAATTAGTTTCTCTGTAGTCTTGCTCCTCCATTTCACCATCCTAACCATGCAGGGTCTGTAGTGTGCCCTCTAACCTCTGACCTCTTGCATCCTAACACTTGTGCTGAGCATGACTTTGTTTGACCTTTAACCTATGACCTCCAAGCTCTATACCAGCTAAATTCCTTTAGTGTGCCTATTTTTCAGCATAGCTATGAATAATTACATTTAACATCAGTGTCCCATGAAGTAACATTATTTCATTGGCAGCGTGTTCAGTGGGTCATGGGACAGGGGGACAGCGTGCGCATGTCGCAACCTGTCTTCACGTCTCTCCTGCCTTATGTTAACTGTACTGACAGGCTACGCCCACAGATGCTCACTCATAGGTGGGTGTATCTATCAGCTGTCCAGCTGGTTGCTGGAACTGTGCATGTCACTGTATGAGATCCAAATCTCCCAGGAAGCAGTAAGTAGCAGAGTGAACATGCGGATGGTGTTTCTTCGCACGGCGACATCCTGGGATGGACGTTAGTCATGTGGCGGCTTTGCCTGTGCGTCGCGTTTTGCTGCCTCTGCACTCTTCACAAGCCAAAGGCCCCCGACCGGAAAACACTTTGTTCAACCCAAAACACCCAACATGGGGAACATTTCACATGGGGATGGACAAGGCGTTTAGCTTGGTGTAGTCAAACCAGCAGCTTGGCAAATAGCTTGGCCACACGTGTTGGCTGGTTTGGGGGCAGCTGTGGGTGGTGCACAGTGGTGCCACTGCAAGTCCCAGCCTGATCCTTGTCATTTTCATTGGTGTGACGCAGGTTAAGTTAAGAATTCTTGGGGGATGTTTTTTGACCCCATGACAGACAGTCAGACAGCGTATCTCCTATGAAACATGGACTCCATGCTACAGGGAACAGAAACACAAAGGAAGAATCTCTGGGATTATCTTGTAGCCAATCAGATAGTACATCAGCAAGAATGATTATCTTGTAGCCAATCAGATAGTACATCGGCAGGAATGATTATCTTGTAGCCAATCAGATAGTACATCAGCAGGAATGGGCGTCCACCCCTGGCAACAGTGCACTCTCCTTTCTGCCTGTTTTAAGCCCCAATCTAGAACACTACTTCCTAACAAATTAATCCCAATCAGCATACTTTATAGTTGATATTATACCAAATTGCATCATATTTTGCTAAGATATCCTAGGTCATCATTGCAGCCTGAGCTTTCCTCACAGGATTGACCCCATATGGTCTAGTTTTGCGTTATGACACAGGTTCTACCTCAGTCTTGGATGCTCTTCATGCTCAGGGGTTTGCCATGAACGCAGAAGGAGATGGCAGACTCGATTACCGGACACCTGTGTCTCTCTCAGACCGGGGAGTGACTATAATTCCCCTTCCTCTCCCTGCCCTTTTTCTGTCTGTTCGTTTTCATCGCCTCAGAGGGAAAAGCGATGGAGCATTTCGTCTGCTGGAGGTGAAAAGAACTCTTCAAGCGTAAGTAGAAAATAAGCGGCAGAGTGTATTTGGCCTGGAGTGATACGTGTATGCTTGCTGCGCGATGACGTTAGCACGCACACCGACTGCAATAGCGCAGCCGCAATTCTCACTTCTGTCCCGAAAATGGTTACCTCTGCAGAATTTGCAAAGTAGATCTGACATGAAATAATTTTCTTTGTAATCATTTGATGAGTCGGATGTCAGGGGTACTGTGCAAATGAGAGCCAGTCACACACCGCCCCCTGGTGGTCGGAGGGTGGCTGGAGTCAACATCAACCTCATATCAGGCAGTAGTGAGAAGGATGACTGCAGGTGCTGAATATCTGAGTGAGCAGTGATCTTCTCTAGGGAGTCCCTGAAAGGAACAAAATTCCCCAAGCTATTTTTGATTGAAGAGGCTCTTCGGGATGTTGGTGTGTATGTGTGCAGAATGTGAAGGAGGGATCTAAGTCAAATGAGCAGGTCATGAGGAACCACCACAGTCTGTTGGCTATTCCCCAGTACAGTCAGTATGGTCCTGTCTGAATATTTCACTGATAATTCTGTGCAACGTAAGTACGTTTGCATATTCGCTGAAGCCAATCAGATCACGTATTTCCCACCTGCACTTTGAACTGGCAACCTTTCGTCACGGGTACAGTTTCTTAATTACCGCAGATCTGCTCCATTCCCTCTTCTGGTGTTGGATGGAAATGTGACCCAGGAAGAGGCCTAGCTAATAGGGTCATTTCCTAGCGTCACTCCTGCTGAGAGCGGCATCAGGCAGAAGGACATAGGGTCCGTCAGCATATACGTAGCCACTAGAAAGCGGGTTCTCCTGCTCAGCCCCATCTCCTCCAGTTACATGTGGATACATTGTCCAACAAAGTTCTGAATTGTACTCGTGCATAGTAGGAATATGCACAGGAAACCCAAGCAATCAGAGGCGAATGAAAAACAAATTTCCAAAACTAACTCAGTCCATTCCTCCTTGCGTTTGAGATGAGACCACCGATGACCCGTAATCAGGATTCCTCATCGTACGTTACAGTACGGTGAACTAAAACTCACTCAGTCCTTATGCAATCTAGTGGAGGACTTTTATTAAATATCTAAAGCTCACTAGTTCTATAGAAATATTCAGAAAGACCTGTCTTGTGGACTGAGTGAGTTTTGAAAATTTGCTCCCCACTTCCCGAAAGGCAGCGTGACGTCCGGCCTACCTTGTGCTTCAGGACAAAGGTTTTTTTTTTCTACCCCCTTCCCCCCCCCCCCCATGTGATCGTCCCTGGCAGAACAAGCCCGAAGAGCAGCACTCCTGGGACTGTTTGAAGATCATGGCCTATGACCACTCATCCAGACCTGCCGACCAAAAGGGTAGACTGGAGCTCCACAACAAGAAGTGGGACGTGCCCTCAGCCGGCACGCCTGACACGTCTGACGGGGACTTCCAGACCGAAGTCTGAGGCCAGAGACCAAACACACCCTCTGACACTCACATACAGCAAAACTGACCATGAATCCCACCAGCACACAGAAACATAATCAAAAGATAGAGAGTCCCTGCAGTACATACTTATACACATCATACAGATTCACACATACATGTGCATATAGAGAGAAACTTTTAATGGGAGGATGAACAAGAAAAAGAAGACTTCTATATTTTCACACAAAAACTTTAAGTAAAGGACTGGGGTTAGCAGATGGGGATTTTTTTAAAAAGAACTTTCTGAAATGTCTTGATTTTTCTTCAGAAAGGATTCTCTTTCACCTATTTGATGACGAAAAAAATGAGTATTTCTGCACCGTTGTTTTATAGGAAAAAAAAAACATTTCTCACTGATTTTGCCCATGATTGAGTCCTTTAGATAAGACTCCCTTCCTCTGTACCTGTTTCCCCAATGGATGATTCACGCTCTCTCTCACAAAGGTGGGGGAAACAAAAGTTCATTAATAAACACCGTCCACTGCTTTTTCTAGCATTGACAAACGCTGCTCCACCCACATCGTGTTTGTGGCTTTTGTTCTTTTTGTGTTGTTTTGTTTGTTATTTTCTTCTGTTTTGGTTAATTTAGCAAAATGAAAAAAACTGGTTTTGTGCCACGGTGCTTGTCTTTGGTGGGGGTAGTTTCATGTGTATCTGTACCGTCTCTTATGAGGGTCCTACTTGTAGAAATGTTTTTATACCGATATTTAAGTTGTGTTTCCCCATGCATTTTTTCGTAATGCGCCGCTTTAAAGAAAGATGTCCGGCGCATATTGTCAGTCTAAATGGATATCCGCGCCATCTGGCTTACGACAAAATGCTGAAGAACGTTGACCATAAAAACAGAAGCGGTTGCCAGAGCGTTGTTTCGACAGATGGCTTGGTCTCATCTTTCATTCTCATTGGCCCAACCGTGGGAGTGAATCCTGAGGTAGTTAAAAACAGCCGCACCGCCCTGTCCGCCAGCCAGTGCTCAAATCGAGCCCATTTCACTCGTCGAGTGCCGGTCTTTCTGAGGGCGAGTAAGCCGGTTAAAGCTTGCTATTTCATTTAGAACTTTTTCTTTACTTTGGCTCAGCTGAAAACTCTGACTTGGGAAGCTTGGAAAGCATTAGATAAAAAAAAAAAAAAAAAAAAAAAAAACATAGGAACATTGATTGCTTTGAATGTACGGCCAGGGATGTGACCAGAGGAATACGTATGGCATGATCCCGGCGACGTCAGTCGGAGGAGGATGGTAACGCAGAAATAATGCAGACGGCGAAGATGACATGGTGTTGTCTGCTTCCTGGCAGTCATATAAGGGCCATTATTATGTTGGTTTGTTACAGCCTAAACTACTATTTATTTCAGCTGCAGGATGTTTAAGAAAAGGTGAAGTCGTGTACCAGTTTGTCCCACCTGAGACTCAAGCCTATATGTATTGATTATTCCTTATCATAAAAGAGGATTTTAATTTGTCTGGTGCAAGCCCAATAAGGTGTTTGTGTCTGGGTCTGTGTGTCATCCTGGATCAGGCTGAAGACGTGTGTAAGGCAGTAGTTCTGAGTATCACAATGTGTTGTGCATGATTTGACCCTGTCCTAATCTGTAAGCCTTGATAGGTTTCACAAGAGTTTGCCCTTCAACTAGTTTCTGAAGATCACGGAACTGAGCTGCACACTCATTTGTTCCGGAAGTTTAATGTAGCATTATCATCGATTCCAGCAGGTTTACGAAATGCAGCGATTAGTTTTTGCACGTTAGTCTAACATTGTTATTTACACCAGCCACGAAGAGTGCTAGATGTGATGAACAGGTAAGTATGGCCACTTCAATTCTGCGTCGTCACCATCGTCCCTGGTGACCAAGGTCACTATTGTTTGTTTGTTTGTTTTTTAATTATTCTTATTTTATGGCAGGGTTTTCCCCCCAAGTAACACTTTTTAAAATTGGTTCCCTTTTTTGTATCTGTTTCTTCAGTCCCTGTTGGCCATATTTCTGTTGAAGCCCCTGTCAGTTCAGTGCTGGTTGCTTTGGTGAGGGTCACTGCTCATGAAACGACTGCGAGGTTCATTAACAGCCTGCCACTCTTCTCGCTGTGATGGACAACAGGGCCGTGTACCTTCTCGGTCTCTGGTAGCTCCCTGAGGACACCAGGAAGGCAGCCGGCATCACCGATGTCCAGCAGGAACCAATCAGCCTTTCACTCACCCATGACCCCACCGAGTCACTGCAAAGCTGGAAGCCAGAAGCCAGAAGAACTGAACAGCACCAGTGGAATATTTCTCTGACTTTCAGTCACATTTTAATCCAGTTTACTCAACTCCTTCTGCAGAAACGCAAACGATGGCCTATAACAACTTCTGCGGACAAAGCAGAAATGCCCCCCGGACAAATGTCAGAGAATATGAGGACTTAACAGACTTTTGAAAGATTCACAGTGATACATCAACATCGTGGGAGTCATACCCTGGCTAGACCTTGCAACAGATGAAAAACACAGTTTGATCTGCATATATTCCCAAAGAACTGGGGCATTGTAGCATTTCTGCTGTTGACTTTTGAGCTGTATCATCTGCCGTATTTGATTTGTTGGATCATTCCCATTAGGACAATCCCAATTAATATATTAAAGATTGCTTGGTCCTTTAATGAAAAAAATCCCAACATTTTTTATACCCAGGATCGTGCCCTTATGTTCTACTGTTTTCATACAGTGTTTTATATGGAAATAAATTTTGTAACCGAGTCAAGCAAGAATTCTTTGTTCATTTCCTTGTCGCCTTTACGTTGACATTGCTCTTTCTTATGGATTTGAACTGTGACATCCTTGGTTCTGCTGTGCGTTTTCTATTCAATCTCAGAGGCAGGAATCCATGTAATGAAGGAGCCTTTGGACTCCACAGTGGGGAACCCTCATTCTGGCTGGAATGGTCATTGATCTGCCATGTTGTTATTACCCAGTGAAGGGCACAGCTAACCAAATAGTTAGTTTTGATAGCTGATAATCCACCAACTCCAAAGTCTAATTCAATAATGCCTAACCAATAAACCACCTAAAATTTTGCAAAAATTAATGACAACTGCTAACTTTTATTATATGAATTTACCTTCAGCTTGGATTTTAGTTCTGAAACCCTAAAAAAAACCTACCTAAAGAGCTAAAATTTTAACCTATTTAATACTGAAGTCTCATCTGTTGGACTAGAGTGATTACTGGGGGAAATTTAGGAATTACCCAATGGAGAGTCATTGGATTCTTTTTAAGATATTTACTTTGCGGGATCTTCTGTTTTCTGTTTTTCTCAAAGAAGTCCTGTTTTGCAACTAGCCCGTGCTGACGTTTTGCCCTCAGTGAAGCCGTTTGAGAAATACAAACATGGCGACATTTACCCAGAACTTGGAAGGAAGGTCTCAGCTCTCGGTCTATAACTCTGTCAGTGAAAACCCTGAAAATACAACCAGGGGCCGTATCATAAAGCAGGATATCTTGTTCAGCCGGATACCATGTTAGATTTAAGGTAGATTAGGCTAAATTTAACTGAACAAAAATAAAGTCCATTTAAATCTTAAATACGGCTAAGCAAGAAATCCAGCTTCCTGATACAGGCCCCTGTTCTCTGCTTAATTCAGGGCACCCCAGTTTAAATGGACTTCATCTTTGTTCACTTACATCTGGCCCAGATCTCCTTAAATTTAGCGATCAGTCACATCTTGTGTTTACACGTAGTCAGCCAAAAGTTTGCCAGATAGATTGTTTCAGTCATGCTCACAACAGACAAGAACAAATATATACGATTTTAGGGTTTACAAACCATTAAACTTTATTCACTTTACCTGCAGAAAAATGTTAGCAGATTCGCAGTCAGTGGATGTAAATTTAATGGAAGCTAATTGGTCTGGTAACAGTTTTCTAAGTCAGCAGAAACACTAAATGAAAAATTTGGCTCCGCTATATAGTGTATTAGCAGAACCTTGCCTGCCACTGCTAGTACCAAACTTAGAAGTAAATTATTGTACTATTCTCTATGTGATTCCATATTTCCTTATCTGTATAGATACTGTCACTTATTGTGAAACCCAAAAGGTGCCATCTCCCAATGGCCCGTGGGTAATTTGACACAAAAAAGAAAGTTGAGAGTTTAGGGTAGAAAGTGAGGAGAAAACAGGTCACAAGGATCAAGGGAAATCCGACACAGAAAATACATCAGACTAACGCTGGTTTCAGCTGTGTTATTCTCTGCCTGGCATGAAAAAGGTTTAACCCCAGAGGTGATCCACACACATGCTGTTGCTCTGCTGCTAATGGAAATGGTATGTGAACGATAGGGAGGCAGTAGTGTTGCTTTCCTTGACCAATCACATAGAACAACACGACCAGATTATTTTTACAGCGAACACTGAATGCATGCACCCCATCCACACTCCCAACACTTCATAAGCAGTTTATATAAAGAATAGCAGCTCTTGATTCTCTGGGGCCTCCAAGGCGTTTCTCAGATTTGTGGTCTAGCAGTGTTTTGGAATTTGCTTCAAGGTTATTTCAGTGGTTTATTCCAGTAACAGCAGCTCAACATAAATGAATTGATGAAGACCTTAGTATTCACTGTAAGAATTTACTTACATGAGATGTGTTGCCACATTGTAATGTATGTAACTATTGAGGAATGCTTCCGGTACCTTGTGCTATCGGGGATGCTGTTCTGAAACCACTGTCTTGCGCTACAATAGAGTGATCATCTAAAGCAGCGTTTCCCAATCCAGTCCTCGGGGACCCACTGACACTCCATGTTTTTACTCTTTCCCTGGGAGGGAGCAAAAACTTTGACTGTCTGTAGGTCCCCAGGGACCAGGTTGCAAAACATTGCTTTAAACAGATGTCAATTTTAGAGCCATTATACATAAAATAAGCACATAAGATTTAGAGGTATAACCAATGTGAGTAGACACTTTCTGGCTCAGATCCCAAGACCATCTACAGTCAACTGCATGGCACCCAAGTTAGACCTTACTGTAAATCTTGATCTGGGCCATTGTTTTGTAAAAGTAAAACACAAATTGTTTTACAGGCTAGTTTGACTCATAGCGTTACCCAGAACAAATTAGAATGTTTTCAGTAATATTTAATAAAGGACCAAACCTTCATACAGGGGAGGTTTTCTGCTATTTTTAGTGTCATATACATTTAAAAGCAATTAAGCTGTTCCTTTGGGTGACCCACTGCCGTCTGATCTTTTCTTCTTGTTTTATTGCGCATCCAGTTCCAGGTACATGGAGACCCTTGTTTGCAGTGACCTACAAGGGGCGTATTAGAGAAGAAATTTTGCAACAGTGTGAAGTTTATTCTCATTAAGATTGTTTTCATGGCTTTATCTGTCATACCAAGTATAAGTAGTATAGTACTTTAAATGTTATATTTAGGAACTTAAAAAGGAGATACTGTGTCCTATATAGACTTTAGGTGATCTTGTACTGGGAATTATGACAAAAAAACAAGTCACGTTTCAGGCTTAAAATCAAAACAAATAACAGTTATATTAGAGTCCCTGTTTCACCTTCCCTTTCACCAACCCCAGGGGAAAAGAGTTAATTCCCATATGCAGAGAGTACACGTTTTTGGCATTTAATCTGTGCTTTAACAAGACTATCCGTTACCAGTTACCCTGAAGACAGTCACAGATAAAAAGAACTTGTGGTTTGGGACTTCTCGCCTTTCGCGGTGGGGGCTGTTTCATCCACCTTGAAGCCAAATGCAATCTACAGCAAGACAAAAATAGACTCATTTCAATATGCTCAAAGACCTTCAGAGGGGAAATTGGTTTTTTGGGCCTCTGAGAGAGAGATCGAGAGACGGCTATGGTTCGCGCATTAACGTGCAGCTTGGCATTTCTGTACCCTATGCCGTACATCAGAAACATAATTGCATATCGAAATATAAATGTTTTACATACCAGATCTCGGCAAATGTGAACAAATGTCCGCTAATGCATTCTGCAACGTGGGTGCGGGACTCACAGCACCAGGGCGGCCTGCGACTTGTTTGTGACGCTGAGGGAAGTTGAACATTATCCCAAAGCACTAACATGCAGCAAAATCCATCTCAAGCGCTAATGAAGCTGTCTCAGTCCACAAGCCACAGTCCCTTAAAGCCGCCTTCATACCAGCTAGGAGTCGTAAACAAACACAGAGTTTTCATTCATATTTTATAGCAGCCCAAACTTACACATTAAGGGTGGCCATTTTGAAAATATACCTAAGAAAACAAGCCATTAGGGGCTCTTAGAGCTGAAAGAGGCTATTTTCTCCAGAATGAATATTTAATTTCCAGCAAACTTCACAATACTTCACACATAAGTGAATAAATAAATAAATACCTTGTGAAGTGTGTTCTGTTTTTCCCCATAATCCTTTTTTTTTCCTTAGGTTCAGATTTGGGAAAAAATCCTACTACTGGAATATTCTGTGATCAATTTTTAACAAGCGTAGTGCCAGAAGAAAAGCTATGAAGATCATTACAGCGAGCTGGCCCCTCAGCGACCCTAGGAAATTGTCCGGAGGACTGCATTGAACTGAAAGATATTCCAATGGACATGCAAAAGTTTCTAGGCAGAACTTTTACGAAAACACAATGCACTGAGGGCATTTATACTAGTTAGAGTAGTAAACTGGCCCAAGATGTGTTTTGTAAATTTTACCCATTGTTCAAACATGGAACATGGTCAAATAACAGATAAACCACAGAATGTTTAGCTGTGAGTTTTTTGCAGCTGGTGTACAATGTTTCCCAGCATGTGATTCCTATTCATAGCTTGCATGGTTCCATCAACCACAACCTGGTCTTTGCTACCTTTAACTTAACAGTCTGCATGTCCTGGTAGAAAGTATCACGGGCTTTTGAAATTATATTACTCTTTATTTGCCGTTGGCACGAGGACAGCTACGTCGGAATCCTTCTTTTCTCATTGCCTGTCATACTCTCCTTAGAGACACAGACACAAAGACATACATACAGTTGAGAGCAGATCTTTGGGTCAGAGTGCAGCGCCAGCCATTTACTGAGGCCCCCTGGAGCATATCCGGGTGAAGGGTCCTGCTCAAGGGTCCAACAGAGATGTGAGAATTAGCTCTAGGATGGGATTACAGCCAGCGACCTTTGGGCCTTGCAGGCACAATGACCTAACCTGCTGAGTAACACCTCCCATGCCCCCCCCGTACAGATAACGCAGATTCCTGCCCCGGCCGGCAAATATGTCTGCGCTGTCCTGCTTTAGTCATCGCCTTCACTCATCGTTATCCTCGCGTCTTAGCCGGTGCCTGTAGCCTCCTATCCCAGTCCCAGTTTCAGCTCCCACTCTCTGACTCTCCCACCTTGGTGCTACTTCAGTACCGCTGAAATGCCTCTGAGGTGCAGGCAGATTCTCTACGCTCCCAAGGTCCCTTATATTTTCGCGGCCGGCTGCGCGGAAACGGATGTATGAAGGGCTAAAAGGAGGACTGTGATGGAGAGACAGAGGGGTAAGAGTCATGGGGAAGTGAGACACCTTTGGACACACGGGTCTGTCCCACAGTCACTTTTTGGTATAGCGGCCAAACATAGTGCTGATCTTCAGTGGAGCTTTTCTCAAGGCCAAAACGTTTATTCAAAAGATGATGTTTCATTCTGATTTTATCTTTTTGTAAACAGGATGATGTAGAATCTTCTATTCTATATCAGTACACAGAATCTCAGTAATCCCAGGATTTATTAATGGTCAGATTCATTCCGTGATTAACCGTTATCCATCGTAATTAGACTGTGTGTTAGAGAGTTCTTGGCCTTGGATCACAAATGTTTGCATGCAGAATCATTGTAAACTTTACACTGTTCTCTGTTGTAGTTTATACTTCTGCAACCTTGAGCTTGGCTGCGATTTTGATTAAGTTGAAAAAGTGGCCTGAGAATCCCCTTTGTACCGGTTTCCTCTTCTGAGTGGTTAAAGCATCATATATGTCAATGTGATTGGGGTGTTCTGATTGGTGAGTGTTTCTATCAAGGACATATCTCCGCGGCCGGTTTAACTGGCGGCACTCTGTATCTCATCTCCTGGCATTTTCCTTTTCCTTTGTTACATTGTACTTTGAGAAGACCAGCTCCTTAGCAATGCATGCAATAATAGAGTGGTATTTGGCACAGGTGCAGGCAATTTGTGCAGCAGCCAGTTTAGCACAATGCTTTGAATTGTCACACGTTCAAGATTTTAAAAAATGCACTAGTGCTACTAATTAATGGTGTGTGACTAATACTTTTCTTTTGCAAAGAGATCCTCTTTAAAGTCTTTAAATCTCACTTTTTTCAGGAGAGATGGCATTAAAGAAACGCTGCGCTTTGATGGTGATTTGAAATTATCGCAACCGGAATCCATTAAGTGTTTATGGAGATATGGTTTGATCCCGAACCTTTTAACAAAGCTCAGGCAATGAGCACGTAGAGATAACAAACAAGACAGAGCTACTGTAGCATTCGACAGTCTGCCCCGAATTAATGCTGCATTTGTACCTGGTCCGCGGCTATAACTTGCTGATGATGCTCATAGATTATCAACCTGCCCATCGAGTCTGCAACAGAAGAGCGTACAAAGCCCTTTCTCTGAAATCCATGTAAATGAATGAAATTGTTCTGTGAAAGTCTAAGCATCGGATCCCAGGTTCTGTGCCCAAAACTGGCAGCCCGTCGGCACCCAAGGGCTGTGCAGGTCAGCTGTGTCAACCTGCCTTTAATGCATTTATCTCTTGTATTCTATTCTAAATATACTGTTATTCACCTTATAGAAAAAGGCCTCAAGGCAATGAATTAATATGTATCAAATATTGCCACGACCAAGAGAAGTGTTCAACATTTTCTCTAATTTTAGATGCTTCAAAGTTGCCCCCTTTTTCTTTCGTGACATCATCGCAGACTCTTGGCATTCTCGCAGCCAGCTTCCAGATGTAGCCACCTGGAAAGCTTCTCCAACAGTCCTGAAGGAGTTTGTACAAGTTCTGGGCACATGTTGGCTACCTTGCTCTTACTCTTCGATCCAACTCATCCCAACCAGCTCTATAGGGTTTAGGTTGGGGGGTATTGTGGGGGCCGGGTCATCTGTCACAGCACTCCATCCCTGTTCTTATTCACAAGACCATGCAGCACTTCCATAATCTCAAGGTGCTTTGGGTCATTTTCTTGTGGACAGCATGAGTGTGATCAGAAGGTCATGGTCCAAGTCCTGGCAGAATGGTCATGCCTGTGGGCCCTTGAGCACGGCCCTTAACTCCCAGCCCCCACTGCAGGTGGCCGCCCTTCGCTGCCAAGCTTCCTGTCACCTACATGTGTGTCTGTGTGTCACGGAGAGCAGGATGGGGTAGGTGGGAGGAGAACTTCAGCAGGAATGTCCAGCACAGTAAATGAGGTCATAACTAGTTAACAGTACTGAGGATAATTTCCCCCCCCAAGCCTAAGCCAGTGTTGGTCATGGATAAAACTGCTGTTGATCAGTTTTCTCTGGTGGGAAAATGAATTTGCATGTCCCCTTTGCCCATTTACTGCATAGCCTACTTAATTTCTTTAGCTTTGCTGCTGAACCATCATGTTCTCATCTGTGCAGCTCTACAGAGTGAGAATACCTGTCAGATACGGATAGCTGTGGCATGTTGGTAACCAGCACAATGGAGCTGGTAATATGCATGCTAAGACAAATAAGTAAGATAGTGCTTAGGCTGCTTAGTTCAGAGCGTTATTCCAAAATACCCCAAGTAGTCCTGATGGCCATAAACGTGCAAGTTATCATTTTATTTGTGCGCTTAAGTGCTCCGTAACTGAATTAATGCCACTCCTAAGCTCGGGCAATGTTAAAAGACGTTATGCTGCAATTAAGAGTTTATTTTTGGACAAACTTGTATCTGGTGTTCCAGGTATGGCTGGAGATTACATTTTTGTAGACCACTTTACCTGTTGGTAGGCTGATGGACCTATAGTTGTTTTTGGCGGCTTGTCTTAATTTTAGTTTTAGTCTAGTCTTTGCGTCAAGCTGTCATTTTAGTTATTATTAGTCTCAGTCACATCCATGCTCATTTTAGTCTAGTCAAGTTTCAGTCGACTAAAAGTCTGAGCATTTTAGTCATATTTTAGTCAGAATTATCCATG
>JAODKF010000051.1:15084337-15095138 GCA_026779585.1 Mormyrus proboscirostris
CAGAAATACTGCATAATAATAATAACGCGATTAAACGAGAGGAAATAACGTCTCGTCTCGTTTTCGTCAACGAAAATTAAGAGACATTTTAGTATAGTTTTTATTTTGTAAACCAAATTTAGTCTCATTTTTATTCGTCAACAATATTACATGATATATTTCGTTATAGTTATCGTCAAATGACCAGCATTTACGCTGCGTCTCGTCTCCGTCACGTCAAAAAGGTTCGTTGACGAAAACAACACTAGATGGACCTCTCCAAAAGATTCCTTAGGACTGGTCCCTAGACCCTGCTAAACATGGGTACCATTAGGCAACAAATGTGCCGCAGCTCTCAGGCTACTTTGAAGGGGAGGGTTCAATTGAGAAAACATTTTTGTCAGCAAGGAAAGGGATCAGACGATAAGGAAACACTGCACTGCCTTTACAGCGTGGCCATAGTGGGCCGCCTCTGAGACGCCCTGTGAAGATTTTATCAAAGTGATTTTTGCGTAATCTCCAGAATAAACATGGAAAAATGTCACCTTTGACAAGGCACTACCACTTCTGCAGAATAATAATCTCCTCACTGACATGGTGTGACAGAATCCTAGTAGACACATGGCGTTCGATACTACGACCCGTCACACTCCTGGGGCGGGGCCACAGGGGCACTGACCCCAGCTGAAAGCTGATTGGCCCCCAGTATGCCTCTTCTCCTGTCACTCACCGATTCAAAACATATCATTGGCTCTTGTACGCATTAGCTCCGCTATATGAATTATGGTCCCACCTTTATAAAATCCTGCTCATGTCCTGATCCTCCCTCCCTTCACTCCCTAAACAGGCACCTCATGCAGAGAAACATGACATTTTCTCTCAGTAGGAGGATTTTCAGCTTGAAATGTCAAACGTTAATGAATTTATTTATCTGGCTATTTATCTGTTTATTTATATAATTCCAATTTCTCCATGCATCAAGGAAGCTGGTGTCTACAGTTACATGCCAGAAACCTTTTGCTGGTCATATATGATATCAAAACCATCTTCTGCTTTAGTATAATGCACTGTATCAGTACACTATATTTAGTATTTAGTAAATAAAAAAAAAAGAAAATGATAAATTAGGCTTGAAGTAAAATTACATGACAACAGATGATTTGAAATATGGTTTTGTATTTGCTGGAAGGCATCTAATCACGAGCATCATGCAGTTTCGAAATTTATACAGCTACAATGAATTAGGGCACAATGCAGATATAACCCAGACACAAATCTATCCAGTTCTTTAATTTTAAATGCCCCTATTGGCCTCATAAATGCTCTCTCTCCCAATAGTGGGAGTTTTTGAGAATGACTTAATTTTACGTGATTTCATTTCATTTTCCTTCCATTTCACAGTGGCAGCCTGCCAAGCAGGTCAAAGCAGAATTTTTTTCCCTGGCTAGTTTTTCCATGTCATTCTTAGCTGTCCCCAAGTCTGCCGGCCAATGTAATCCCTTTGGCGTGTTCTGGGTCTTTCTCAGGGCCTCCAGCCAATGGGGTGGTATTAGAATGTTCCAGGTGACCTCATCAGATACCATTGTAAAGTGTCTGAACCGCCTCAGCTGAACCCTCTTGATCCAAATTCTCCTCCAGATCTCCTTACTTGGTCACACAGAGTGAATCCAACAGCCTGGAACAGGACGCTGTTCTTTCAGTCGTTACCCAGAGTTCATGATTGTAAGTGAGGAGAAGGATACCGGTGTATGCAAAAGTGCCATCACCAAACCACCCTTCACTCTGGGCAGCCCCCCCCATCTGAAAGGAATAATCTGTTCATTTCTAAGAGAGTATCGTGGCTTCTAAGAGAGTATCATGGTGTTTTAAGATGATGTGAGGTGGATATACGGTTCTCGAAGGAACAAACAGGCACACTTAGGTCTGCTTCTAAAAACTATTTATTACAAGTAAATCAATACCAAGACACTGGATCAAAGGCAATGCAAAATAATCCCGTATCACAAGTGCTAATTGTGGTTATATGTAAAAGGACATCCCGCACAAAGGACATCCCGCACAAAGGACATTCCGCACAAAGGACATCCCGCACAAAGGACATCCCGCACAAAGGACATTCCGCACAATGGACATTCCGCACAAAGGACATCCCGCACAAAGGACATCCCGCACAATGGACATTCCGCACAAAGGACATCCCGCACAAAGGACATCCCGCACAAAGGACATTCCACAGGCAGGTAGGAATCCGTGCCCCCTGACTCCTTTGACTTGGTCGAGCTATTGGGTGGAGTCTCCGTTGCAGTCGCCTGGCATATGCTTTCACACAGAGGCTGGGAAGATGATCCCTTTTAGCTGGAACGTACTCTCTAGTCCCCATTTTTAAGAACAGAGACCATCAGCCCTGTTTCCCAGTCCAAAGGTACTTTCCTCGAACTCCAGACAACACTGAACACAACCGTCAACCACGTCGGCCAACAGAACATCCAGTGTGTTCAGTTTCTCGATGCATTTCATCCACCCCCCCAGCCGTTCCACAATACAAGCCTCAGAGCAATACAGCAACATCCCTGATAGATTCAGATCCGACAGATGTGTCCGGCACTTGCTTCCGGCAAGAGAGAATATCCACCTTAGTGTTCCTTCCACCACTGTACAAGATGCCTGGAGGTAGATGGCACTTATCCCAGATGAACACGGCCTGAGCGCAGTCCTAGCTCCCCCTTCTGAGCCTCAAACCTGCTCCCAAGCACATGCTTCCAGGGACATTTCAGCTGCGCAAACACTGACCAGATGGGTCCTCGGGTTACCGCCATGACAGACACCGACCCTGCACATGGCACGACTAGAAACTTGGTCTAGGATTCTCCTTTAAATGTCAACATATGACATCATTCTTTAGCTGGCATTCAAGTCATAATAACCACTCAGGTTTGAACTCGGAAGGCCATTCTTTCTAAACACGCCCTTCCAACATTGAAGTCTGCCAGTTGGACCGCAGAGCCTGTTAGTGGTGCATTTTCCTGCACCTTACACGCTGTCTCTGAGAATTCTGAACTGCTGCTAGGCAGGCAGGTAAGGCTTTTCTAACTTGAATTCACAGTTAAGAAGAGGCCACCTTCTCATGCACGGGCAAAGACAGCAGCAGCGCAGCCCTCAGCCTGGGACACACGAGTGTCCCACGCATTTCACAAGAGGGAACTCCGAAGTCAGAGAGACTTCACCTCTGATCAAGACGTCTGGGTGCAGAGCTCACACTGCGTGTAGGGACGTTAGACTCTATCTAGCCAAAACCGCTCCGGCAACAGTCCACCTCACCAGATGGAGCCAGCACCCATTGCCAAGCTCAAATCCTTCCCGCTCCTGCTGCGCGTCCAGCTTGATTTTCAGTAATACTTTCTATGTTAATGCGTGGCTCGGAACAGTCTAGATCATAGCATTGAGTTTAAAGATTCCGGAATGTTATTTAATGCAACTGTGCAGGGTCATTTACAGACGGCTGCAGTTTCAGGAACGGAAGAACGCTTCTCCATTGTGCACGATCAAACACGGGTAAAAAAGAAGGATAACCAGACCCCGATCTGTGATTCAAAAAGCGTTCCAGAGCTTTGAAATCCAAAATAATTCATTTTTAAAGGACGATCCATAGTTTATGAATTGATTCATATTTGTTATAAAACATTTATCACCATTTTATTAAGGCTGTCATAAAGGATGCTTTGATGTAAAAATGCCACTGGCTTCTTTTATGGCTGTCAGTGCTGCTTTAGTGTTTTTGCTGTGTTACGATTTCCTGATGCTGACCTGGTCTCTCTCATGGAGCCAGGTGCAATTCGAGTCAGTCTGAAATTCAAACGTTTCTCGTTAAACCTGCAGCTTTTCAAATACAACCTTGCAAGTCTCTTGAATGGAAATTCTAGAATGCCTTTTGCATTAGATATCGAAATAATCAGTTGAACTGAATATAATGTAAATAATGATATATTAATATATATTAATGCTACCTTATGGAATATTGATAGCCGTAATGACAGTAATTAGCAGTAACAATGGTAGTGCTGACGTATGGGCCCCCTTGGTCGTCATGCACAGGAAAACCCTTGCAGACTCTGTACTCTGCATTCTGTCTGACAGACTGGAATAAGGGGGAGCAAACACTCAGCTTCCTGGCCCCAGGAAAAGTAAATAAGGCGGAGTTTGCCTTGTTCAGTTCTGTCACCT
Organism: Mormyrus proboscirostris; assembly: GCA_026779585.1. Classification (NCBI taxonomy): domain Eukaryota; kingdom Metazoa; phylum Chordata; class Actinopteri; order Osteoglossiformes; family Mormyridae; genus Mormyrus; species Mormyrus proboscirostris. The sequence continues at coordinate 15,088,538 of JAODKF010000051.1, forward strand.
ATTCCCGCTAGGACTCAAATCTGCCGAAACACCACCCCCGCCAACCTAAGACACATTTTAATTACGAATTTTATTTGAACTCTGCAAATAAGATCTGTCAGCATTTTATCAGAGGCTCTGGAAGGAGAGCTTCAGTATCAATTCTCCTCCAGCACTTAAGCAAAGTTAAACGAAAAGCCTAATTCTTAATCTTATAAAACTGGACTTTTGATTATGGTTTGGGTACTACTTAAAAAACACAAAAAACGTCAAACGGTAGTTTTGGAGTCTTTTCACATGTGGTCACAAGAGTCTATTTAACCTTGACTAGGCACTTAATTACATGATCATGAAAGGCAACCCAGAAGCTCTCGCAATCAGGCTGTGTGCTGTTACCCACAGAAACAGACTTCCATGGCCTGGGCACTGGGCTCTGTTCTTTGTGCTGCTGAGATGAACTGGAAAAGCCTTTTGTTACGGCTATTTGGAGATGGAAAAATCACCGCATATGATTATACCCCATGGATTTATTTGTGCAAATTGCTCCTCTAATTTCCGGCTGTTCTAAACCAATCGTAAGTCTCCGTGAGGGTGTACTGTACTGTAAATGGAGGTAATCGGTTCTTGCGAGCATGAAAACACACTGCGAGACATCCACAGCCTGAAGAGAATGTGGGAAGAACACACTGTGTGGACAAAAGTACAGGGACACCTGGCCGTTACCCCCACAGGAACTTTTGTGACATCACATTCTAAATCCATAGGCATCGATATGGAGCCCCACCCCTTCACAGCTGTAATAGCTGCCACTCTTCTGGGAAGGTTTTTCACAAGATTTTAGACAGTATGCATCTCTGCACTCGACAACCTCGCTGTGCTACTCCACGTGACCTGCCACTTTGTGGCTGAGATTCTGTTGTTCCTAAATGCTTCCACATTGCAGTTACAGTATGCACACGCATTTACATGTATGTAACAGCCTAATTTCCTTGTGCGATGGTGGGACCGGAGGTAGTGCTGTTGTTCAGCAGCTGGAAGGATGCAGGTTTGAGCCCTGTTTCCTCCTGACCCCATCAAAGTGCCCTTGAGCAAGACACTGAACCTCAAATTGCTCCCAGTGAGCAGGTTGGCACCTTGCATGGCAGCCTCCGCCACTGGTGTGTGAATGTGAGGCATGTATTATAAAGTGCTTTAAGTCTTCGTAGGAGTCGAAAAGTGCTACAAAAATGCAATCCAGTTACCTTGTAAATAGTCTGTAGGGTTTTCAAACGATCCCAAAGCTTTTGATGTAACTCATTTTAGGTTTATAATGGAATAATATGGATTTGCCAATATAAATATATGATAAAGATTTCTTGCTTGAGCTTGGGAGTCTGAAAGCGTGACTGTCAGGCCAGGTGCGTGAGATCTGGCAACCCTGCTGTGCTGGGGCAGAAATGTGAAGGTGATGGATGACAACAGACTCAAGAAGCTGATCGGGGGGCTGGATCGGTGCTGGGGGAGGAGCTGGATACTGTCAATGCTGTGGCCACGCGAGGACGATGCCGCTCGCTCGCTTTACAGTGCTGTGGTTGGTCAGAAAAGCACATTTAGCCACAGACTCCTCAGCATAAAATGCTGCACTGAGTACCTCAGGAAATCCTTCCTTCCAAAGCCCATCAGACCAAAGCAGTAAATGACCCAGGAGCAGCACGAACAGCAGGAGCAGCAAGTCAGCTTGAGCCCCTTGCACTCATCAGACCAACCTGGCATGACATCTGCATCAAGGCAACTGAACAAATCAGCAACATCTTCTTTCAAAGAAGGGCCGAAAGACGTGCCCAACGACACCAGCGGGCAGCCGGAATCGCTCCAACATCAGGACACATTTGCCCCATCTGCAAGCGAGTGTGTGGCTCTTCATAGCCAAATGAAGTGGCACCAACGTCAATGCCGTTGACTCCCCCCCTTCCCCCGGGAGCAAGCGTCGTCATCGGACACGATGGACAGCTAAGATGTGTGTGCGTGTGTGTGTGTGTGTGTGTGTGCGCCCCCGCCCTGCCATGGCTTGGCACCCCGCCCTGGGTGATCCCCTGCCTCCCCCCTGCATGAGGCATTGGTCACAGACCCCCTCCCTGCACAGGATAACTGGCTATAAGAATGGATGGGTGGCAGGAATTCGACACGCACGGACGTGCATGTTACACTGAGCAGAGGAGCGCTGTGTTTTTCTGACATGAAAATTTATCTGTTAAACATGGTCTTTGGTTTATGAAATCATTCAAGGGGCCAGATGGCTTTGTATTATATTTTGTGCTGGGAAAATATCAAAGGAAATGCAGATAGTGCTGCCCTGGGCGTCTGGATGTGGGTCTCTGAGACCCGTGCACCTGTGCGTCTTTCTCAGGTTCTCACTGAGCTCTGTCACGCTCCCGCTCTCTTCCCTGTCTCTCTTTCATGTGTCTGTATGTTTTCCTTTGTTACAAAAACCACGGTGTCACCTTCTCCACCTGGCCAGCGTGTTCCGGGGGCCCCTCCGCATCACTGGGGGTTCCATGACAGGGAGTTGCCTAGTGTTCCTCCATGCATGCTAAAAAGGGAAGGAGGACCCCCCCCAGCACGCTTAGAAACCGCCAATCAGAAACCAGAACCGGCAGTAAATTGGCTCTTGGTTTGATCCAGTTTAATAACAGGCCATGAGTATCATACTTCACCTTAATTTTTTCAATAAGTTTCAAATGCTGGGCTGTATAAAAGCGGCTCTGTGAGAGCGTCCGTGACCCGTGGCGGTATCTCACATCGTGCCCCGCTGCCGCCTTTGCCGTGCTTTCATTACATCCCCCAGCTCTTTGGACCAGTGTTCCCCACCTGGCTGCCGTGTTATTTACTCAGCTATTTGTTTGTCTGCTATGTGGTAGGGGCCACGACAGGTGGCCATCGCAGAAGGGCTCCAAGTATGGCCCCCATTTTGTTTTCCACGCCTGGTATCCCTCCATTCAGGGCTCATCGACCCTGTAAGCAGTTTTTTCCAAACTGGAACTCCGTGACCCTGAGCCGGTCCACATTTTTGCTCCCTCCCAGCTTCCAGCCAATCAAGAACTTTGAATTTCTGGCATGGGTATTTTTTGTTGGTAGCTGGGAGAGAAGAAAAATGTGGAATGTCTTGAGGTTCCCAAGGACTTGGTTGGGAAACACTGCTATAAGTGACATAGACGGCCGTGTAGGGTACCATCTTTTGAGGGGGTGCTGACTTAGCCACTGGTGGTGAAGCTTGCCTGGGGGGCCACGTGAGCTTTGATCAGCACTGCCTTACATCTTGTGTTTCCTGGGGTGGGCTTCGAGCGCTCAGCGACCTGACCTGGAAATGGATAAACAGTGTAGAAAATGGATGGATCCCTCAACAATCTAGTCTAATGTTTTAGTGATTTTGTTTTTTACACCTGATGCAAAAATAACTTCCGGCGCTGCCCCAAGCGCCCGTCTGCCTCAGCACTCTTATCTGTTTGTTTTCTTTATTTTTTTTAGTGAGTTCTCATTTTTCTTTGTAACTTCCTAAAATTTTAGTTTGCACTATATCTACTGCCTTTGCACTTTGTGTTGTTTTTCACTATATTTTTATTTGTCTGCACTTTACGTACCTTTGCCACTGTATGAACATGAATTTCCCCCCGGGATCGAGTCTCATCATTTGGATGTCGGGGGTTTGACTGCACAAGTTAACGTTGGGATGCTGGTGGTCTGGAATCTGCTTATTGGGCACGAATAAGCGGAACAGTTCCAGGTTAGGTGTGGAGCTGGGCCGTTTCCATTCTAGCCAGTTTCCACTTTTTTTCAGTCCTTTGACCTTGCAGTGAACCTCATAACGGTGGAGTTGAACGCCAAAGGCCGAATGTGTATCATCTGGAGAAAACAGGCCCCGATTTGCAACCCATGACGCTGCGATCTTCTCAGCAGGAGCTGTGTTGCTGGCTTACAGTTCCCCGTGCATTTTGTCATTGTTTTCTAATTAGGGGTCGTGTTAGCTGCTGGATACCTGTTGTTTTTTTTTTTTCTTTGCTTCTTACTTTTACACAGCTGCAAAATGAATGGGCTTCTGCCCTGCCCAGAAGAGCTTGAGGTCGCTTGCTTAGATTTCAAGCGCAGTTTCATTGTTTTAGTGTCCGTTTTTTGGTCGCTCAATTTCTCATATCTGATGGATAATGCAAAAGGACTCTCTTGGCCAGGGTTTGAGGAACTGGGCGTCCATTTTGCCCCCCCCCCCCGGGGTGGATCGGTATGTGTTGTGTCAAGGGCAAGTCGGAGCAGTGAGGTGTCGCTTCCAAGGTCTGCACCAGCAGTCGCCCATCTTTTTTTTTTTCCTGCTAAGCCTGGTCTCGCTCCCTGGGACCCTCATATCTCCCACCATCTCTTATCGCTCATCAGGCCATGAGGTAAACGTCTCCTGATCCTGACCCCCTGAGCTTCTCCATAATGGCAGCCTTCATCATGTTGTCATGCTTGGTTGACTGCTGCCCGCTGGAGACCCCTTAAAACTTTCTGCACATTAGCCAGCCAGTACGCAGGGACTTCCGTCTGTGACCTGGGAATCATCCTGACATTACTGTCTGATTTAAACTGGGCTCTTTTTAATGCTTTACCATCCTGGAGTCACTCTAGTGTACTCAAACCGCACTGCCCAAATTCTGAACATCTGTCCTGTTTTTTTGTGTGACTGAGTGGGGGGGGGGTGTTGTTCAGTTCCAGTGACTCATTTTTCAGGCAGCAAGGAGGCCTCTGGTTTCAAGACAGGGCTTCTGGGTTGTCAGTGTGAATCCTTGGAGAGTCCCACTTTCGTATGGTAGAAATGCACTTGGAAATTGTACCTGAATATAAACTACTGCATACCTACTGTAAAACAAATATAAATGTAAACTTCTATGGTACATTTATATATAATACATATAATTAAAAGTGGAGATGTAATGACAGTGATTTATCTAAAGCGACCTACACTACATGGCATAATATTTTCCCCAGTTATTATATGGTGCTCAGAGGTAATCAGAGGCGTATTCTCTCTGGGCCTGCAACCGCAAATTACATTATAACACGTCAGCATTCTTCAGCACTTCGTTACACACCAGCCGCGTCATTTTCCCGAGAGGTCTGCACGTGTGGAATGTTGGTTGGTGTGGAAACTGCGAGCAGGAAGCAGGGGTGTTGTAAATGAGGGCCATGGGGGGATGATTCGAGGGGACCCTGAGTGACGGGGGCCCTAAAAAATTTGGAATATAATTGGATTGGTCTGGGATGGAAGCCCGATGGGTCATGCTCTCATGGGGTCCACAATCTCTAGCGACACCTCAGCCGGAAGGTGGGGGTTCTACATATTGAAGCGGGAGCAATCGTAATTCATCGAAGCCCCCACGCGCCCCCCCCCAGAACAGGGCCTCTCGTTGCTGTACTTTCCCTTGGCTGCTCTCACCTCTCTCTCATCGCTCATCCCAATTAAGCAGAAAATTAAATCAGGACCTCTGTCACTAAGCCGGTGGCTTATCCTGCGCGGCGACGCTGGAATTAATACATGGTAATGGGCGGCTTCTCCGAGGGCGGCTCTCCCCCGAAATGCTCTCTGGGTGTCTCAGCCCTTCCTGCTCATCTTCCCCAAGCAGCAGTCATGGTTCCTGAGCTGCCTTAATGTAGGAAAGGGAATGTTTTTCGAGGGAGGGACTTAAATCTCATTCAAATGGGTTACATTACATTCACCCGCCGTTACGTTACATCTGTTATGTTACGGCTGCTGTGTGGGGAATGTTGTAACAAAGGGTGAGGGAGTGGAAGGGTGTGGGGTGTGGAGGAGGACTGACGCTTAACAGGATGAGTAACAGATGAGGAAAAACCAGATAGTAAAGGCAGCCAATCAGAAAAGGCGGGGGGGGGGGGGGGCCGGAGAGACCCTGCTGAGGATGTGAGGCCAATCCAAAAAAATGTAACTAAACCGGCAAACCATCACCAAAACACCCCCAACTGCTCAGTGGAGCTGCTCTTTATCTAGTTGAAAGGACTGGCTGGCACCAGCATCCCAGATACTGTAGGAGAGCGCTGATAGCATGAGCTCCGTTGTCATGGCTACAGTTAAAACCCCTTCATCAGGATTCACCCTGCGGGACTCGGACAAAAACACAAGACCCGCGGAAGCTGGCAGCCTGAAGACCACCGCGTGGGTCGTGCGTGCCTCGGACGCTGATTTTACAGTAGCAATCTGGCCAGAGCAATATCTTCGTAATAAGACAGTATTTGCAAGGAAAAAATATGCAGTATATGCATGCATTTTAAAACTAAAGAGAAAAGAATGGGTTTACCGACCTCATTGTAGCATCGTCGTGCTTAGTGCATAGCACCCCCTGACACCCAGTCCTGTCGTGCATCCCTGCTGGGATCGCCCCGCACCTTGCTCTCGTGACAGGGATTGATTGTGCTTCTCTCAGCAGCACCAGGTTACTGGGTCTGCTTACCCCATGGGTGGCCCCCGAAACGCCGAGTGTCATGTGACGTCACATGACGATGTCATTCAGGAATACCTATTTGCGGCGTCCAATCCATCACATCGCACATGGCTAAGCGCTCTGCGGCAGAGTAATTGCACCCCCCCGCTAGCTGTTGA
>JAODKF010000051.1:15096949-15124156 GCA_026779585.1 Mormyrus proboscirostris
GGCATCCCAGGGACTATGGTTTGTATGAGCCACCTGTTTTCATAGCGTGATCCCCTGTAACCCGCCCGCGCTTTTAATCAATGAAGTTCAGGCCGCTGCCTGGGGTGACAGACCCCATGGGTTATAGGTTAATGCGCTGGCAGTTTGCGATATGTTCCTGACATTTCAGTCCTGTGCTATTTTTTCTACACAGTCTGATTCAGAGGCACTCATGGCTGGCATGTCAACATAAAAAAAGAAAAGAAAAAAAAAAGCAGCTATACCACCACCTAGTGGTGATAAGGTGCACTGACACTGCTTTAAGATCATGCCGCCGTCACAAACACATTTGAATGCTAATGTTTTTCACATTGGGCTGTTTTTGCCATTAATACTATTAAATTATTACCTTTGTTGGCTGGAATAATTTGAGAGAAAGCCTTGCTAAATTGAATATAAACAAAATAACCACATTTGTTGGACATTTGCGGGCAGATTTGCGGATAATGTTATTAAACATATGTGCAGTTGCGAAAGCAGTTGGTTAAGAAGATTATGGCTAATTGTTGCTGCTTTAATCACTTAATCCTTCATCTTACTTTACACAACCCAGAATTCAAAAGTTTAGAAACATGTTGCTAAATTCTTACTGTTTACCTCTTTATTGCCAGTTAACTGATGCTGTAGAGGGTTCGGACAATGGAACTGAAGCACCAACAATGTTTGAGGATTCAGAGGACAAATTGTTGGTGCGTGTCTCACTGGCGCATCTGTGACCAGGACAGCGAGTCTTTGTGGTGTAGAGAGCCACGGTATCCAGGGAAATGTCGCGGTACCACCATGAACAACGGACCACATCCAACAGGAGTAACTGTGGATGCAAGAGGAAGCTGTCTGGCAAGGATGTCTGGCCACTAACCTGGACTGTATACAAAAAATATGCTGATCGACACACTGCAGAATGAAATCGACACCTCGCTTCTCGTGTTTCCGCTAAAAGTGTTCATTGGGAGCTCCGCAGGGTCGGCGTTGATGGTCAGGCTGTTAGAGCCAAGCTTTTGGTCACGCGTGCCAATGCCAAAGGCCGCTGCCAGAGGTGCCAGCAGCGTATCTTGGGCTGTGGATCACGGGAAGCTTGTATTGTCCACTGTCTTTCCCTCAGAAAGTTACGGTGTGAAGAAGCACCGAAGAGGCTTTAGCACACGAATGGCTGCATACAGTACTCAGAGTACAGCGCGCAGGTGGAACAGTGATGTCATGGCACACCCTAGGCAAGCTACTTGTTCTAGATGGGTGTGTCCCTACCAAGGACCACCAAGCCATTCTGGAGGATCATGTTCACTCAGTGGTTCAAACATTGTACCCTGAAGATGGTGCCATGTATCAGAATGATAATGCACCAATGCACACAGCAAGCCTGGTGACAGAATGGTTTGATGAACATGAAACTGAAGCTGAACATCTCCCATGGTCTGCACGGCCACCACATCTGAATTCTGAGCCACTTTGGGGCGTTTTGCAAGTGCGAATCAGGAAACCTTTTCTTCCACTAGCATCTGCAAGGGGAACGGCTCAAAATCCCACTGGCCACCGTGCAGGACTTATCTGTCATTCCCCAGACGAATTGATGCTGCATTGACCAACGAAGGAGCGCCCTACACCAGACGAATAATTTATTGTGGTCTAAAATCAGGGATGTCAGTTTCATTGTCTAACCCTGCATACATTTCACCCCATGCTGTATTGCTGTATTGTTTGTTGCTCATATCCATATTGTACAATGTATACAAACTCTTGTGTGCAGCCCCCTGTTTCGCACTGTCTTGTGATTTTGCCCTTTAAATCCTGTGAAAACCCTCCTCTTCTCAGTTTCTCTCATTATTCCAGTACACTTTATACCTGTAACCATGGTTTGACAATAAAACCCACTCGACTCGACTTGGTTCCCTCTGCAGGCTGAGTCAGTACCTTCCTTAAACGCTGAGTCAGTACCTTAAACGCTACAGTTATTGTTTTCAGTATACTGTAAGTATGCAAAAAGGCTATAGGACTAAATGGACCAATCATACGGTGGGGGTGGGATCACAGGGCATTCCATCACAGACTGTAATTGTGAGGACAGGTTTTGCTGTGCTAATTCAATAAGCATAATGTTCTTTTTAAGAATTTGGGAAATCACTCTGCGAATGAATGTATAGACAGATCAGGAGGTCGCCTCTGTCAGTCTCCATTCCACGCCAGTCTTATCCCATGAATGTAAATTGTTCTCTTCATCACCAGCCCAGGGAAAATAAAGTGACTCAGAATTAAATAATACAATGGGTCAGATGGTCTCTTGGGGAAAATGATATCATTTTCTGTCTATGTAATTTCAGGGAGAGAGGGAACAAAATAAAGCCTTTGCTTGCGATTTTGCTCTGCAAAGCTGGAGTCTGGTCCTTTTCCCCAGTCCTGCGGGCTTCTTTAAAGTTAAAAGATTTGGGGCACAGAGGTACTCTCTGCAGAAGGGGCAGGGCACATTTTGGAGTGGACAAATAATTATTGCGCTGAAATTGCTCTAATCTTCCTCCTGTCCTGTACTTCTCACAGAAGATGGTGCAGTCGTCTGCCTGCAACAATGCTGGGTGCAGTGGATTGATACCTTCTTAATAATTCAGAGGGGCAGATTGTCTGAAATGCAAACATCTGCTTGGTCACCATTAGAAGCAAAACAAAAAAATTGCACAAATAGCACCAAGTAGGACTGACTGAAGGTATGGAGTCTGTTTACAGCCATTGCTAAGCTGAACTCCTGGTCCTGTAACAATTTAAAATAATATACCTGAATAATAAAGCATTTTCTGGCCAACAAAGCAGTGGCATCCCAGCTTGGGTGTTCCCCAGCTCCGTGATTGCAGCGGGGACTGACACCAAAATCCTGTGGCAATTAGAGAAACCAGATGGAATAACTGCAGAGAAAGAAATATGTGATATTTTACTCCTTGAAGCCATTAATGAAGTTAAACTGGATGCTTGAAAGAAGACTGTATCCAACACAAAATGAACCATTCACATCCTACAGGAGCACTTCAAGTCAATGAGTTTCTGAAGGGTACAAGAGCAAAGCACTGTGGGAAGTGGCAGCCTTTCGATTTTCAACTACTGCTGTCACCATAGACGCGTCTGCTTATTTGCCGCTTGTAAGCGTATCGGTGCCCTGAAAATGAATATCATCCGGAACTTACTGTTACTGTTCTACTTTTTCCGCTATAATTCCCGGGAGGCTAATCTGATTAGCTGTTCCTGAAATCACACATATAGACCCTATGGCTGCATCCCAACATCCCAGACGAAAACTACAACCCGGTGTTCTAAACACTTTACCCTCAGTGACCCAGTCATTTTTTTGAAGTGGAGGATTGGGGTGGGAGGGGGGGTTAGCCACTGTAGCCCTGGCATTTGTGCAAGTCAACATCTCCCTGCCCAGGCATCCACTGGCTCGGCAAGAGATGCAAACATCTGCTTGTCGTCACCAGCCGCTGGATCGGAGGTGACAGGAGTGAGAGTAAGGAGGCCTCTGGTGGCTCAGACGGTGGCGTGACACACTCTCTCACGTCTCACACACTCTCTCTCTCTCACACACTCTCTCTCTCTCACCCTCTCACACACTCTCTCTCTCTCTCCCTCTCACACTCTATCATTTTCTTTCTCTCTCTCTTTCTCAAATGCTCTCCCCCTCCTCTTCTCCCTTTGCAGCGGGTCCCACGCCAGGAACACTAATCAAACCTGCTGCACCACTGAGTCAGAGACTGGAATCCAGGCTTTTCCTCCAGGTATACATCTAGCTAGTTTCTGATTTCGTGTTGGTATTAAATCAGCTGTTCTGTTTTTCTGGATGACTGAAAGAAAAGGCAAGTGTCCACTGAGATGTGTGTCCAGGGAATAGGTTTCCCACAAACCAGGTACCTATTTATCTAATGGTATTTTGTGTAAGTCAGTGCACTAAGGCTTAATCCACTTAAAACTGATCATCAGCCCCGTCATATATTAAACTTCACAGAAATCCCCTGTATGCCACTGTCTGTTCCGGGTCATGCCTATTCCAGGGTCATTCTTTGGTAATGGCTTAAGTAAGATCCTTCTGGCCCTGCTTGGCAACGATGCAAAGCAGCATCCTGCATGCGTCTGGCAGCCTGATATTTCACGCACTTTGAGGAGTGTAGTGGGGGGATTAGTGCGTTGGGGAATGCGCCTCAACAACCCCCCTCCCTCCCCAAACCCCCTCCCCCCTCGGGTCTGCATCTCTGGAACATACAAGCTTACTATTTTGCCACCCTTTAAAGTTATTTTTAAAATATAGCAAGTACAAACATGGGATTCTCTGCAGACCCCCCCAACTCCCAGCAGAACTCATGCATCAGCGATACCCTTTAGGTATGCATCCCCCCCGCTGGTGTGGCAGAACTTTTCCCAACACTAGTACAGACATGGGGGATAATAAGAGCTACTCTGGCCAAAAGTGCATGGATACCGGTGGGGGGGGGGGGGGGGGGGTAAATGGGATCAACTATGAGGACTAAGGGAGGAGCCACACAGATGGTGTGAAAGGGGGTAAATATATGTGTGTGTGTGTGTCTGTGTGTCTGTGTGTTTACGCATCTGCTCCCTGTTCTTCTAACCCCTGTATATGTCCTTCCCCTTCATCTGTGCTTTTTCAGCCAATGCCAGGTGAACGTGAGCCCAGATCCAGAATTCTGGGAAAAACAAAGGAGCAGCAAAGACGCTTCAGCGCATTCAAATGTTTTAAACATAAAAGTATCAACAAGCAACATGCACAGAGAAAGTGTATCAGTCAGGTGCTGGGTCTCGTGGTCCTCGTAGTCTTCGCTCCCAACTTGGAAAAAACACACCCATAAATCAGTCTGCATGATCCCTGCCATGGTCTCTATGGAAAAATATTTTGAAAATATATTATTCACAGATGCACCCATAAATTGAGAAAATTTGTGCTGTGGTCTCTCAATTTTTTCCAGAGACATGTATTTACTGTCAGAGATGGAACGGAACGCAGTGGCGGGTAGTGAGCAGGCACGCAAACACGGATCACCAGCCATAAGAACGGCACCGGGCAGAAAAGCTGGAAGGAGATGCAGCTTCTCTGACAGTGCAGCAAGCACGCAGTGAGTCAGCAGGCTTCCTGTAAAACCTCACAGGCACTGTGGTATTTTCAGACACAGAGATGCTTTGGATCCATCACTTTCACACAATTTCTTTTTTCCTGATATTATTACTGTACCAACATTTTCATTGAAATAGGGTGGCGGGACACCTCAGTGGGAGGCCATTGTACTTCTAGGGTCTTGGGTTCGAATCCTACCCCGGGATAGGGCTATTCATGTCTAACTCAACTATTGTGCTGTGAAACCCTTCCCTGGTCCGTTATTTTTACACATGTCCCAACTTCCCCCATGTTTTGGCACCATAATTTAAATCTGAAATCATCGATGGGAGCCTGTCAGCTGATGCTTTCATCCAGCGTGACTTAAATACCTTACAAAACCTTTTTTTAAAATACCTCTCTTCATTTATACTACCGGATATCTTATTGGAGAAAGTTGGCTTAAATACCCTGCGATTCCTGAATAATAGCAAGCCGCCTCCGAAGATTGGAAACAGTAACTTCTTGGTCGCAAGTCCTAATCCGTTAAGCGACCTTCTACGTGAATTTCTGCACTACAGGCACCGGAGAGTGAAGCGTGACTGCACTGCTACAGCAGCTGAATGAGAACGAGGGCTGCCACCGCTCTGACAGGCCCTCGGGCGCCGCTGCCAGCTAGGAACAATTAGGTGACTGATCACCCTTGGAAAATGTTGAGCGTTAAGCTATTCCTGCAGTTCAGTAACACTCTCTTCATCACCGCTAGACGTGGCGGTAACCCTCTGACTCACAGGCGTGATCTCTAGGTGCCCAGCTCCCCCTTACGTCCGTCACGGAGCATGTGGGCATGCCTGCTCTCATCGTACCTGGCCTGTGGGACAACCCCATCTCCTTTCCCCCAAAATCCCTGCTCCTGTATCTCTGATTGGGTAAAGCCTCATGGCTTTGGGGGTGTGGCTTCTCCTTTACCTTATCCTATAGGGCATCTATAAAGTAAACGAGAAGCTCAGCCCATCTCAGGAAGCTCAGCCTAGCTGCACTTACGCCTAGTCGACTCTTCGACAGCTGTATGTTGATAACGCGCTATTTGCCTGACTGGTACACTTTGGACAAGTGTGTGCTAAATAAAACAAAAACGTAAAAGTAAATGAATCAGTAATGTGTTTTCCAGTGCCCAGTGTAATGTGTTTTCCAGTGTGCGTCGTTTTTGTTTGCCACAAAAACCATGACCATGCACCTTGTGTATTAATATCGAATTTTGGACATGCTGCCTCCCAGTGCAGGGTGACCGCAGCCTTGTGTTCCCTTTCCTGGGATTGCCTCAAGCCAGATGTGAGTCCACGCTAGAAGGTACGGAGAGTACATGGATGGATGTACAGTGCCAGTCAAAAGTTTGGACACGCCTACTCATATAAAGGTTTATCTGTACTATTCTTAAACTTTTAGAATAATTGTTAAGAAAACAAAACTGTAGAATGATACATATGGAATTATGTACTGAGCAGAAAAGTATTGATCAAAAAGTAATAATTTGTTGGGGGGGGCAGCTCTGTGCATTGATTGGCATTGTGATCCCATCATTGGGCCCGTGAGCAAGGCTGAGTGTTCATTGGCCGATTTTCTTTCGCTCTCTGGTCAAACCATTTCGACTGCGTTTAGGTTAGGCGGCTACATTATGTCACGTGACACTGTATCGCTCTCCTTTGTAGGGGGCTTGGTGTGTCCAAACTTTTGACTGGTACTGTACTTAAGATACTCATCCCGGCGACTAGAGCTCTCAGCTCTCTGGTACATAGGTAGAGATGTTTAAAGACAAGCTGCTATGATCTGTTGAGAAGTTTGTGAATTAGCTTGGTGCTGAATGGCACCCGAGCAATCGATACCGTCTAGAAAAGAGCAGGTATGTCCGCTGGGGCGTGGACAGGATCACCAGCAGAATCACCACAGAATGAGCAAGAAAGAGAGAGAAAGTAATGTGCCATTGATTTTTTTTTTTTTATTCCCACTTCTTTCTTTGGTGTTGAAACAATATGACTTTGAAAGGGTATATGTCACTGAGAGAGCACTCTTTCCGTGTCGCCAGGTTTCCTCTGTGTGTGAGAGAGACAGAGAGAGAGAGAGTGAAAGAGAGAGAGAGAGAGAGAGAGAGCGAGGGGATGGTGTGTCGAGACTCTCTGCGTCGATGTAATTGCAAATTTCTAACCAAATCACGTGACACTTTATAACAATTTAGCTCAATCCAGCAAAGCCACCCCTTTGTTTCCTCAGTTTTGTGTTGAAGTCGATTTAAGTGTCTATTGTTACTCCATCTGCCCTCGTAGGTGTATAACATGCCGAGGGCCGAGCACCGTGACAGCAGGACACGGGGCTGATGCCTCACTCCTTCGTGCACGTATGCAGTCCCAGGGCGCTGAGAGTAAGTCTGCGGCTTTGTGCCGGGGGACCCGGATTAGCCGGGGGGGGGTTGGTGCCTCCTCTCAAGCAGACTGCCCCACCAGGGGGCACTTAGCATGAAAATGAATCCAGAGACGCTCTGTACACACTAGTAGATGAGGCAGGCGCTAACGTGTGCGGCACCCCCTCGATTTTTCTCCGACGCGGAGGCAGGCGAGCGGAGGACCCCGCATAGCCAATCATTGGCGAATCGCCGACGGCGATATTGCGGCTTGCACCCCAGACGCATGAGCGCATCATCCGGGGCGGGCGAGCGGCACAGCACGCACATGCCTAGCGGAGCTTGTTGTTCTCTGAGTTCCTGCTTAATGCTGTGAGATGCGCCTGTGCTGATTCCGGCCAGAGATCTTTCAGTGGGCATGAGGCAGGAATTCCCTTGCCGTCCATGTGAAGCAGGTAGCGGCAAATCTGCTTCAGATGCAAAGCTGGAGGCAGCCCAGGAATGTCGCAGGTGCTGCCCTTCTTTCCTGTGTTTCTGTGTGTGTCTGTGTCTGTGTGTTGGTTACATATATATATATAGGACCAAATGTCCCTACAATGTGATAAAAATGCAATTCTTTTGCATTTTTTACCTTGTTTTCTGTCCCCATAAGAGGAAACTGAATTTGATAAAGATCTGTCACTGCAATCAAAAAACTAAAAATCCAAAAGTCTTGTGTTTCGTTTGGTAACTTATGCTTAAAAGAGGTTAAGGTTGCCATTGTTGGGATTAGAGTTTTCCCCATAGAAATGAATGGAGAGTCCCCACAAAGACACAAAACCTGTGTGTGTGTGTGTGTGTGTGTGTGTGTGTGTGTGTGTGTGGTGTAAAATTTGAGTTGTCACTCTGCAACTTGTCCGTCTAGCAGCAGGGACACTTCAGCCAGGTCTCCAGGTTTTGTCAGCTGGCTGAACTTCATAAAATGCATCGACAATTACCTGGGCTGCTGGCAGACACCCTTATAATGGGCCACACTTCCCAGCTTCTTCTGGCTGCCCTTGTCACCATTTGGGGCCAAGACAGCCTGCAGCAACCTCACAGTGGGGGCCGACTCTTGGCATGACAACCTGATGGGACCTTCCACTGTGATGTCCATCTGAGCAAAGCAATCAAAGCGTTACACACACTCATGAAAAAGTACAATGTGCCACATCATGTCGCAGGGCTGATTTTTTTGATATAACAACAGACACGATCTCAGTGGTGTGGGATGGTGGTGCCATAGTGGCTCAATAGATATCACTTCCACTTCTCAGTGTGTGTGTGTGTGTGTGTGTGTGTGTACTTGGTTTATATTGTTATTTTTATACAAAATGTCTCCCACAATGTAATAAAAACCTATTTTTTGACGTCGTGGGAGACTTTACGTGTAGATGAAATTAGTACAGAGCAGAGGGTGAGTAAAATATGAATCACTTTTTTTTTTTGCTTAGAATCCAGATCATAATGTTCTCTCATGATTCAATGAGCAATAAATTTCTCTTTTTAATCTGCAGTTCATATTATCAAGATGGAAGAAACAAGACGTAGAGATGCAGGATACTGTATATTGGTTGACATATGAATATTAGCGTCGAGTGATATTCATTAAAGATCAAAATATCAGCATCAGTCCTGTTTAAATTCAATCAGTACTCGAAGTTAGTAGCATCAGAGCTAAACACACATTTACTGAAGTAATGGAGGTGATTTCATTGGACAGTCAGCCGTTGTCTGTATTGGTGTACGAGGGATTCCATCAAGTCATTCTTTGATTATAAAACGTCCCTGCTACTGGCCTGTGACATGCTTATAATCCATTGTTAAATCTGGCCGGCAGATCGATCTTTCCACAGAATAAAAGAAAAAAGTAACGTCACTCCGCTAATCTGCGCTGGCATTTCCGATGAGAAATGCTAAACGTCAGCTTATGCCCGGCCTGCTCTTTATTATAACACCTGTGTATCTGCTCCCTCTTTCTGTCACGCGGCGTAACGCACTCCTGTCATTTGTTAGTGCAGCTCATGGAGAAAATGGAGCCCTTGGTTTGATGCAACAGATAATGCGAATAGAGCAAAATCGGTGACATTGTAAGAATGAGATCGCTTAGGGGTATGAATCAAGATGACAGTTCAAAAACAGTTAATGCTTCAGCCCTACATGCGCGTGTGAGCATGGGCCTGGAAAAGACCTCGGCTGAGTGCCCAGAAGTACCTGCCTCGGGCTGCGGACCTTCCTCGCGACCCGGATCTGGATAAGTGCTGGATGGATGAGTGGCAGAGGGTGGAGATAACAGCCTTTTGAAAATCCCCATGCTGAGGTTGTGAGCAGAGCGGGTGAGAGCGTGGTGAGGTGTGGCGAGGTGTGGTGTAGTGTGGTCTGGTGAGGTGTAGTGTGGTCTGGTGAGGTGTAGTGTGGTCTGGTGTAGTGTGGTCTGGTGAGGTGTGGTGTAGTGTGGTCTGGTGAGGTGTGGTCTGGTGTAGTGTGGTCTGGTGAGGTGTGGTGTAGTGTGGTCTGGTGAGGTGTGGTGTGGTCTGGTGTAGTGTGGTCTGGTCAGGTGTGGTGTAGTGTGGTCTGGTGAGGTGTGGTCTGGTGTGGTCTGGTGTAGTGTGGTCTGGTGAGGTGTGGTGTAGTGTGGTCTGGTGAGGTGTGGTCTGTTGAGGTGTGGTGTAGTGTGGTCTGGTTAGGTGTGGTGTGGTCTGGTCAGGTGTGGTGTAGTGTGGTCTGGTGAGGTGTAGTGTGGTCTGGTGTAGTGTGGTCTGGTCAGGTGTGGTGTGGTGTGGTCTGGTCAGGTGTGGTGTGGTGGTGCAGTGATTAGCATTGTTGCATCACACCTCTGGACTCCAGGTTTCAAATCTCCTCCTTGGTTCTACACGTGTGGAGCTCGCATGTTCTCCCTGTGTCATCACGGGATTTCCTCCAGGATCTCCAGATTTCCCCCACCCACAATTTAAGGACAAGCTAAGGTGAACTGGGGATCCCAAATTGCCCATCAGTGCCTGTAAATGGTGTGTGAGGGTGTCCTGCGGCGGGTCGGCACCCTGTCCCGGGTTATTTCCTGACTCCGATCATAGGCTCCAGATGCCTGAAAACCTTGCATAGCACAAGTAGGTGTACAAGATGGATGGATTAATGTGGTTGTGGTGCCACATACAGTCAATAGTTTGCATTGACTCATGGCATACATGCCTTATTCAAAAGAATTCAGTTCCAATATGTGAAGTGATATTTGAAACCAATGGTAAGTGGCACGTTGTCAATCACCACCTGGCTTAACGCCTTTTCTGCGGGGCTCACGGAGGCCATATTTGACCATGCACACAAATTCCATCCCCCATGGTAATCAAAACCTCCCACTTCACCCACCGCTAGCACTTTATTTTAAATTAATTGGTATAATTGAACAAAAGCTTCTCAAAGCTGGACTTCAGAGACCATCATTAGAAAGGCGAAAATCAGCATATGAAATGTGCTAATGTCTTGTTTGCATGTGCAGCTGCCAGCGCGTCGCCATCCATCAGATACATTAGTAACTCCATCATATTCCGCACCACAGGGGAAATTGTACGCGTCCCTGAATAAATTCAGCTTCACTGACTTTTGATTCAGCTCTGGAGGTGCTGTAGCAGCACCTGGATTTCAATAGGTAACATCTAAAACCCAGAGCAGTGTTTCCCTTCCTGGTTCTTGGGGACACACAGCCAATCCGTGTTTTTGCTCCCTCCCAGCTCTCTGCCAGACGATCCATATTTTTGCAGCAGCCAGCAGCTGTCTGCGGATCCCCGAGGACCGGATTGGGAAAACCTGCCCTAGACATTCTCCAAGTTGATGATTTTGATTTCTTCTTGATCTTCTTGATCTCTTCCTTGTAACCACCATTCCTCCCCAAAGAGGAAACTGGAGTGACTCTGTTGCTTTTTCAATGTCTCACTGCCTTACTATCTTCATGCCAGCATACCAAATAGGGTTTGTATATGTGTAACTGTGCTTGAGAAAAGGTTTCAGCATGAAAAATTCCTAGGCTCCATTCTCAGTGTGTGTAGGGTTGGAAAAAAGATTATGGAGGAAATATTACGGAGGTCTGACAGACTTTCCAAATGCTGTTCTTCACGTGGCCCAATGAAAATAAATTCAGGAAACGACTTCTGCCAGGATCGTGTTTACCCGTTTGTGTCAATCAGTGATGGAAAAGCACAGAGACACATTCTACGACGCTTCCTGACAACCAATTTCCACTTCTGAGCATCAGCCAAAATCCACCTATAGTTTTTAAAAATTTCTACAGTTTTAATTCCCTGCATATTTAAGTCCAAGGTTGCACTTCAGCATGTGAGCAGATCTGTGATTTACAGGACTCACAATGATTGTTGCTGTTGTTGCACATGTTCACATGGGATCTCTGTTCATCACCCTGTTCATACCTGAGATCCCCATCCAAACTCATCATGGAAGCCCTGGGACTGAGATGGCTTATGCTGAGGACCAAGCAATGAGTTGGATGGACATCTGTCTTGTCCTCTGCCATACACCACGCCTACATTAGGACGCACTTAAACTCCTCCCCTTTTTACACTGTTGTCCAGAGCAGCGTTTCCCAATCCGGTCTTCAGGGACCCACAGACGGTGCACGTTTTTTGCTCCCTCCACAAACACTCCGGGAGCAAAAACATGGACTGTCTGCGGGTATTCGAGGACCAGATTGGGAAACATCGGTCTGGAGGGTGGTCCAGTGTCCCATTAGCAAGCTCTGTTTTCACTGGCTCTCTCGCAGCTCTTATGGCGTCTTTGTGGTTAAATAAAAAGTCATAATAAAACAAGCTAAAAGGTCTTAGACTGTAATGTTTCCCTTGGGGGCCTGCGGACAGTCCAGGTTTTTGCTCACTCCCCTGAGGCAGGGAGGGAGCAAAAATGTGGACCCTCTGTGGGTCCCTGAGGACCACATTGGGAAACACTGTCTTAGAGGTCTGAACACAGAGCTCTCCTCTGCCTATAGCCACCGTCATAAATACTTGGGATTTCTATGATGCCCAGCACCAGCAGTAAACTGTGCTGTATATATTTTTGTGAAGCGACTATATGCATGAATGTTAGAATGCGCTTAAAGTCACATATACTGCGAGTTAAATCCCTGCAGCTCAGCCGCAGAATCCGATCATGCTCAGCTCCAGATGATGCGCCTCTTATTTCAGCTTTTTCTGGTGTGATCCTCTGGGGATGCTGAGGGCATACTCACTGCCCACTCTCACGTCTCTTTCATCCTGCCGCACTGTTCCCCTGTTCGCTGTCCTGTCAACAGCGCCCAAGGCTGCGGGCTGATTTCGCAGACGGCACTCTGGCACCTACGGGATTAAGAATTATGGGCATTGGGGTTTTCGAACGGAACCTCGCGTTGGGGGGTGGACATGAAACCAACCCTCCCGCAGTTTCTGAACGAAAGCTGCTTCCATGATGATGCTGCACAAATAGCTTAAAATCCCATCGCATCCAACCATACGCTCCAGGAAGTCAGCCATGTGGATGGCCAATGGCGCACCTCACCCAGCAGCCTTGACAGGATGGCTGCAGGGGTTTGAGGATAAAAAGAGAAGGATTCTCAGTGACAGAGGGATCCCAGCCGATTATACACGCAAGTCACATTCCTCCCAGAGCAGCCGGTTTTAGCTAAAGTCCAGTCATTGCTTTTAATTAAACTGTAAGAGGCTTGAGGACACAGTTATTCTGGGGACTGATGCAGATACCGTGTTAAAGTGCTAGTAAAGGGTACATCATCAAACAATGACTAGTGGGCAATTAGTGGGCTAGCACAGGATTATGGGACGTAGCCAGTAGCACCCACCATGGTATTGGTTACGAGGTAAGTTTGCAGTGCAAGCCTTATTTGGCTGCTCTTCATCTGCAGTCTGGCAGAAAAAAAATTGTGTTCATGGAAACCATTTCCTACACCCTTTCTTGCCTTGTAGGCAAATTTTTACAACACTCTAAATCTGTTTTTTTTTTTGTCTTTACATGCTGCGTTAAGTCTCCAACCGCTCAAAATCAAAATAATCCAGACTCCAACAAAGTTTACTGAGGATTTCAGTTTGGCTGAGAAAGTGGGGGGAAGGGGGGATGAGTGGAAAAAAGGACTTGGATGAATCATGTGAAAGGAAAATCCTCTTCGGTTTTCCACGCCGCGGGATAAGGGGGAGGGTGATGTCGAAATAAGCTTTTTTTGCATTCTGCATAGGCATCCGCAGTGAAAAGGTCTTTCTCTGTCGCTCTTTTGACGTTTTGAGATGCCTTACTCTGGAACCACACCTTTCTTACACCCACACCTGTTTATCTTACCTGTTTACTGCTTACTCACGCCCCCCCCCAAAACAACATTTTTTTCCTCATAGAGATTTACTGTATGGTCATGTGGAAAAGTAGACAGTACAGAAATGCAGTTCTGCAGTATTCTCAGCCTGATTGGCTGAAATTCACCAAAAGTTACCAAAATCACCTCCTGATGTGCTCAATGCCGTGGAAATGGCTGTGATTGCTATGCAGTGTTTGTGTGTTTTTTCTACGACCCTGTGTTTAAAGTCTGCTACATACCCAGGTGTATCATTGCTTAATACCTCCCACTCAAAGATCCCTAATGCATTTTAAAGTTGGGACTTTGACTCCTTGAATGGTCTCGAAACTAAGACTAAGCAGAAGGTGTGATGATGTACGCTGCGGGCTGGCTAAAGTGCTTTTGTTTAACTGTAAAATGCAAAAGGTCAAGAAGAGAGTATAGAAATGTCACTGCAATCATCGAACAAATGATTTATGAAAAAATGGCTGTACCATGACGTGTTTTCCCAAAGAAATATCTGCTCCAAGCTCCATTATAACAACTGTTGAATCCATAGTTTCTATCAGACAAAAACCTAATGAATCTTTGCTGGTTCAAATACACTGTGTAGAGGTGCCACGTCTATATAACCCAAGCCTTAATGCATACTGTTAATGTAGTTTCTTTTTATTTTAATGCGGGAAAATCCGGAATCTTCCGGTCTGACAGTAACGCAATAGGTCCTGCAATGCAACGTACCCCCCCATACAGAATGCGAGGTCGTCCACCTTTAAATACCTAACAAATAAATCAAACGAAACACAACTTGCAGAAAATGTCAAAATCAAAAAAGAACAAAAGGTTGCCCGAGGCATATTTTCCTTTGCCGGACCAGGTGACGTCACTATGCGACTCACTGGATCTCTCGCTAAAAACGAAGAAAAAATAAAAATGGGAGAGAGAGAGAATTTAGTAAAACAACAGCTTGGGGAGGAGAAAAGTTGAGCGAGGCAAGACGCTGACTGTAACTTTTTTCTGCATGAAGACTGACTCAAGGGAAGTAATTACCAACACGCAGTGGATTACAACTTCAATAGATATTCATTTTCTGTGCTGGGAAATACATCTTGGATTAAAGTGGATGTATCGTGCCCGGATTAATCAATTCGTATAGGTATGGATATTGCCTTTATGAGTTATACCAAGGGTGGTACGGTGGAAAATATTACTACGCTGATTGGTTAGACGGGTATGGATGTTCTGAAAGATGTTTAATAACTTTGCTCAAAGTTCTTATACCCTCGCACTGAATAAACATAATTAGCTGCAGTTTAATGATCACTGCTTGGGTGTATTAGTTTGAACGAGTCGTTCATTTTTTATGCATCTCATAGAGAATATAAGCGTTGTACGTGATGCATTGCTTATGTGGGCTGTTTGCAGCCAGTTAACCGTGCAGAAGTACATTTCTGGCAAATATAATATCTAGTAAGGTAAAGTCCCTTATCGTTAATTTAAGTTAGATTGTTTTTAGTTTTCTGTTTTTCGAATCGTGGGACCTTGTCAGCATCAATGACGTAAATAAGAATTAAAATTAAGGAAAAAGAACACTTTTATAGTAAGAAATAACAGTAGCAATAATTTGAAACTGACAATGGAGCCCTCCCGTGGAAGTGCAAGACAAAGCGGTTGATGAGTTTGCCAGAGATGCTAGAGAAGCTGCGTATCCGTTTCGCCTTCGTTCGGCTAAAAGATTCATTGAGAAACGTTTGATTCGTTCACTTGCAACACGTTACTCTTGAATATTTTGGATGGAGGATATTTTGGATATTTCCCCTTGGTTTTAAATAGTATTAAAATTGTATCATAGTTTAAATTCATTATTTCATAAAAGTTGAATTACCTATATATAATAAAAATGCTGTGCATGTGTTAAACATTTTAAATGACGTTATATTGTCCTTAAGGTTAAATAATTATATTAGCCTTGCTATTCATTCATAGTTAATACATAATTATACCAGAGGGTGGCGATGGAGAGGAAACCTCAGTCCTGACCTGAATGATCTAGTTCACTGACTGAACGAATAATCGCTCAGAGAACTGACTGAACGATTAATTATTCAAAGAACGAACGAATGAATCAGTGCAGTTGCCTCAGTGCATGATTTTCCATCTTTAGAAGATGCCATTGCTAGGGTAAGTAACTGATGCAACTCGGGGAACTGTAATTTTTGTTTCCACGTTTTAGTTTCCCTCATTGTCCGTTGGAACAGTTAATCGGTTGTGACAAGTCCTGAAAATAAAACAGTCTGCAGTTTGTCTTTTGTCTGCATTGGTACTGTATTCTTTAAAATGTGCTCTTCTCGAAGGAAGACGATTTAAAACAGATTTTAAAGCAATTAGACTAACCATTCGGGAGTAGCTACTTTGACATTAAAGCGACGCAACCTTTCGAACCTGGCCTACGTTAACTCCAGAAACATTTTTTTTCCTAAAGGTATTTTCGACACTGACTGTTGAAGTCTAACGTTTTCGCAACCTCCAATTCAATTTTAAGATTGAAGGGTATCAGGTGAATGAAAGGTTAGATCCAAGTCTTTGTATATCGCAGTCCTGAATTCAGCCAAAAATAAAAAGTTTGCAATTTAAATAACTGACTGAATGCTTTGAATGTAGTAAAACCATCTTTTGTAAGGAGTCCTTAATAAAATAGGTATGTTTGACTTTATGACCGTGTGTGAATTCCATCATGTGGAGGTCTAATGAAGACTGGAAGAGTTAAGTCTTAAATTGCAGTTTGAAATCTTAATTCTTTGTGTATGGTATTTTAAGAACCACAACTTGTTTGTTGCTTTTCAATTGTTCGTACACACAGCGTGGGGTCATCTGGCAACTGTGGGGTTTGAGCTGATCCAGTGAAAGGGGACAGGCCTAGTGTTATCAGCGCACTGCAGAGGCCGAGGGGGAGAAGATGACATCCAATCGTAAATGACAAATGCAACTGCACTGGGAGACATTTAATCAGTGAAAAATTGGATGGTGACTGAAAGGAGTCTAGGGGGGGAGGGGTGTGGGGGTTGGTGCACACAAAATGCAGATTCTGTTCCTGTTACAGGGTCAGAAGGATTTGGATCAAAGCCAATTTGCATGCACAAATTGGATTAATACTTAGGAATCATTTCGATTTTATTTTTCTCTGGACATAGACGTCACCGGCCTGCTCTAAATAATACAGTGACAGTCTCCACTATGACCCAATACACTAATAGGACTAGTTAGTTTATTGCCCACAGTCCAGCAGTCCTGCATTTGCTTTGATGGACATTAGATGGGCAGCGTAATATATGCATACAGCAGATTACTGTAATAGCTGTTTTTCGTAGATGTTTGTAGATGTTTAGTAGACGTTTGGAAGCCTTCTGCTCTACATGTTGTTTGAGTGCCCAGATGTGCGTGTGGGGCCAGGTATGCATCTGCACTGGTTTATGCAAGGATTCTAGTAAATTATCCTTGATTGAGAACCACTTTGGGACTTATGTTAATTGAAATAGTGCATAAATCAAAAGTATCATCACTCTTCTAAACACCCTGATGTGTATTTGCATGGGGAGGGCTGCTGAGAGCCTTGGTTCATTCCACTCTAGTGTGCCGAAGGGCTCAGCTGGGCCGAAGTGGCGGGGGGGAATGATGATGGTGGCAGTGATGATAAAGATGAAGAGGTCAGGCGATTTAAAGTGGTTTCCATAAAAATCATGGGGAACAAATTCATATGAAATAAGCAAGTCTGGAATAATTTATGGTTCTCCTTGATGTGGGATAAATCTTACATAAGAAAGCGTAAGATTTTAAACCATTCTATCTGTTCATCGGCAACAGCATGCTAAGTAAGCCTGTAGGGCTGTATTTATAAAGACAGACATGCATATCTGAGACCTGGTCTCAGTCCCAAAGACTTTCTGTTGGTCATGGAAAATTTGTCTGATTTTGGTTGTGGTGTCATATCAGTAAAGTCAAATGAGGCGGTTTGTATTCACTTGCACAGTATTTACCTTTACACTAGAGCCCAGCTGAGTTTGCCAAATATAAAGAGCTCCGTAAAGAGTTATTCTTCCTTTGACTTGCGTGTGAGGGGCACATGCCTCTGCTGGAAAACATTTGCTGTTCCACTGGTCTGCTCCAGCTCTTCCTCCTCATGTCTTTCCTACAGGCAGGAGCCGAACATCGTGCCAGCAGAGGGAACCATGTGGGCCTCCGTGTTGTTTTGCCTGATGTGGCTGACCATCCCTCCATGCAGTGGTGCTTCACACCTACCCAGCAAAGGTAAGGTTCACAGCACACACTGAAGTGAAGGAAGGGTATTGAGTAGTGGTTGCAAAATGGTGTTCAACTGTAGCAATGTTTGCCAGTCTGGTCCTTGGGGACCCACAGAAAGTCCACATTTATGCTACCGGGGGCTGAGAGGAAGCAAAATGGTGACTTGGTCCCTGAGAACCGGATTGGGAAACACTGATCTTTAGCATAAAGCAATGGTTGGTCCTTGGGGCAGTGGTCAGTGTAGTACCATCTTTTGGCTCCTGGATGATGGTTTGGAGTATATTTCAGACTGAATGTACAGTTTTGATTATACAGTTAGCAATAAGATTCAGTTTCAGCTTATTTTCCAAATCTCTGCAGAGTGATTCTCCTGTAAGGAGATATTTCTCTGGAAATAAATGCTTAATGGCTATTAGCTGTTTGGACATTTTAGATGAGGTTATGCTCTAGTTTTAACCACAGAAGTATTTTGTGAGTTTCTTGGATCTAGGGCGGCATGGTGGCTCAGTGGTTGAAACTGTGGTCTCGAACCTTGGTTTGGTTCCCAGCTCTGGCCACGTGTGTGGAGTTTGCATGTTCTCCCTGAGTTTCCACAAGTTGCCCACTGGGTGTTCCCATTTCCATCCACAGTATATATATTAAAAAAAATCTGTTTCAGAATTGCCCGTGATGTGTGAGTGAGTGTATGCCCTGTTGATCCATCAGGGGTTTCTCCAACCCTCTGATAATTATAATATGGAAAACTAATAAATCAGTTATGGAGAGAGTTACAGAATTAGCATTTATTTCACCGCTGCAAGTTCTAATGCATTTTCTGAATCTCATTGTTTACATCTGAATCACAGATGCGATAATCCTGTCTGGCATTCAGATTATTCGAATAAGGTCTGCTCTAAAGCTATCATTGTAATTAAACCTTTGTAACAGCCTGTTAAAATGTTGTGATGATCTTCTCCAGCCTTGGATCACTGGGGTGTATAACTAGCCAGGCCTGTAAGTACAGTTGGTGAGTGGTGAGATTTTACTACCTTGGTTTGTGGTCTGTGGTTCTGGGATGCCGGCTGGACCCGTATTCCTCCTGAGAAATCCCTTACTGTGCACTCTGAGGTCCAGTTCTGACTTGCACATCCAAGCCTATAGCAAAGTCATGGCACAGTCTTCAGAATGAAAGAAGTTATCTTCTGCCACATCTTCTGCTGCTCCAGTACCCTTAAATTACCTCATGACTATATGCTCTTCGAAGCATGTCTCGCATTTTGCTGGGATTTGTTCAGTGTATGCAACTTTAGGCTAATTCCATTGCCTATAGCTCAGTAATTGAGGGAGATGTCTCGTCGACAGGGATGAAGGCATGACGTTTTGGAGACATCTGGAGAGCAGAAAGCAAATTAATGGCTGCTTGAAACTGCTCTGTGACAGACTGCACCTCAAATGGCAAGACCCTGTCTGGGGATTCCGTGTCACTTTCGCTGGCATTGCTCCAGTGAACATTTACTGCACTGCTTCCTTGGCAGTTATCAGATGGCTCCGATATCAGAGTTGGAAAGTGGGCTGTGTCTTCTTTATCAGCTCAAACCAGCCAGTCCTACCCAAGAGCCATCACGCCACTGGGATGGTATCCGCTTCGATGCACCATGGTGATGGCGCCTTATTCTCCCAGGTGCTTTTTCGTGCACTTCTCATCTGAGCACTGCATACAGATGTGCTGCTTTATGCAGAGGTACAGGGAGGCTCACAAACACAGTTGTTAGACTCAAGGTTGCTCAATTTTCTTTTAGCCTTTGGGCAAAATTATTGACTTTCTCCTAAATCTCCCCAAGGGCTTTTTTTCCATTTGGTTGAAAACTTCAACATGAGACCTTTTTTGACAGTAACATCTTATTACCCAGCATGCAACGCTTCTCTGAGTATTTTACTACTCCCACTGAGGCCCAGTCATCTCTGCAATAAAGCTTCTGACAGCAAAGCAGTTTTTTTTTCCTTACAGGCTTCTCTCATTAGCCAGGAATGTGATGTTATAATCTTGATTAGGCCGAGATAAAGTGCAACCTTTTCCATATCTGACCTTCGCCATGATACACCTTTGCTGCCAGGGCATTTTCTGCACAAAGTGTCGCCAGCAAAGGCTGCTTCTGCCCACAGAGGGCAGGCACAGTGTCTCCTGTGGCTTTGCAGCGAGGCTCTCCATTGTCTGTGGGACAGAATTCTGGAAATGAAGTGCACAGTCCCAGCTAGCCGTCCCCTGAGAGAGCAGGCCGGTGGCCTTCTAACTATCGTCGCTGGGCTCAAGTGTCTCTGGGGTCACTGGGGTAGTTTGACAGACAATCTGGGTAGCTGTTTTCTGATCTCCAGACTGTGGGTGTCCTGGGTCAAACCAGTGCCCTCTTCCTTTCCTAGGTTTTTGTCAGGCTCAGACACATCCCCTCGCTCCAGCGCAGAATCAATTCTTAATTCTTCACATTTGAACATGGATTTTCTAACTTGAAACTTTCTGGGCTGTTTGGCCTACTTGAAATGATCTTTCGTGGCAACAAGAAAGCTAATTTTTTTTTGTGTCGGGAAACTTTGGTGCCCCTGGGTGGTGCTGAGCTTGTGGTGGGGGGCTCTTGACGTGGCAGCCTGGGTCGGGCTCTTTTGAAGTAAAGCTGTGCGGCGCTATGAGCAAACCTTCAGTTTTCACCTATCATGTTCCCGGAGGAGTGATGTAATCACATATTGTCACCTCTAAGGGCAGTGTTAAGACTCTCCTTGAAGGACTTGCATATGCTAATTTTCATTATAATCATTTTGCATTTCTTGTTTTACATAGTAATTAATTAATACTTATGGGTAGGTCAGTGGGTACCAGAGTGGATTCTTAATACTGCACTCCAGAGATATGGATTTGACTCCTTGTGTTTGAGTGTGTGTGTGTGTGTGTGTGTGTGTGTGTGTGTGCATTGCTCCCCGTATTTGTCTGGGCTTCTTTTCTTCAGGATGCGCTGGTTTGCTCTCACACCTCAAACATTTCTTGGCAGATGAATTGTGCTTGATTGTGTTTATCCTGTGCTAGCTTGTCCCGAGCTGGATATGTCCTCTGCTCCTGGGAGTCAGCCCATGTCTCCCTGCAGCCCCGAGCTGGATAAGCAGAATGGAAAATTAGCAGCATATGCACTGTACAGAATAATTTGTCTAAATCTGCATTGTTTAAAAAACAAGAAGTTGAAGCAAGATGTTTACAGACTTTCCTCTAGAATTCTTGTTTCCATCCCCTCCCATAATGAAGTTTATTAAAATCATTGCCCATTTATCCCCTGTTTTGTGTAGAATTGGGTTGATTTTTGTCAGAATTCTAGGCATACAATGTCATGGTGATGGTCACTTTGGCTGCTGTGTAAATGCATGCAGAAGTGTTTCGCAGTTTCGGCAGCATCCTGTGATATTTCTTATCAGACTTTCCCTGAATCGATGTCTTCCTGATGCAGGAGAGGCTGGCAGCCAACAAAAAATCCAATAATAAAGGGAGGTGAAAAGCTGTAAATGTTATCATCACGTTTTGCCTGCCGGAGGCCTGAAATGGGCCCTCAGGTGGGCCCTTAGATGGGTCCTGATGTGGGCCCTCAGATGAGCCCTCAAATGGACCCTGTCCGGTATAAGCAGCTTAATCCCACACTGGCAAAGTCCACCGGTATTGGATAGGTGGTTTAAAGGCTGGCTTATTATAGCCTGGCTCCTGCCTTACCTCCTTGTCAGCGCAGCGGCGCCTTCTAGCTCTTCATTGCTAGCATATTTTAATGCAAGGATTTGACGGTATGAGTTTATTTGACTGTTTGTTTGTGACTGATACTATTTGGAGGAGATGGGCAAAAATTGACAGGGCTGCAATGTAGGGATGGGCAATTAATTGAAAATTAATCAAAACCGACATTCAGGACCTCTAATCAATGTAATCTTGCCCATGTCAGTTACTTGTTTTTTTTTTTAAAAATTCTGTTAATACCTTGTCCAGTGTCTGTTCATGTACTGTCACCTTAAAAACATACTACTGCGTGGAAGTCTGCCTGCGACAAAGAAAAAGGAAAAAAATCATCTATAATGATCATCCTCTTATAGTGATCAATTTCACTCAGACAAACGTGATCACTATAGACGGTTTCCACTGTAATTTATTTTGTTTGCAAGAAATGCAAATTGGTTATTTCCTACTTTTTTAGGGAACTTATTTTCACATTAAAAGTAAAATGTGACCTTTTTCATAAGACGTTTTCATTTCAAGCAATTTGTAAAAGCCATTTCAGTTGTTTGAAATATTCAATAAATAACCATAAGTGATTCATTTGTGTGTTTCCTCCAGTTATTTTAAAATCATAAAGAACACAGTCTTTCATTAGAAAAAATATCCCAGGTTTAATAGTTGAGCATATTTACAGTACTGTACAAAACTTGTCATGAAATATTAAAAAAAAGGAAAATAAAAAAGAAAAGAAGACCAAAAGAACTTGTCATTAATCATAATCAAGGTAAAATGTTGGTTTGAGGTCATATTTCCCAGTCCTACTAAGATGGTAAGAATGTGGTAAGGCATTGTGTTGTGATGCAGTGGTTAGCATTTTTGCATCACACTTCTGGGACCCGAGCTTGAGCCCCCCCTAGCTGTGCTTGTGTGGAGTTTGCTTGTTCTCCCTGTCTTGTCTTGGGGTTTCCTCCAGGTTCTCTGGTGTCCAAGATGCTGAGGTGCATTGGAGTTGCCAGATTGTCTGTGTATGAAAATGGTGTGTATGGCTCAGCACCCCATCCTGGGTTAGTCCCTGCCCTGGGGAGGGCTGGTGGCCCATCCTGGGTTAGTCCCT
Source organism: Mormyrus proboscirostris (assembly GCA_026779585.1). Classification (NCBI taxonomy): domain Eukaryota; kingdom Metazoa; phylum Chordata; class Actinopteri; order Osteoglossiformes; family Mormyridae; genus Mormyrus; species Mormyrus proboscirostris. The sequence continues at coordinate 15,119,926 of JAODKF010000051.1, forward strand.
GCCCTGGGGAGGGCTGGTGGCCCATTCTGGGTTATTCCCTGCCCTTGGGTGGGCTGATGCCCCATCCTGAGTTAGTCCCTGCCCTGGGGAGGGCTGGTGGCCCATTCTGGGTTTTTCCCTGCCTTGTGCCCACTGCTTCTTGGATAAGCTCCAGACTCCCATAGCCCTGTTTCTCTTAGCGTGAAGGATGAAGCTGTTAGCTAACCTTTGCTAATTTTCAATCTAGGTTAATAGTGGCAAAGTGTATGTGTGGGGCTGTTTCCAATCCCTGTCTATCAGCATGAGAGCTTTTTAAATGAAAGGAGGCCATTTTGCTCATAAATGTTATTTGCATATTTCACTATCTCGTTTGCATATTTCAATATTTCATTTGCATATTTAAGTATTACTGTTGAATTGGTAGCCAGACAGATTCTGAAGACTGTGCCTTTATTACACTCATAGGATGATACCTTTCCATATTTAGCCTACAAGGGCTGCCCTCTGATGGACCCCATTTATCCCCTGCCCCAACTAAAGACACCTTTAATGTTTCTGTAGGACACTTTCATCTGTCAACCCAGAACTGACTGTCACCCATGTGTCCCTGTGCAGGAGTACCCTGCCCCTCCCTACAGGTAGCAGACTGGAAATTCCCCCAGAGGGCTCGGCACAACATCACAGGTAAAGTACCATGGGTGGGGGGGAGGTACCCTGCGTAGCAGAGCAGATGGTGGGGTGACCTTTATAGATGGGAAGGCTTTCATCATTCACACAAGCGGGATTTTTATATCAGTCCTCCATAATTATCTGGAAAAATCTTTGGATACTTGACCAACAAGGCTCTGAATTTGAGATATGAAAACAACCAATGTTTGTAGTTCCCAGTAGCCGTCCACCCTGTGACAGATGGCCTGAGGTCATACGCTACCTTCGTACTGTTTTGTATTCCTGGTTAGCACGGTTTGGGTTGTTGGTTAGCACCGTTATATAAAGATGGTGGGTTTGGGTTAGACGCCATTTTCAAAGGCACAGCGAGGAGGCGGTGATTCCCGGTCCTCAGCCGCCAGTCCACCCTCTGCCAGTCCACCCTCTGCTGACTTCACACCACCTGGTAAATGCCCGGTAAGGTTCCATAGTCTCCGGTGACTGGTGTCTGGCTGTTTCGCCCATAGGTTTCAATCTGGTTCGGCAGTTCTCCCTGCTGAAGATGATGGAGGTGAAGAGGATCCGGAACCCACGTGGACCTGTCATTCTGAAGCTGGGCAAGGTTCCACTCATTCTACCCACGGAGTAAGACGTGTTCTCGCCTTGTGTCCTTCTCTTCGCTTCTCAGAGGATTAAAGCAGTATGATAAAATGCATTTACGGTACCAGTCAAAAGTCCGGGGACAACTACTGAAAAGCATTTGTTTCTCAAAAGATAATGACCCAAAGCACCTTGGGATAATTTAAGTGCTGTATGATCTTGAGGATAAGGACAGAGATGGAGTGCTGTGACAGAAGACCTGGCCCCCACAATTCCCCCCCCCACCTAAACCCTATACTGTATAGCTGGTCTGGGATGAGCTGGATTGAAGCGTAAGAGCAAGGTAGCCAACCGGTGCTTAGAACTTGTGGAAAGTCCTTCAGGGTTGTTGGAGAAGCTTTCCAGGTGGCTACATTTTGGAGATGGTTGGATGGAGGGTCTGCAATGCTCTCATCGAAATAAAGGGGGCTATTTTTAAGAGTCTAAAATTTGAGAAGATTTTCAGATGTCAAACTCTTGAACTCTCTTCTTGGTCTTTGCAATATATAATATTATATTACTTCATTGCCTCAAAGCCTTTTACTCTAAGATGAATAACAGCTAAAATAGAGCCACATGCATTAGCTGCATGTGTGTCCAAACTTTTGACTGTTACTGTATATTACAATGTAAATTATTTAATGTAGGGGTGGCACAGTGGTGCAGTGGTTAGCACTGTTACCTCACAGCAAGAAGGTCCTGGGTTTGATACCCGGGTCACCAAGTGTGTCTTTCTGTGTGGAGTTTGCATGTTCTCCCTGTGCATGTGTGAGTCACCCAGTGTTCCTTTCTGTGTGGAGTTTGCATGTTCTCCCCGTGCATGTGTGGGTCACCCAGGGTGTCTTTCTGTGTGGAGTTTGCATGTTCTCCCTGTGCATGCGTGGGTTTCCTCCCACAGTCCAAAGACATGCAGATTAGGTTAACTGGCTACTCTAAATTGTCCATAGGTGTGAATGTGAGTGCGCTTGTCTATGTTGGCCCTGTGGTGGACTGGCTACCTGCCCAGGGTGTACCCTACCTCTCACCTGAAGATGCTGGGATTGGCTCCAGCTTCCCCACGACCCAAATGGATATAGCGGTATAGATAATGGACTGATGGATGGATCATTTAATGTATTTACCTTTTTCAGTACAAGTTATGAAACCTTTTGTTTTATGATGCTCATTTTATGTGCTGTTATAATATGTGCTGTAAGAATTTACGGCCTGTACTCATAAAGCAAATGTGGTAGATTGGTGATAATTTTATAATTTATGTAAATGTAATTTGTCCCTGTTTTGTGAAAGGAATAATAATTGCATTATGGTCAAATGAGCTGATTAGCTGTGCTCCTTGTCGGGGTCCTTGACTTGTGCTCAGTAATTCTCCCAAACAAACATGCTCACGCGCTTGTCAGCCCCTGTTTGGATTGAGGATTTTCCGTTGTTGAAGCACAGATGTAGACGTGGGCTGTTATGAGCGCCGCGCAGGAGCCAGAGCCGGCTGTTCCTCGCTTCCTGCAGTGTTGGCTGAGTAAAGGTCATGGTTTGTCCTCAAGCACGTTTAAGGTGAGGGGGACACGGCCTCTTTTAATGAAATTAATTTGTGCAGCTTTTCCTGTCTGGTGTCATTCATCACATTTCTGCGACATGCAAACTAGTTTAGAGTGGCAGACATTTTCCCCCAAAACTGCACCCTTGCTATCAAACAGACAAGATAGCAGCTGTTTTGTTCACTTAGTCTGGAAAAGTATGGGCCTCTATCCAGGATCTTGTTTTGTTCAGAGGAACAGAAAAAATGTTTAGTGTGAATCAGTCCCAATATTCTTTTAGCCAGTTTTCTTTGTCTGGTTTGCTCCAGCGTCTGAACTGAATATGCAGAGAAAAGCATACCTTGTTTTACAGTGGGGATTAGGGGAGCAGGCTGTTGGTCTGTGGATGATTTTGGTGTTTCTGTGACTATAGGTAGGTGGGTAGGTAGGTAGACAGACAGACAGATCCAACTTTGTTGTCAGACAACTGAATTCTGAGGTGGAAAGTTCAGGTCCAGAAAGTACAAATCCAGACCAAGATTTTGTTTCAATCAAACAGTTCAGTACTCTCTGAATGCGGCTTTTTATACTCAGCTGGTTGGCTGAAACAAAATCTTGGTCTGGATTTGTGCTTTCTGATCCCGAACTGGGTAAAAGTGCTAGAAAGAGCTGTAGAGAATAGCATGTGTGTGTGCCCTGTAGTGGGTTGGCACCCTGTCCCGGGTAGTTCCCTGTCTTGCATCCATAGATTCCAGGATAGGGTCTGGACCGCTGTGACCTTGCATAGGACAAGTGGGTAACATGGAGATTCTACATCAGTTTGAATGTATCAGTACAGTACAGTATATTTAAATAACTATGTAATGGGGGTTATATAGTCCAAAGTTATGAGTGCGTTTGGAGGAACTGATATTGCATAAGTCCATTCCGTCTTCAAATCCTTGCAATGTTGGTTATTTGGTTCATAAAAAAAGAAGTTGAAAATAAAATGCGATAACCCTGTTGGCAAGAGAGATATGATCTATGACCTCATTCCTGCCTAGGTGTGGTGTGCAACTCGGAAGAGTAGGCGGACGTATCCCAACGTGCCCCGTACCTGCCCTGCCTGACACTGACACGCCACATAAAGTGTTATTCCGTTTCCTGTGTTTACACTCTGCCTGTAGCTGCCAGAGAGCCCGAGGCGGAACCCTTCCCATGCGCTGTCTTGGACCAAATTCGGCTTCGGAATATTTACGGATTCTAATTGAAGTGAAATCAGATGATTCTATCACAGTGCTGCACAAAAGTTTCAAAATAAAACTAAACTAAAGCTATATTCAGTGATTATAACCAGTTCCTGAAGGCCGGTGTTTAAAGTTCATCTGTCTTTTAACCGCTAACCATCAGCATGGACACAGTGGGCCAGGCACAGCAGGGTGGGGGTCACCCCGGGGGGGGGGGGGGGCGGGGGG
>JAODKF010000051.1:15134478-15144862 GCA_026779585.1 Mormyrus proboscirostris
GTGTGTGTGTGTGTGTGTGTGTGTGTGTCTGTGCGTGTATCTGTGCGCGAGTGGAGAGCCTAAACAGAGTCTCAGCAGCGGGTTGAGAGAGTAAGACATGCGCAGGGTGTGAAGGTATTGCGGCACCTAGGCTCCCTACTCCTGGAGCGTCAGGAGGTTAATGAGCAGCTCTAATGTGCAAACGAGCCGCATGTGCCCCCCCCCGCTGACAGAACACCCATCATCAGCTCCCTGCTCACCTGGAGTCGTTGCTCAAAACCTGATAGAACTCGGTCACGGTCCCAAGCCGGGTCCCGGGGACCGGTCTGGAAAGGGTACCAGCGGCGCGCTACACGTGTCAGGAGTTGCCAGACACTACTGGACACTTTAACCTCTGCTGTCACCCCCCCCCGCATCACAAGGCTTCCAGTTGCTTCCAGTCACACCATATGGGGGGGGGGGGGGGGTATAAGATTTACAGTGCTGTGCAAAAGTCGTTGGCAGGCAAAGAAGATGATTTTTGGTGACGTTTAAATGATGTTCATGTTGGTGTAAAATTACCATATTATGTCTGTCGAAGTGTGTCAGCATATCCACTTCAAAACCTCTCCTAAAGTCTCCCCAGTATCTGCAGCAACCGTCCAATGCACACATGCATTTTTACCACTAGCACACCTTAGCAAATTACCGTAATACCTCACTGGTGTTTTATGCTATTAATTAATTATAAGTGAGCTGGTAAAATGTAATGAATACATGGATTGGAGTTACCCTTACATAATAGTTTCAGGTATAAATCTGCTTACTTGGGCCACTGATCCTTGAATATTATTTGCAAAATTCAGGTCATGATATTCTCTGTCACTGTCATGGTTTAATCAACTAAACAGGTTGCAAACAATATGCAAACCTGCAGCCCCTATGGCAGATCTGTGTTGCCCCGAGAATCGCAGTTTGGGAGGAAAGTATCACTATCGTCTATATACATTTCCTAATAATTAGATAAACAGGTGTACTTTTCCCGTCAGGGGATCTCCCCTTACCTTCCTAAGGCCCGCACTCTCTGCCCCAACTCGCTTCCTGTGCAGTGAGGTTATCGGATCTGGCTGTTGGGATGTGCTGACACCCCTTTTCCCACTTCTCCCCAGTGCCCACCGGATGCTCCGAAAAACCGGCGTGCCGCAGAGACGAGCCCTCAAGGCAACCTGCTGGAGCAGCTGACAACCCCCAACGGGCAGGTAATTATGTCATCGTGAACCTGAATGTCAGCTCCGGCACCTAACCTACACATGGGTGGGTAAGCAGGCCGCTCTATTTATAAAACATCACCCTATAGCTGCCGTGCCTCATATGTATCCCTGCGCTCACACCGCAAAGAAATAATCACTCTCTCACAGTCGAACAGCATTTAGGAAAAAGGCAGTAAATAGGGCAATGAAAGCAGGACGAGATTCATAAACCTTTTGAAAAGAGCATCACAAGACACTGACGTAGAGAGTAAAACAAAGAATGCAGCACCTATGCGGATTTACATTTAGCCAGCCCGAGGGGGCGCGTCCTGCGGTGCAGTCGGTGCCTGCGGTTGGCGTGTCATCGGCTGATTCTCACCGGAAGGTTTCACAGCTAGCTAACCCTGCAAGGCTGTCTGTGTAAATGTAGGGGTGTGTGTGCATTGAAAATGAGTTTCAGGGAAGCATATCTCACAATGTATATGTGTGAGTATAAGTTTGTGTGTCAGCATACGCTTGTTATAAATCTTTGGCTTTGTGTATAAATACTATACATTTGAAAAACAGCCCCCCAAAATAAAGGGATGAGGATTTGAATTTAAGCCCCTTTTAATTTTATCTAAAAGACTCAGGGATCTATAAAATGAAAATGCAATATTTTTGCACTAAAAACAAACAGGACAATGACATGACTTTTGCACTCCAATCAAAATATCTTTTCGATGAAATAAAATTGCAAAGCCCAAAAATGTGGAAGAAATATATAATGTTTTTTTTACCTAACATCTTTGGAAAGAACTGACCGAATCCATTTATAGGCCAGTTAACGTACAGTATGCTATTTCAGTAGCTAATTGTTGCAGTATGTAAAAGTATGTAAAACTGCATTAAAAGTGTCTAAATATATGCAGATTTTGATATTTGTCCAAGCGGAAGATCATTTAGTAAGTTTAGCAGCTTATTTCGCATTTTTGTACCAAGTTGGCATCGATGGTCATACCAGGAGTTCATTCAGGAACCTCATACATTGTTACTCTTATTTCTTGAAGCAATAAAAATTACAAATTTGTCTCTGTGTTGCTTGGACCTGTTATATTCCACAAGGCCACACTCGCGTAGTTCAGGCGATTCAGCTATTAAATGACTTTAAGCCAAAAAAATGTGGTTTAGGTATTTTGCCTTTTACAAATGTGTAAATGTGTGTGTTTGTGTGTGTGTTTGTGTATGTGTGTGTGTGTCTAAGTCTGTCCGCCAAAGTACTGAGCATTATGTCTAAGTATGGTTGATGGATGGATGGATGAAAGGATGGATGGATGGCTGGATGGTTGAGAAGTTGTTGGAATAATTTTTAAAGTAATTCTTAACTTCATAACAGTGCCCTTCTAGCTAAGTTGCATGTACAGTCTTTGTTTCTAAAGCTTTAATTGTATCACTTGATGTGCCTGTATTGTGCGTCATCTAGCACATGGGCAACCAATCATATTGCCCTCCTTGCACATTTTGCAAATAGGTAGCAATTTACCTCAGAATAAGCTAAAATTGGTGAATCGATTTGGTCTCCACAATTCTTCATTTCTTTGTTAATACTGCAGCACCTTTCATTTTGATAAAAACCTTACAGTAGTATATTCTTCTAATACAAAAAATGTAAAAAAAAAAAAACGCAATGAAAAACTATTGATGCCTTAGATGTCATATTCGGTCGGGGCGGTCATAATAACGGAGGCCAGGTGGTTCCTCTAGGAATCGATGGGCTTCCTGCATCTCTCTACCTCCTGACCCATTATTTTTGTGTAAAGTGCTGGATTTCTCCCCGAATTGTGGCTTTTCTCCCTGCTGCTCTATTAGGTCATTCTAGAGGTTTTTTAGGGATTTTAGATCCAGAATCGTTACTGACCCCTTTAAAACAGTCCAGCGTCTTGTCTTTAAGTGTTCCTCTGTTCTTTCTGAAATGTGCTTGGGATCATCGTTACGCTGGAGGATTTCTGACTCTACGCTGCTCAGTGCTCTCCGAAATGCCGCCGTATTTTCCTGATGTTACCATATCTTGCACATGTTCAAGACACTGAGTGCCAGAGGCAGCAAAAGCAACTACAAAACATCACTGAACCTCCTCCATGCTTGACTGTGGGGATGCTGTTCTTCTGAAGGCTTGCAGGTTTCATTTTGTTTTCCGTAAACGCAGAGATGGCACACTGGGGTCCTCCCAGGTCTCTTAGATATAACCCTCTTTCATCCAGTTACCAACGGATGGTACAAGTCGAAACTACTGTGCTTTGCATCTAAAGGTCAGCATGAATCTCTGTGGCAGTTCATCACGGTGTTTTCTCCTCCATTCCCACAATCCTCTGCTGCAATCTTTGATCAGATTCTTGATAGCGTCACATGTGGCGAAAACAGCAAGCGAAAGGCCTCTGCAGATGGACCTGGAGCCCAGAGATTATCCATGCTTGGCTTCGATCTGCTGCCTGTCCTTCTCAGACTCTTTATTATTTCCTTGCTTCTTGCGGTACAAACAACGGCACAAAAGGGGGCCGGCAGTACTTTTCCCATTTTGGACTGGTGGAATGAGTGAAATTTAAACTGCAGGCACTTCTAACTCACCGTAAGTAAGTTCTGCCTTCAAGTAAATTAGAGTCACCTGCTAGAAATCTAAATATGTTTTTCCCGTTTAGGATTTTTTTGCACATTGTGCTAGAAAATTAGTATCAGTAAACGACTTTGCTTTTTATTCCATGTCTGTTCCACTGCATATCCAAAAACAAAACATCTATGTAGATACAAAAAGTTTTTTCTTTCTTTCTTTATTATTATTATTATTATTATTATTATTTTACCCATTTTCTAGAAGTTTGCATGGCTGCCAATATTTTTATCCATGGCTAAAATGGGGAAATTTGTTTGTGTCTGGGGTGGTTTAGAGATGCAAACATATAAGGGTTATAAGTGTATTTAGATAGGACCACAAAAACAAAAAATATAAAAAAAAAATATTCATCTGAAAATAGATATGAAATAGATTTGGTTGCCAGGCTGGATAGGCTGTTTTTGGAGAAGTCTAGACTAGACAGATAAATTGATGTCAGATTGTATTGCTTGGCAGAAACTTAATTTTATTTTACCATGAAAATAGTTTTTCCCTTTTCAAAGTATAAATCAAATCCTTCTGGAAAAGTGGATTTCATATTTATTTTTAGGTTACCCAAAGACCTGTGGATGGTCCACAAGTTAAAATGTTCTGGTTTCTGGAGTCCCTGGGGGCTCCAGGTGGGATTTGCGTCTTCAGTCCTGGTTGAAATGCTCAAAACTCAACCCCCCACCCCCCAACCCCCCATCCCATGCTTCAGAGAGCCGGCAGGAAACTATTAATGACTTTTCCTTGGGTCATGTGAACAATGGAAGAGCCACAGAAAAATCTCCATTTTCCCACTAATCTTTTTGCATTCGGCAGTGATCCTTTTAAGTATTTCTAAATCTCCCAGCTCAAATGGTGAATTTTGGATAAATTTGCCAGTGCTTAGTCAGATGCCCTATTGCTGCTGTGCAGCCCGATTGTATTAAAATAATCTCACCCAGCACTGCGCTATTTCACGTTTGCAGAAGGACCCTTACTGATAAGTATCTGCCTATGCTTCCTGAGCACCCCTCAGCGCCAGATGCCTCAGTAGGCAACCCGTTCCCCGCCCATCCTCGTGTGCCGCCATGGCAACGGACCCCTACATCCGCACAGCTGACCAGATGCCACGTTGTTTGTGTGCGGTAAATTTTCGAGCAAGCCTCGGCCTAATCTCTTCCAGAAGTCTCATCCTGAGTTCGCAGTGACACGTAGCTCCTCAATCCCACCCCCAGTCCCTGTGCAGGCTTCTCTCTCTCAGTCCTTGACTGCCCTGGATCACATCTGAAGTTTAACAGTTTTGCAGATAGCATTACAGAGCTGCTGTTATATAATGTAAATGTACACCCTTCGTAACTGCCAGATTAAACATCCCAGGAAGAAATGTCAACATCTTTGTAATTGTTTAACCTTTTAACCATCTGAAATATAGGTCATCGTTTTATTTGAGTTCATCTTACTCATTACTGAATCACCATAATGGATAAATCATAACATCATCCCATAATTAAGAAGCTCTGTATCCATGTTTAATGGGCTGCACCTTCTGTTTTCATATAACCAGCAATGGACAGTTTACAGACAGACGACCTTAGTCTCCAAAAATGACTCGATGAAGTTGAGAGAAAGTTTGTGTGTGTGTGTGTGTGTGTGTGTGTGTCTGTGGGTCAGATATTTTTCTCACATTTTTTCAGTCCCCGCAAGGGGAAATTCAATTTTATAATAATCTGCGACTACGGTCAAAAAACTTAAAATATATGTATGCATTTTGTTTGATGTATTTTGTTTGGTTACTTATGTTTAAGGTTAGGGCTGGGTAGGGGTTAAGGTCGTCATTGTTGGGATTAAAAACACGAGCACCTCAAAAGCACCTAGAACCTCATGATAATAACACTGTCTGACGAATTGCGGATTTATATGAGTAATAAAATTAATGGTACATTAATGTATACCTGTTTGCTGTTGAGCCATGAGCTACCAAATAAATTTAGTTGTATTTCTGATACAATGACAATAAAGTGTCTTACTAAAACGTTACTCGCAAGCGAATGTTAATACTGAACCCTTTTATTCCAAAGAAGAAAGACAGCATCAGTTTGCCTATACAGTACAGAGTTAGAGGCAAAGGGGTGGGGGGTTGCCTCTGTCTCTGTGGCCTGTACTGCCATAAACCTTCCACAGTCGGACCTCAGGGCGCGCATGGAGATCAGGTGCTGAGTCATTTTTTTCAGTAGCTGGTTTTACCTTCCTGAATCTCTGCTTATCCAAGACAGCAGTAAATTGCAAGTCCCTATAACTTACCTCATAGCTCAGTCTCCTTCTCCTGCTTAATGTTTTTCTCTCTGCTCTTTTACCCATTGTCTGCAGTGTACTTTCTGTCTCTCTGCTTTTTCTTGCTTTCCTGCACCTAACACACTGCATTCAGGGATTCCCCCACCTCACCATAGTCTCTCTCTTTTATTTTCCCCTCTTCCGCCGTGTGAACGCGGCAATATGATTTTTCGATAGTCATTCAAGATGCCTGTTTCACTCCCTTTCCTCTCAACGTGCTCCACTCTCCTAGTCCCCTTCTCCACCACTATCTCGGCTCATTTTTTAACTTAGTTCTCGCCCCCCCCCCCCCCCATTTGGGATGATGCAATGCTTTGCAACACCGTAATGCTGTCACAGATGAGGTGCTTCATTCAGTAAAAGCCCACACTGCCGGCTGTCAGCCTTACTGTATGTGCCACGTGCCTGGCACGCGTCTCACACAGAAATGATTTTAATTAGCAGCAGTACAAATGATTGATGTTGCATCTGCCGCTTCACACATGTGATTGTTTGCGTGCCAGTGGTGACTGTGATCATGCCTTTGTCAGCTCAGGGAGAATTTACCGAGACAGTGACCTTGTGCTACGTGTTTCTGTAGACTTTTTTTATTCCCTTTTAAGTTTCGGTGTACTGCAAAAGTGACTCAGCACTTTCAGACTGAGGAGTTTGCGGCACGTAAACCTACTGAGATTCCTAATGATGGCTCAACCGAAATGACTGCCTTGAGGTAACCAAATCCCATCTCTCTTATATTCCTCAGGGAATTCTGGGACCTCTGACGGACAAAGTGAGTAACAGGCTATGATTAAATGCTCGTCTAAGCAAAGCCAAAAACCGTCTACGTCTTTAATGCGAAGGAGGGGAGCTGTTTGGTACGATGCCTCACTTTCTGCTTCTGTGATGGCGCAAACACGCACCGCAGTGCTGCTCTGATGTTTTGGCATCTCCTGCAGCTGCTTAACCTCCACGGCGCGTTAAGCTTGCATTATAAATGCCGCTCACCTTTATTTAAACCAAGCAGGCACTTATACTTGCGAAAGTTGCTTGTCCGGTTCAGATGCTTTCCTGTCTGCTATATTTCTCACAGCGGGAAAAAGAATCATGATGATAATAAAAAAGCCCTCGGCCATCTTAAAGTTTTTCAAATAAATATGTCCCCTCGTTTTAGATGCATGTGATGGAAATGCACTGTAAGGAGTACAAATTACATGGACATTTACGGAGTTGATGGTTCAAGGATATGGAAGTTGTACTTTGACTTAGATATTAACTAATCCCTCGTGTCACCTTGAGACTGTTTGAGGATCCTAGATTTACTGCAGCAGTCCAGGGGACATTTCGTTTTCATTTCACTCGTCTTCACCTCTCTCTGCCCCTGTTTTTTTGGTTAAGGTTCTCCTCACAATGGCGTATTCATATCCTCTTCCTCCTCACAGGATGCTGGGGGACCTGTAAAAAAAAACGCTTTCAAAGCAACTTCGGGGACAATCCATATATACGTTTGACTCTACTAAGCAAATAGAATGTTTATATAATGTAATAGAATATTAGAGTGCAACAAAATTGTGCTGAATGTTTTGTATCGACGTTCACGGCTCGAGTCTTTCGGCAGATGTGCTTTTGTGTCTTTTGCGTAATGGTCAAGTACAGATTGATCAGTGTGCTTAATTCCTTGACATTTTAAAATCTTGCCTATACAAGTACAACTCCAGCACCCTAACTGTAATCCTTCACTGTCTTCTCCTAAAGTGAAATATATTTTACAGAGCTGGTTCTTGCTTACTTGGCATAAGTGTATACAGAGAGTCGTCACCAAAAATAAACAATCGGGATTAACTGTGTTGCGATTCAGTGACCATGGTGCTGTCAAGGAACGTGAACTATCTACCACATGAAGAAGTACTTGTGTGTATATATATTAATATATATATTAATATATATATAGCCTTACATTTTTCAGACTTTCAGGGTACACTGAAACCATGTCTACCCTCTAAATATTACTGATAGCCTGAAAATCAGGGTAGCTTGTTCAAGTGGATTTGGCACAGAGAGCCAAGCGAATTAACAGCGTCTGTTTTTATAAACGGCAGTCATGCTGCATTCATGTGAAGCACATAAAGCCTTGTGTGTGCATGCATGCAAATGTCTGTCTCATCTATAATCCTGGTTTCTATAGGAAACTTTTACCATGAGCTGAAGCCTCAGGCAGCAGTGTGCAGGCAGCGTGCTCCGGCCGCCGATGGGGCCCTCTGGTACCCCGTTCAAGCACTCTCTCTCCCTTTATTATTTTCCATTAGCTTAAAACATCTGCATATGATAACTGTCTGCTGGCCTGGGCTGTGTTGTCGGGTGGTAGGTTTTATTTTTAATTGCATTCTTCTGCTGCGACGTGAGCTATTTATAAGCGGTTCTGAATTCCTCTCCGGCTCCCTGTGCAGCTGCACCCAGCTCGAGCCCCGGTGCTGTGGGGATCTGCCCGGCGGCATTGATCTTTGTCTCCCGCACTCTGCGGAACGAGAGAGAGAGAGAGAGACGCTGCTCACTGAAGGGGCTGCATGACGGCAGAACCCCATTTGCATTCCACCTCGCACACCTTGCCCTTCATAGCCTCCCTTCCAGCTAAGCTCTAGCCCCCAACTTGAGCATTGCTGCCACCCGCTGGTCACACCATGCAAAGGCGTCGTCCGGCGATATTAGCGTGAAGGTGAGACGTTGCCTGGCATCTGCTTTGCTTTCTGGTAGAAACGTGCTTTATAATAGGCGTTAATGTGTGGAATTATAAGGTGATTTATGATTGAACTGGGCCAGGCAGCCCCTAGCAGCCTCCTTTTGAGGCGAGCAGCTCGGTGCAGTGTGCATGTGCTGACCTGCTGCTGCGAGCTGATTGGTTGAGCACTGGGGTTAGCAAACCAGGTGCTATATGGATGCGCTAATTCTTATCAGGCTCCTAATGAAAAGCAGTCTGCATTCCATTCTGGGGACTAATCCATTTAACTTTCTCCACCCCCATATCTCCCTTCCCCCCTCCCCTGCAGTGTTCTGGCTGTGTTCTGCTCAACGAGGAACTTGTGAGTAGGCCATTGCCATCCATTTTTCAGCATGGGCCTATTTTCTCTCCTCCATATTTAAAGGGAAAGCATCACAGATCAGCCTATCAGGCATCTTGGTAGCTTCATCCAGGAACCAAAAGGAGTTTCTCGTCCTAATCTTCGGGAATTCCTACGAGCCACACATAAGTCTTGTATTTCTCACTTCCTCACAAGGCTTTATGATACATGGAATTAAGAAGCGCTGCTCCGGTGCTCTGGGTTTGTAAATGGGTCTGGGGATTCGCTCTCTTTGCACCGATACCTTGGAAAGGATCCTCTCACTTTACACAATCAATGTGTGTATCGTGCATCTTGAGTGTGCGCCTGGTTTGTCTGGCGGCTGAAAACCAACACTGTAAGTCATATAGTACAAAAGTGCTACCTGTGGGCATTCGAAGATTTTATTTAGTTTTTTTAAGTATGTGATCCTTTGATGTTGCACTTACTGGATGTTCCCGACACGTTTTGCCGGCAAAAGTGCTAAAAAGTTCTTCACCAAAGTGCATGTATAAATAAAAGCATTTAACTATCATTAAGTGAAGTAATAGGACTGAGTGCGGCAGCGTCCTGTCTCCCGGACACGGGGACCCGAGAAGTGCGATATTCTTGAGATGTTCGCTGATGCTCTGGATGGCAGCTCGTTCGCTGAGTCAGGCTGCGTGGACTGCATTATGTAACAGGCTTGGTTGACCCTGGGCCCAAAATCCAAGTCCCAGGACCGGAGCCCTTACAGCTCTCTGCCAGAGGTTTACTGAGTCAATTATAGCACACTTAGCCTGCGTAAACATCAGTGTTTAACATCTCTGCAGATTGTCTGTTTACATTCATGCAACTGCAAGTCATCAGAGTGCATGCGTTTGGGTGAGGCAGCCCCCCTCCCCAGGAACAACAAAACATTTATTATTTACCAAAAGACACACAAGCAGCCCCATTCTGGGTTGAGTAATACCTGCATTGTTCTCAGTCGAAGATTGTCTTCACCTCCGAGTGCAGTGATCGCCTGGTAACACAGAAAGACTGTGATGTCGTCACGTCACTGAAAGGCAAATCGGTGGATACAGGAATATTTAAAGATGCAGAATTTCAATTTTCCGTTCCAGTTCATTAGGGCAGCTGTGACAGCACTGCGTGTGTTTGTGTGCGCGCGTGTGTGTGTG
>JAODKF010000051.1:15164066-15176019 GCA_026779585.1 Mormyrus proboscirostris
ACCCCCCAGCCAATGTCCCAGTGCTCCAGTCCAAACAGCAGCAGGCCCAAACCGCCAGCTCCTCTGCAACACTGGTACCACAAGCACATCTGTTATATGTCAATGGATTAAATTGAGCTCTGAAGACCTGACCCATTTCAAGCCCTTCACGGCTAAATAGCCAAAGCTAATCCTCCAACAATTAAACATGCAGCCCATTAGGCACAGTTACAGCAAAAAAGTTTCAAACTAAGCAAAAAAAATACCTCTCAAAATGTAATGTATTAAATAGATTCCTTAAACTGACATTCCACATTGACATATAATTTTTGAGACCATTTCCTTTGAGTGATTCTAATTATGTTTGTAGTATTAATTAGCAAACTTTGCAGTTTGCCAATGTTTAAGATGCACAAACTGGTGACAGCACAATTTGCTCTGGTTCTCTCGTAGTCAATGGTCTCACTGCTCAAACTGTTAAACGCTCTAAACTTTACTCTCTTTAAACCATGTTACAGGTTATCCTGTGGTGTTGAGATTCTGTAATTCCGGCCTCTACCCTTTTTCCCAAACACCGCGATCAAGCCTCTAGCCTTTAGCATAGACCTCACACACACTAGGATTCTCAAATATGCAGTCTAGTCTTTTTAGCCAATAGCAAGTCCTTCGTTTCCCTTTCAGCCAATACGAACATAAGAAATTTACAAACGAGAGGAGGCCATTCGGCCCATCATGCTCATTTGGGAAGAACTTAACTAATAGTTCAAAGTTGTTAAAATATTATCTAGATCTGATTTAAAGGAATACAGGATTTTAGTTTGTGCTACACTAGCAGGAAGACTATTCCATACTCTAACAACATGCTGTGTAAAGAAGTGTTTTCTCAAATTCATTTTTAAAATGTTCCCCCACTAATGGCCACAAGTTCTAGTATTTAAACTAATATTGAAGTAGCCATTTGGCTGAACAGCATCCAGACCTGTTAGAATCTTATATACCTGGATCATGTCCCCCCTCAGTCCCCTTTGCTTGAGGCTGAACAGATTCAGCTCAGCTTTATCACAGATCTTTGTGACCCATTTCTTGCTGCTCAGAATTTACAAAAATGCTGCTGCCACTAATGTGGCAAAAACCACTTGAGCGAATTAAATCCAATGCAGTGTTAACCCCTCGCGGCACATGTCCATGCTGCACCCCTCGCGGCACATGTCCACGCTGCGCCTGTGCTGATCAACAGGAGTCGTCATGCATCTGTGTGTGAAATATCAGCACCTCTATATAAGTATGTGTGTTATTGCAATGTTGCTGTTGGCGCCCTTTCGTCCTTTGTCATGTTACCATTTACACTCTGAACTGAACACCAGGGCATGTGCGTATGCATGCATGAGCACACAGGGGGTAGGCAACACCTTTAAAGGTGTGCAGGGAGGCCCATGTTGGAAGTGGTGTTTATTTTTATGTCCTGAGCAGCAGAGGAATGATTTCTCACACCACAAAGTGATCTGTAACATTGGATAAACCGCATTACAGGAAGCGCAGGCAATCTGCGGTAGGTTAATCGTTTTCCAGTACTTGAGCTTAAAGGTGTCAGATTATTCAACAAGGAAATGTTTAATTAAATATTTCTCACCACTATAGCATTCAAACAAATCTTGTTGATCATTAAAATGTTCAATTTTTTGTTAAACTGATTTCCTGATGTCTTTTTTTTTTTTCTTGTTCTCAGTTGAATTGTTTTGCAATTAATGTGTAAAATGTTGCAGGAAACTGGCAGTACTGGTCATTTGATAAAATGTCATGCGTGTTATTTGATATAAAGTCAATAAATCAGGATCAGAATTCAAATTGATTGGGGGGGGGGAATGGGGGAACCCTCTTAAGAAAAAGGCAACCATTTTAAAGCTCCCCACCCCCTCAACTCCCGCTCCAAACTTACTGCTCTGTGATGTACACCAGTATTTCTCAAACCAGTGCTTGGAGACCTCCAGACAGCTCACATTTTTGCTCCCTCCCAGCTCCCTGCCAGGGAGCAAAAATGTGGACTGTCTGGAGGATCCTCATGGACTGGGTTGAAAAACACTGCTATACAGAGTCCCAATGAGAAGATGTGACTATGAAGAACCCAACCCAGCTTCCCACTATCACATTTTGAAGGGAGTAGAGCCTCAATGACCGTTGACGCCACACAGAGCAGTGTGTCGGACATGTGTGTTTATAAGAAAAGTATGTTATACTGTGCTGTACAGAGGTGAATTATTTGTGGACTGTTTCTTTATTGTTGCTGCCCACATCATCGTCCTGGTTTAGGAAGTGATATGACCCTGTGTGTTCTCTCCAAATGCCACATTGACTATGTATTTCCTGTAGCTTCCAGTGCCAATCCTACAGGACTCCAGCAGTTCCACCCAGGTAATCAGTCCAGAATCATCACATTACTCGTTTACAACCTTGCGATTTAATGTGTGTGTGTGTGTGTGTGTGTGTGTGTGTGTGTGACAGAGAGAGAGATTTTTTTCTTTTCTGTGTCACATGCTGAATGTCATGTGCTGTAAATGCTGAATGTTTGTTTACAGTGTTATGCCTAACGGCACACAGATTTTACCGATTCCCGCATCTCTTCTTCATCTTCATGTTAGCCTGAAGCCAGCCGTCCAAAAACGAATGGACTTGTTAAAGCCCGCTGATCGAGACGAGGCCGTAACAGAGCGGTTCGCTCAGGCGGCGCACCACGATTCGATCTTCAGCTAAACTACGTTAATCTGTTTCTCCTAATGCATTCTTAGCCAACTTGCACTTCTAGGGAAAAGTGAGTTTGAGATAAAAATTACAGCGTGCCTACAGATCTTCCCGGTTTAATTATGGAGGGCTTTAATTAAGTATCCACGGCTCTTGTTGAAGACTGAAAAACAATGTCAAGGCTGTAGTGGCAGCGCCAGCTGGAATCCCTCGTCCTGCATGTGTATGGCTGCTTTGTGTTTGTTTGTGTGCTTGTTGGTTAGTTTCAGTTTGTTTGTGGGCTTGTTGACTGGTTGGTATTTGTTTGTGTACCTGTTGGTTAGTTTCTGTTTGTTCGTTTGTGGTCCTGTTGACCAGTTTCTGTTTGTGTGCTTGTTGACCGGTTTGTGTTTGTTTGTGTCCCTGTTGGCTGGTTTGTGTTTGTTTGTGTGCTTGTTGGTAAGCTTATGTTTGTTTGTGTGCCTGTTGACCGGTTTGTGTTTGTTTGTGTGCTTGTTGACCGGTTTGTGTTTGTTTGTGTGGCAGTTAGCTGGTCTGTGTTTGTGTGTCCTTCGGTTGGTTCATGTTTGTTTATGTGTCTGTTGTTTGGTTTGTGCTTGTTTGTGTACCTGTTGGTTTGTTTGTGTGTCTGTTGACTGGTTTGTGTATGTTTGTAAGTCTCTTGGTTGGTTTGTGTTTCTTTGTGCTCCTGTTGGCTGGTTTGTGTTTCTTTGTGTGCCTGTTGGCAGGTGTTTGTTTGTTTCTTTGTTTTTATGATTATACCCTTCCAACACTGACTGCGTAATTCTGTCTTTTGCTTGTCTGTCATCCAGGAGCCCTGCAAGGACTGCTCCCAGGGACTCCCAGGGGTCCCCGGCATGGGAAGCATGAAGGGGGAGAAGGGAGAGCAGAGCAGGCCCGGCCCATCGGACGGCTGTGAATGGGTAAGGGAAAAGCATGAGAATTGACAGGGCTGAGGTGGGGGTTCAAATCATGGAGAGGGTTAGGGGAGAATGTCGATCTTCAGGATGGGGTGGGGAATGATGCACAGTGGCAGGATTTGGATGGGGATGAAACTGGCAAAGGGATTCTTCTTTTCTCTGTTAGGGAGTTTTTGGTTCCTCTCCATTGCCTTCTGGCTTTCATTCTTTTCATCTGTATACATGATGTAATGATGGATCTTGACACACCCTTGTCAAGTGCCTCAGAAAACCTCTGGTGTGAAAAACACTATATAAAAATAAATAGAATGTAAGGTATGGGGCGAGGTCTGAGGCCTGCCCTGGGGGGCTGCCCTCATGGTACAGATGCTCTGCCACTGAGACTGTTTTGCCGCTTCCCTCTCGGTGCCTATGGAGTGACTGTTTATTCATTCTTACTTATTTTAGGGCTGTCAAATGATTCAGTCCTTAAAATTGTGATTTATTGTTCATACTGGCGATTAATCCCTCGATTAATTGCAAAACTTGATGATTAATCGGACATGTTGCAAGACCATCCAAAAAAAATTTCTACAGATTGTTAGGTATATAACGTTCATTTATTCCGAATAGAGGTCTTAAAAATAAAGAAAAAAATAAAAGTAAAGCAGCTAAGACTTAAAAGCATTTCAAGAAATCGACTCAATCAACTTTTTTTCTCAATTTTTGACATTGCTTTCAAACCAGTAGGTGAATGATTAGGAAGAAATAAAAAATCTAGATCAAAAACCTATTTGGCAAATGGCTCTAAAAACAGAAGCCTGACAACCATTGACTGAATTGATTCTCATTTTAATGTATCACCCTTCGATAAAATAAAACAAACATGGCAAATTACAATATTTTTATTCTATGAGCCATCTGGCAATTTTTTAAAGTGAAACGAACCCAGTAACAATGTTTCCTCAACGTTCCCCTTCGTCAGCTTTCCCATGAGACTGTGTTGTTAATTGTAGCTGTGAATTCTGGGATTTGTTGCTATGTCACGACCACAGCTCCCGCATTGTTTACAACCAGGGGAGAATACTATAGGTCCCTATAAAAAAAAAAAAAAGTTGCTCATACTATTCTTCCAGTGGCGTATCAAAATGAATACAATCAAAGAAATAGTAATGAGGTATGACTTGAAAATTAACACTAATGTGTTCACTTTGACAGCCCTAATTTATTTATGTATATATTTATTTTGCAGTGTTTTGAAAGACTACAGAGAGAACAATCCACGTTTCCTGTGAGTCTGCTTGTTTGAGTTCCTCTGGGACATTGGGTTCTTCCTCTTGGCAATGATCTAATTGAGGGACAGTGAGCTTGCATCCACCATGGGTGTCTGCTTTGTTTGGCTGCCTAAGCTTCTGTTTGAGAGGCTGCCTTATTGTGCTGGACTCATTCTTACATTCTGTCCTTGGTTCTGAGTGCTGGCAGGGTGATGGTTCGAGAGCTTCTGGAACAGATCAGCCTGTTGCCTGGATGTATCTATAAATGCATCCAGTGATTGTTCTGTTGATGCTAAAATAGCTTTTTGTATCTGGGGTACAGCCCAGCATTCTGCGTTATACAGAGTCCTTCTCAAGGGGGCTCGTGTTTCTTTTCTTCAGGGTAACAACGGCGGACCAGGCTGTGCAGGAGTTCCTGGCACGCCAGGCATCCCAGGACAGCCAGGCCTGAAAGGAGAACCGGTGAGACCAGAAAAGATGGTTAAGGGCATATACAGATGTGTATATAGGGGCGGGAGTATGGGCCATGCTGAAAACTGATTGGACCCAGTCCCTGTCACTCACCAACTCAACACACATCATTGGCATGAATATATAGGGCACATTACTCCAGGAGTGCTCAGATTTTTCCCTCTGCACTCTTTCTTCATGGCTCCTATGGGATTTTTTGTGTTTAGCTCCCCTGCTACATACATGGTCTTTCCAGCCCATAATACAGAACCGGTTTTTAGTAGCAAGCTGTGATTGGCTGAAATACTGTAGGCGATGTCACTCATAACAGGAAATGTTCTTTTCACCCGTAGGGTCCTCAGGGTCAAAGAGGATTTCCTGGGGCCCCCGGGAACATGGTAAATCCCCACAGAATATAATTAATCAAATTCAGTGCTGTTGATCCGTCAGGTTTTACTGCAGTGGAGTAGTTGTCATTCTAAGGGCGATTGTATCATTTTGGCATCATTTTACTGACAATAAGAGATGAGATGGAGTGTAACGGTTATTTGTATTATCAGCTGCTTCACCTGACTTATGTTTTTTCTTCCAGTTGTCTGGCTTATTTAAGTGTTTAGGTGTTTTCATTAACAGAAAAATGCATTAAAAAGTAATGGTTTGCTGAAGTCATGGAGCCCCCTTGCGTAAGGATTCAGAACTGCACTGAAGCTCACGTCATTAGCACATTGGTAATTTTGTGTAGCAGTGCTGCTGGTTTAGCGAGGAGGCTGATCTAATGGTTCGGGGTGATCTGCGTGTCGCCTTGGAGTATTTTTAGTTTGTTTACTTTGGTGGGAATTTGTATTGCTTTGCTTCTTCTGTCTTGACAGTGGTTAAAGAGTGGCATCTTCTCACCTTTAGACATCCAGATCCATCCCGCTAACTACCTGTCTGTTTTCATAGGGCCCCCCCGGGTTCCCCGGCCCTCCAGGCTCCTCTGGATTATCTGTAAGTTTCTGCAATGGGATTTCCGCTCCCCACTCACCCCCCCCCCCCTCGATTCACTCAGCTATAGGACTCAACCTGTCAGGCAACTGCTCTAAAGTAAATAGACAGCAGGCTTCCATGAAACAGTTTCTGACTGTCTTTCTATCCTGCTGTCGAAGATGAAAACACTTGGTTTGCTAGCCTCAGTTAATAATGTTTACGCTTAAAATACACAAACACATCCAAAACCGAAACGCATCCGAAACTCGTCCAGCCATTTTTTTCAACAAAGCAGAAGCTTAGCATTTTTTGGTGCCCCCCTTACCAGCAGAGGACACTGAATTCAGCACGGTGGCAGGGTTCCATCTTCCTTGGTATATGTCCTCATTTTGGACTGATAATAACTTCCCATGAGTTTGAGATGAGCTTTTTTGAATACGGCTCAATTTATCCCTGTTGCGCACCGTCTTTCTCTCTCTTCTGAAGCTTGCGGCACAATCTATTAGGATATTCAGCTTAGTTTCTTTCCTATTGTGTTCCAGCTTAATAGCGTCTCTCGATGGTTAGGTGAACAAGCTCCTCTGAGCTGCAGTCTGACATGGATCTTGTAATTACCCAGATATACAGGCTTTGAGAAGCTTTCTTCCCTCCAATGATTATAGAATGAGAGAATTGACGCTGGGTGTACAACGAAGAGCAAAAGACAATATGAGTGGTTTTCTCAAAAGATGTCAGCCTGTCGCTGGCCTTTAAAGCATGAAAATGAGATTAGGAAATCATGAATATTTTAGTCACGGTTTTTAAGCACCTATCTGTGTATTCCAGTGAATGACAATATAACGTCCCGCTGTCCTCTGTCATGTGATCTCTGTCGCTCCCGGCAACGCCCTACATCCTCATCTCAAAGCGGTACCTGTTCCCGCACCAGCTCTTCGAGGGACAGTGTGTCTGTTTGTTTTGTACACGCATATCTTTGCTCAGGAAACTGAACTAACAGATTTTCCCGGAGTTATCTTTCGGTGTGACGAAGTTCTCTTTCATTTCTTCAGCAATGAATATCTGCTGGCCCTCGTACCAAAGCTTTCATTAGCCTGTCGGTTTGGATACCACTGAGAGGTGGATGCATTGATTTAAAAAAAAAAAAAAAAGCAGCACATAAACGCACATTTTTCTAAAGAAGTAATATTTGAAAACCTTATCAGATTTCTTCTGGGAGACCCTGCTGTTGCCTCGCCGGTTATGTCACCCATTTTTATGAATTGCATTGAAAAGTGAGTTTCAGTGTGTCTGTCCCCAGACAGTAAAGGTGATATCTGAACGGTGTTACTTTATTTACTCTGAGTATAGACAAGGAGCCCTGAAATAAATAATTTAGCTGATTACTGCTTCTCGCTGGGGGAATTGGCCCAGAGGAAATGTCAGTATCATGGAGAACAGATAACTAACGTGGATGAAAGATGAGAATGGGGGGCCACTGGTTCATTACACAGCTGGGGGGCACCCAGAAAGGGCAAGGGGAGCCGAGCTGCCATGGTCCTATTGGAGCTCAGGGCCCATGGAAGGGACAGCATGTATGACTGTCACCAGAAGGCTGCTGGTTCAAATCCCAGAGTGATGTCACCACTGGGCCTTAACCCCCCACCTGCTCCAGGGACTGGCTGACCCTACTTTCTCAAAAAATGTCCGTTGCTTCGCATAAAAGCATCTACTACATAAATATGATGCAGCAATTGCATTCTGTTACCCCCCTTATATTAAGTTAACAGCCCCCCCTTGTCTTACCTGGGGAGCAATGTGTGGCTCAGTGGGTTATGACACCATACCTGTGATCAGAGCATTGCCAGTTCAAACCCTAATGATCAGCGTAGTGATGTCATCATTGGGCACCTGAGCAAGACCTTCAGCCCCCAGCGTATTCCAGTGACTGTATGTGGCTTTGGATTGCAGTGTCTGATAATTAAATAAAATGTGGGTGTTAAATGTCTCACTAGAAACACACCGGTAAGATGATAAAAGTTATGCAAAAGATAACAATGTAAATGACTAAAGGAACAAACTCCATGACTTGCTCACTTTTCTGCCCCCCCCCCCCCCCCGGGTCAGCAAGGAGAGAGGGGACTCCCTGGATTCGTCGGCCTGAAGGGTGAACAGGTCAGTGCCTCAGTACCTAGGTGTGGTGTGCGACTCTGTGTGTTAAGACACGGTGCTTGTGATCAGAAGGTCACCAGTTAAAATCCCTTGGAATCCTCGTATTCTTTCTATGTATCATAGTTCATAGTTTGGTTCAGCTCAAATCCCAGGGTCGGCAGAGTCATGTCACCATTGGGCCCCTGAGCAAGGCCCTTAACTGCCAGTCTGACCCTGTTACCTCAACATGTATGTCGCTTCGGATCAAAGTGTCTGTTAAATCAATGTATAAGTACACAGAAAAGCGAGTACTTCTGTAAAGCTGTTGTGAATGATATTCATGGAACTTTCTTTAGGGTAACTTGCTGTACCATGTCACAGCAGCAGATGCTAGTATGTAATGTGAGAAGTGTGAGCATATTAACTGATTATTTTAACATTTATTTATGCTTCCCCTGGGGTGATCCGTCATACTTTATTCACCTTTGAATTAGTAAATTGAATTGTTAATTCACGTGGGTTTTTTAATTTTCTTTTATTACATTTCCATCTCCGCAGTAACCAGCTACTCATTCAAGCGCAATCACCAAATACGCTGTTACGTTAATTAGATGGCGCGGCGTCGCAGCCCATTACGAAATTGTTGCTGCCTTGATATGGACGATCGCTACCTGTGCAATGAATGCTTAGGTTCACATCATTTCTGTTGTGGTCATTTTCAAAGCCGCATATTCATAGTAAACTGTAGTCTTGTGCCTTGTGTCCCATCGTTCATCTCACTCTCTGCCAGGGTCCTCCGGGGACGCCCGGCTATCCGGGATCCATGGGATCCCCTGGTCTCCCGGTAAGACCCCACCCTACTTGTATGTGGTACATATTACGCATTTCATATTACATATTTCATATTACATGTGTTCATGTCTCAGTGAGTTGCTAACTAAGTCTCATTTGGCTGTCGTGCACAGTGACAATAAAGTTTTGAATCTTGAATGACTAGCCACTCCCTTACACAGGGCCTGAAAGGAGAGCGTGGCCAATCTGGTGCAGTAGGACAGAAAGGAGAATCGGTAAGTGTTCCATTGCAGAACATTCTCATTATCTGATATTTCAGTGTGAGCCAAATGAAGCTTCATGAACCATTTGCTGTATTTTTTGACCCCACTAGATGGTGCTCTTGGTTTACTTTGGGGCCCTGCGTTGAGCCCTTTTATGAAGAGACAACCATCTAGTGGGGTCAGAAAATACAGAAAATGGGTCACTTGGGCTTCATTACCTTTTTGTTTTCCCTTCAGGTGACTAGTTTTGTATTTTAAAAGCACACATTTTGATTCTCGTGGACTGGTATCCCATACAGGCCAGTGCTTGTGAACCCATTCAGTGGCATAGGCGGCCACCTAGGGCGCCATCTCCTGAGGGGGTGCCAACTTAGTGAGCCAATTTCAGTTTGTGTCAGATGGTGCCTGCGCACTAGACGTACTTGCCCTGGGGCGCCTGTGAGACCCTTGATCAGCACTAACTGGTGGATTTTAGCATCTAAATGTGTTTTTCCTTCCTTGACTTGTTGGCGAGGGAATTTCACAAACAAACTGACGTTATAATGCCTCAGAGATGGTGCACTGCCTATCTGTGCAGCTGTGGTGAGCAGAATAGCTACTGGGCATCACCTCAGTCCTGCAGCCCTGCTGGGAAGTCTCGTCAGTAGGCTAGCAGCTTCGGAGACTGTGGCATGTCGGTGACTCGCCTGCATGCCTTGCCTTGCCAACTCAAAGGCTTTATCTTGGCAGGGACCTCCAGGAATGGCAGGGTTGCAGGGACCTCCAGGAATGACAGTGAGTGTGAAATCCCGTACACGCTCTTCTCTTAGCTAAATGTCACTAGTTTGTTATGCTGCTGTAACCTTTATAGTAAAGCAGAAAACCCAGTCCATGTCTTATACCATATAGGGACCTAAAGGAGAGATGGGAGTGGCAGGGACCCCTGGACTGAAGGGAGATCAGGTAAGAGTGTAATTGTCCTAGCCTTGAGTAATTGAGATATGAGTGTAATTGTCCTACATCTGGGTAATTGAGGTAGAGTGTAATTTTCTTAGCCTTGGGTAATTGGCATATGAGTGTAATTGTCCTCGTTCTGGGTAATTAAGGTAGAGTGTAATTGTTCTAGCCCAAATCAAATTATACTGCAGGTATAATCTTACATTTCACTTCTAAAGCAACACAGTAAAGCATACATTAATGTGGATGACTATCAAGATGTCACTTGAAAAGGTGTGTTTTTAATCAAGTAGAAGCAGAATTCTGGATTGTAGACCATGATTGAGAATGAAAACATGCATTTTCACTCTTTTTATTCCCAATATATTCAGGGCTTCCCAGGACCACCTGGATTCCCAGGACAGCAGGTGAGTGACATCGTACGGTGCTGCTGCTGACATCGCATGGCGCCTCTTTCAGCTTGTATTGCTAAGAGCGTGTCTCTGTATCATAGGGGCCCCCAGGATTCCCCGGCAAAGCTGGCGCCCCCGGATCCCCAGGGGCACCGGCAGAAAAGGTTCACGTTCAGCCTTGTCAATTTTCCCCAACGGCAGATGCATATGGAAAATGTCCCTAGGAGTTCTTAATTAATGTTTTTGGTTCCCATGGTGATACCTCAGTCTGTTCTGTTACATGTGTCATTGAATTAACAAGAACCCCATTGGACCCGGAGGTGCTTCTAACCTGCTTTATATTTGCCTCTTTTTTCATCAGGGTAGCGAAGGTCCCCGGGGCTCTCACGGGCCCCCAGGTGCTCCTGGGGCCCCCGGGCCCCCCGGAATGCAGGTGTGTGCCCCAGAACAGCTTGGTGATGATCTGGATGGCCGGAGGGGTTTCATTACAGAATTTTTTAGGATTCTCCATGCCTTTGTGTGTGATAACAGGGGCCTCCAGGAATGGAAGGCATGGATGGGAAGCCCGGGAAGCCTGGTCTGCGGGTAAGAAGGGGCTCTTGCTATTTCATGGTTTGCTATTGATCCTTTATTCCAGTGACTGTCTCATTACTAATGTGATTCCGAATCAGGGGATATAGGCAGAGGTGGAAAGTTCAGGTCCAGAAAGTACAAATCCAGACCAAGGTTTTGTTTCAACCAACCAGCTGAATACTATGTAACTCTGTAACAACTGGTTGGTTGAAACAAAACCTTGGTCTGGATTTGAAGTTTCTGGACCTGAACTTTCCATCTCTGGATAAAGGCATCAGGGGAAATAGCAGCAGAAATGAGGGGCCAATATTTAGCAGGTGATTCAACAGAAAACCCACCTGACTGCGTGGCAGTGAAGATTCTCGAAGAATAAATCTTTAGGATAGATTAATATGGAAGCATGAATATACCCTACAGATAATGTAGATCAGCCGCAGGTAGATGAGGCTGATTCTTGTTTACGCTTTTGGGAAGGATTTAGGCCTTTATTAAGACACAGGCAATCGGGATACTGTTGAGCAGGTCTGTGTGTGTAGAATTTAAGTTAGAGGAAGTCATCATTGGAG
>JAODKF010000051.1:15176074-15209119 GCA_026779585.1 Mormyrus proboscirostris
GGGGGCTAAGGTAGCATTTTGTCAGGGGGCCCAGAATCTCTAGCTGTTCCCCTGGATGTCATATAATGGCTGCTCTATTAAATCCTTGCTGAGAATTCCCTTTCGGGACCGTGACCTCACTTTAAGAACGATGTAACTGCTGGGGAGAGTTTAGTGAGGATGACACAAATGCTTCACGGATTAAAGGGTTACCTTAAAAGATCGGGTCGGAATGACTCTATCTCTGTAATCTTGGATAGCTGGCGATGGAACGGGAGTACAGAAACTCGAGGGGAAGTGGGTGCAGTGCAGCCAAAGATTTCTTTAAGGTTTTAATGTGTACTTTAATGCAAATTCACAAACAGCACAAATGGAAACTAGTTAAGGAGCACTTTAGATAAGAGCAAAGAAAATGTTATTTTATATAAAGGGAAGCGGCACTGGGGGCGGAAAAAGCTTCCTGCTAGTGCAGACGAGATAACGCCCCTGGAATCATTCATGTCGACCCGATTTTACCAGCGGGTAGATTTCCCATATACAAACAAGCATCAGCATTTAATAGCCTCCTCTGAAGATTAATGTGTATGTCTTCGCTTTCCAAAAGGGTATCCAGGGTCTCGTGCCTTTTTAGCCTTTGAAGTCTCATATTTCTGCTCTGTGCTCTTCTGGGCGATTACAGTAACCTTTAAATATTTGTGTACCACTGCGGATCGCTGTCACAGAGTCCGCTTGCTTCTGGTTCTGTGCTTCCCCTCAAAGCTGTCTTCTCTGGCAGGGAGACCCAGGACCGGCCGGCCCAATGGGACCGAGAGGGCTACCGGTACGTGGAGCTCTTTACCGGGTTTGATCGTTTTTTTGTTACCTCTCACAATTGTTCACATTTCCATGCAGGTGCCTTAATTAGCATATAGCCGATAATAATGTTTTTCTTAATGTTTCTTCATCCGTAGGGATTCAAGGGTAAAACGGGACACGTTGGCTTCCCAGGAATGAAGGTCAGCCATGGCTATAGATTTGCGGTGTCATTATGGGCCGAACTCAATATCCTGTCATTCCCGCGGAAAAAGATCCGATTCAGTAGCGCGTGTCAGCTCCTGGCTTTTGTCATGGTGCTAATGGAGACCCGTGCGGCTCTTCTTTTATTTGTCCTCCCACCCCCATCCCCTGAAATAGGGAGATATTGGCCCTCAGGGGCCCCCTGGAGCCTCAGGACGACCTGGACCGGAGGTGAGCCGTGAGCGTCTGACATTACCTTAAGCCAAGCTGTCAGAGGGATAGCAGATCCGGTCTCACTTTGCATCTTTGCTTTTCAGGGGGAACCTGGAAATCCAGGCTCACCCGGCCCCCCAGGATCTCTTGGACACATCGTGAGTAGCTGATTTGGGATCCGGGTCCGGTGTTTTCGTTACTCTGCTTGCCCGTCCTCTTCTAAGAACAGAGAAAAAGAAAAAAAACCTTGCTCTGTATTTGCATATTTCATAGACTTTGGCACTGAAACACTTATGGACTCGGTTGGATCAGTCATCACGCTAAACCAATTCTGCTAACCTGGGAGCAACCTATTAAATTACAGTAAAATCAGCGCTATCCAGAAACGCTAATGTCCTTCTACTGCGAATGTTTGTGCTCAATTAGAAATCCTGTATAGAAAACAGGGACTTTTAGTGTGCGTGGTTTCTAGAAGAGTTTTGTCTGCCTTTTCAGGGACTTCCTGGATCCATTGGCCCCCCTGGTCCTTCAGGGCCCCCTGGGCTGGTAATCGGCCATCTCTGCCATCACTCTGTCATCCTATCAGTTGCTTCATTCCATGCCTGACTGTATGTGCATCCGCATGCAGGGGACAAAAGGTGACAAGGGTCAAGCCGGGGAGAGAGGCCTTCCTGGCATGGGGGGCCCACCTGGGGCGCCAGGGCATCCAGGCCTAATGGTCAGTGCCGGAATCCATCAGCGTCATCCACTGCATCATGTGTAGTCAGATGTCTAACAGCCATATGCATCTGGATTGTAGAAGATTCCTGGACCATATGGGACAGGAGAACTGTGTTCTGCTCCGTGTTAGTTCTGTGTTCAGGCTTTCAGCATGGATGTTGCCGCGTCAGCATGCAGACAGCTGATGAACAGATGCATACAGTATGTGCCGTCCATAAGGAAGGAAGTGACTGGGTTTTTTCCAACTGTGTCCCTAGGGAGAACCAGGAACTGATGGTGCTTCAGGGAAGGATGTGAGTGTTCGGCCCGCTTGTTCGGTCGCTGTTATTTTTGGGTGCTCGGTTAAGTGGCATTCCAAAATGGGGTCAACGCAACGTAAGCAAAAACGCCCGTCAGACTCTCTCTGGTGAATTTCCTGTACCGCTGACGAGAGGTGATGTACGTAAAGTTACGCTTCAGGTAACGTCGTTGCCCCACTCACTTGGGTGTCTCCCCGCTTTAGGGAGCAGCCGGTCAACCGGGGGAAAGCGGCCACCCAGGTCAGAAGGTAGGAGTCCACCTGAGGGCAGACTCTCAGTCATGGGACGGCTGGTTGCCACGGGAGGTGTCTCATGTGCCGCAAATGGCATGTTGCATACTAGCCTGTTCAGTTGTATTCATCTCATTCACCTTACATAACTTCTCGACACAGGAATTAACTTCTTCTCGGTCTATTGCTGGAACAGCACTGCCTTCTGTCACAGTGCATCCGCTGCCCTGTGACATGACAGCAGAATGTATCGATGCTGTTTTTAGACCTTTAAAAAAAAACAGCGTCAGCTGGCTTGTGGTGGAAGCTGTCAGCACCTCTGCATGCGTCTCCCGTAGGGCGAGGCAGGTGCCCCCGGACAACGAGGCCCTCCCGGGGAACGTGGTCGTCCCGGTCCGCCTGGGGGTGGATTCTCCTCCAAGGATTCCAGCATGGGCATGATTGGGCCAGCAGGACCTCGAGGGGAGAGGGGGGGCAATGGGCAGCCGGGACAGGCCGGACCCCCTGGGCCTCCGGGTTTACCTGGAGCCGACGTGAGTGGCCAATCCCAAAATTCTGCTCCCGTTTGTTTCAGAGTGATCATGAACACGCGCGCGGGCATTACGCTAATCTCCGCAGCATGTTTAAAAACGAGACCATTTATTTCGGGAGCATTATGACGCAAGGACCCAGAAAGATGCCAGGCTAACAGCATTGTGTTCTTCCGTAGGCGGTGGTCAACTATGATGAGATCAAGAACTTCATCCGTCAACAAGTCATTAAGATATTTGATGGTGAGTTTGTTTGGTGACTGTCTGTATGGACAGATACATGCTTTTTATGTGCCTGGATATTGACAAGAGGTCTGGAACAGCAGCTCTGGACCCACATCATTCCTTGGTTAGCAAGTTACGATAGAATTAGATAAAAGTCATCGACGGGAGGGCAGGTGGTGATGATAGGAAGTTGTCAAACCATTAAGGGTGGGCAAATTAATTTTTTTTGTGAAATACTGGTCTAGTAGTTTCTTACAGCTGGGTTTTAAAGACGTTAGTGCCATTACCTGGCAGTGTGCTGTAGAAGGTGTACGTCCAAACCATATGGTCGCTTTAGGGCCCAGTGCCTGACCGGCATTTGTCTCTGTCCGCAGAGCGCATGGCCTACTACATGTCCCGCATGCAAATGCCCGTGGAGATGGTGTCGGCCCCCGGTCGGCCAGGCCCTCCAGGCAAGGATGGCACACCTGGCAGGCCGGGCTCCCAGGGGATACCGGGGCTGCCAGGGCAGATCGGCCGCGAGGGACGCCAGGGACCCATGGGACCCCCAGGTGAGGGAGCTGAGCCAGGAAGCACCTCTGATCTGATCTGAGATGCAGCCATCCTGCTTCAACCTGTCCATCATCATCATTATCATTATTATTATAGTTGTTTTTTGTCATTGTTGCTATTTTGTTATTATTATTATTATTATTAGTATTACTAATAAGGCAACATGTTTTTCGAAAAATGCCACTCATTTTTCTCACTTGACGTCTTATTGGAGGAGCACAGATATTTCCTGAAATCCCGCTGCAGTTTCTCAGCTGTGGACAATTTAGATTTCCTGCATCATAGTTCTTCTAGGATGAGGTTCTGGTGTCCCATAGTTGTGTGGTAACACTTTGGGGGGGGGGGGTCTCTATACAGGTGCTCCAGGGGTTAAGGGAGAAAAGGGGGACAAAGGTGTTGGGGAGATGGGAGACACAGGCCCTCCTGGAGCTCCAGGTAAGACACGTGTGGTGCTGAGGAACAAAGGATATTCATCTTTAAGGACTGTAGGTTGCCAGTGAGTAATGTTTAGCTTCTCATTAACTCTCTGTTGCCTGTTCCCCCCTCTCACTTCCCCCACTGTTCCAGGTGTTCCAGGTTCACCAGGTTATGGAAAAATGGGACCTCCAGGTCCGGTGGGACAGCAGGGTATTCCAGGCATTCCAGGTCCCCCCGGAACCCCAGGGAATCCAGGCAAGGAGGGTCGGTGTAACCCTACGGACTGCTTCAGTGCCATGCCTGTAGATTACAGTCCCAAGGGCCCCCCCAGAAAGGGCCCTATGTACTAGGGGGGGTGGGGAGTGAATGAACCAGGACTATTCCAGCACAATTGGATTTGCATGGCTGCGAGCACTCTGGGAATTCCTTCATCGTTTCAAATCGATTCCCTAAACTATATCCAATGCCCCCATCAATTAGCTGAAACTGGAACACCAACCCTTCCAACACAGCCTTGCCTCTTGAGAACCCACCCGTCCTCCGACCTGGATGGAATTTCACACGCATTAAATCCACCTATCTGGGAATCGCCTGGGACTCGGCTTCTTGCAGGACAACAAGGAGAAATCTTGAAGATCACTTTGATAGTTGCATTGCGTTACAAAGAATGGCGAGCTGATCCAAAGTCAAGAGCAGTCAGTGTCCGGTGGTCACATTTCACATTTTCACCTCAGAACATTTCAGTTCTGTTGTTTGATCAATGACCGTCTTTGTTTACAGATTTTTACTGAAATTTTCGTTTCTGGAACCCATTGTTCTGGGCAGGGAGATGCCTATATCACATCGGACAGTGGGATTCATTCCCCATCTTCAGTCAACAGCAGTTGACTGTCCAGAGGGTTTTGTTGGCAAGTGGCAGCTTCTGTGTTTGCTGTTTTCAGTTAAACAAAACTTCACTTAAAGTTTTTTTTTTTACGATAATGGCTCTGATTCTCAAAGCTTACAGGAATTAGCGTACAAGCAGGAGTGGGATGCATCAACATCTTGTTTATTTTTGGAGAGCTGTGTTGTACATAATTTTGTTTATACAGCTCTGTTTTTGATGAGTGATAAATCTGAAGCAGCACAAAGCTCCTCATATTTCTTTTCGGGTTATCCTAACAAATTGGCCTAGGTGAGAATGTTTTTTATAAGATTTTTTTATGAGTGTTCATGGTCTATATATCTTTGTTGTCAGAGAGCATTTTTTCATCGTAGCTACATTTTCTAAACAAGTGCTTGGTTTCTAAAAGGGATCTGCAAGTGAAGCTCACGTTCGTGACGGTTTGACTTGAACTCAGTTGGTCATATTCTTCATTAGCGATGGGTTACTCTTACAAAGCCATGTACTCAGATTTTGTACATTATTCCAGAGCGTCACTATTATTTTTGAACGTGAAATCCCGTGTTCGTCTGGCACTACCTTTTCTCTGAATTCAGTGTGGGGAATGTGTGTTTTCATCTGACTTCCGCTGATCGGTGATCTCCGCGTGTGCACGCAGCAAACTTTCCATCTTTATCGAGCTCACAGAGCGCACTTTCATTCAGCGTTGTTGGTGTTCCTTTGCCAACTCGCTGATTGTATCTATGCCTTACCTGTCAGCTCTCCTCTTGACTCCCATAACTCAAGGTAACCTGGACTTTCCTGCTCGCCACATTGTGCCAAAATGAGTTTCTGTCTCTGGTGTCTTGGGCTATAACCCTCCATCGTAAAACCACTAACTGCAAGCCAAGCTTTGGTGCCGCTATTCCATCACCGGCTCCTGGAAACCATCTAGCCAACACACCATGCACTCACCCTTTCTACGTCCTGTCTGTATGCATTACAAGTCATTGTTTTCTTTTTTATGAAAACTACAAACGCAAATAAATGTTTTTTTTAAGCAGTATTGTCTACATATTGTTAGTATTATTAATTTAATATATGCTTTTGTAGTGTAAACCTTTCTTTAATCTTTGTTGTTTTGTACTTAATCTCATTTGCAACTGGATGTTTACAGATGTAATTTGTAATACGTTTCCCGCTTAAGGGAACAGAAACGTTTTCGCCACTCCTGGGAATTAGACTGTTTACCTACCAGCAGGTCTTTAATCATGGTGCCTCTGGCCAGGTAGTTTGGAAGTTAACAGATATGCGGTCAGCTTCAGCCGAGGAATGCAAGGAGTGTCATAGACATGCTTGTTGCTGCTAGGTTGATGTCCAGATGTCCCTGAAGTGACTGACGGACAGCACAGTATTCTAAAGAACATATTCTCTCAGCAAGAGCCATGAGAAAACTGGCCATTTCCATAGCAACCTGCCTCTCCCCCTTGCGTCTATGTAGTAAAAGCGGCTGTTTTCCCAAACAGCAGCTCAGACTCCCACACTTAAATATGTACCTAGGAATAAAACGTGTTTCTGGGCACCGCATAAGGTTACTCTGTTTCATGCTGAGTAACGACATTGAACACTTTTACAGACTTTCTGCTGTATTTCCCAGCCGTGATTTTATAAGTCTGCCTTGATCGATTGTAAAAGAAATTGGCAAGCGAGGCACGTGGCGGCGCTTTGTGACGAGTCAAACCTCGGCCACAAAGACAGCGTTTTTGTAGTGCTGAAGCTACTTCAGCTTGGCCCGCTCTGTCGGTATGGAGGTTCCAGTTCGCAGATACACTGGCCAGCTGTCTTTGGATTTTAGCTGATGTGACTGGTTTAATATGGAACGTCAGACAAGTGCAACTCAGCGAGTGACAGGCTTTGCCAATTACTAAGAACAGCATCTCCTGCTCGTGAAGTCCTCCGTGACAAGACGCATGTGTGTGACGCCTGCATCCACAGAACGATGAGCCGGTCTTTTTTATACCACCCAGGTACTCTGGATGTATGTTGCTACTAGTAGGTCTTTTCTGAAGTCCCTCAGCACAGAAGTAATCTCTGAGAAATTGGTTTGCGGTGGTTAGAAACATCACACCAGCGGTGAACAACTATGGAGGTGCAAAGAGCACTTTATTGCACAGACAAAACGGGAGAAAGGTAAGAGGAGAAAATCAGTTCAAGCCACAGATTCAAAACGAGACAATTCAATTTCAGATTCGCAGGCGATAGAGAAAAGCGTTCACTTTTATAAAAGGTTCCTCTTTATTGATTCTGGCTCCATGAAACAACCAGGAAAAAATACTATAAGTCTTTACAGTTGAACCAACAAAACAATAAATAGATTTCTGTTAATGAAAATAACTAGATTCCCTTCTTATTTTCAATCATACACGTTGATGGTATGAAGGATGAAACACTAGATCTTATAACATCCTCTTATAATGAAAACACACATTTACAAAGATTTACAGCACGGAATCGTAGGAATTGAGTTGTCTGGACAGCAGAAGTTGAAATCTCAGGTCTAGAAAGCAATAATACAGACCATGATTTTGTTTCAACCAACCAAAAGAGTTACTCTATGACTGTGACTCTTTATAGTCAACTGGTTAGTTGGAACAATATCTTGGCCTGGATTTGTACTTTTTGGACCTGAATTTTCCACCGCTACTGGACAGTTAAGGAAGCGGTAAAGGTTTGTGTCGAGACTCTGCTTGAATGAAGTGAGATTTTGAACTGCACAGACAGGAAAACCATTGAAAGTGAGCTGTCACATGAGGTAATTAACAATACATATAATGTAATAACTACAACATTTTATTGGTTATTTTTGTTTCATACACTTTCATTTTTTTATGCGAATATGTTTATCTTAAATGGATTGGATGAAACTCATGTGACCAGGATGTAGACGAAGAAACAGAACATGCAAAAAAACATGTATAGCACCTTCAATCTCTCTTCTGTCAGTCCAGGGCTATTGACAGCAATGTCAAGGGCGTTAATAGGAATGTTCCTGTGTATGGAGAAGGGGTGGGGCATAGGTGGCAGCAGGGAGATTGGTGGATCCGAAGTGACTAAATGTGCAGACTGTCCAATCACAGACTAGATGGTTTCGAATGGAAGTGGCCGTCCACTCAGACTGGAGGGTGTAACGTCAATCACAAAGGAACGACCCCTCCCACCACAGAAGGGAAGGCGTGTGTGTGCACCAGTCTCTAGGTCTCTCTCATTCTCTGACTCACCAACACTGAGGGCTTATTTTGAGGGCCCCTTGATAGTGCCCGCCTCCTGGAGACGCGGGGAGGTGTAGGCCGAGGCCGCAAGGCAAGCTGCTGCCTCGCAGAAGCCGGGGAGTCCCGGCGGGCCCACCTTTCCGGGGCGCCCTGCTACACCCGCAATGCCCTGCGGGCCTCGCTCACCAGGCCTGCCATCGCGGGCCACGCCGTCAACACCCTGGGGACCTGTGGTGGGCAGGAGCAAAGGCACAAAGCTAAAGGCACCAGGGTCGTGCCCAGGGTCAGGCTGAGACCCAGGCTGGCAAAATCAGGGGCCCCAACCAGCAAAACAGGGGCCCTGCCTCAGGAAAACTGGACAGGTGATATAATATATATAATTATAATTATTATTATAATTATTATTATTATTATTATATACAACATACACATGGAGTGGGTTGTAAGGCCAGTGATTTTATAAGCTATTTAGAGTTGTCCCTCATCCAGACTACAGACACCAGCTGGAGATGTGATCTCACCTGGGATTCCTGGAGGTCCGGGCTGGCCGGGGTGAGGACGACCTGGGTCTCCCTGCGTACCTTTCGGGCCCCGCTTTCCTGGAGGAAGGAGCCATGATGAATTTAGCAAGCAGCAAGTGACGATGCAGTGATGAGGAGAAGATCACCCCAAGGTGTACATTTCTAAATGTCCGATTAGTGTTCATGTATGCACTGGATCAGGGCCGGCATCCATCTTTAAAGTCAGATATATTTTCTCAGTAACTCACCCCACTTTTCTATATTAATGTGCTACTCAACTCAGAT
Source organism: Mormyrus proboscirostris (assembly GCA_026779585.1). Taxonomy (NCBI): domain Eukaryota; kingdom Metazoa; phylum Chordata; class Actinopteri; order Osteoglossiformes; family Mormyridae; genus Mormyrus; species Mormyrus proboscirostris. The sequence goes on from JAODKF010000051.1 coordinate 15,185,173, forward strand.
GCAGAGTAATTTGTAAGTCACTCTTTATAAAAAGCATCCACACACCCATCTATCCCCCAACCACTTCAAGTGTTAAAACATAATGGAGTTAAATAATATCTATATTACTGTACATGTGCATCTAATACATTATAATAGTACTGTTTACATTTACCCTCCCATGTGACTACATGAATTGAAATGTCAATGTTTGAACTACCCTTTACCTTTTTCACATTCATGCCTAATTTACACTCTAGAATTACAGAATTACATTATATTCACACTTACTCTCGTATGGCAAATTGCTGAGCTGTACTTTGAGAAAACTGCCCCGGCCTGAATTCTTTAAAGACCATCAATAGACAATGGCTGTGTCCGAATTCAGGGGTTGCGTCCTTCAAAGGACACGGTTTACGAAGGTATAGCTTTTGTAGGCTGTATTCTTTGAAGGTCGAAGAGAAAGCGCTGTCAGATGGGACAGTATGGCCTACGAATTTCCTATTTGCGTCACCAGTTGTTCTTGCCCCTACCCTTGAGTGGATCCTTCACAAATCGGCAAAGGAAGGACGCATTCCTAGACTGCATTTAAAGAGGCCTTCAAAATGCGACAAACTTGTTGCACAGCTGTGATACATGTAGTCCCCTGCTGTCTCAGAAAGATGCAGCCCCTGAATCGTGATACAGCCAAGGACTCGGTACCCCAGCGACACAACCGATCTGTACCTTTAGGCCCAGTGTTTCCGATCTGTCCAGATGCACCAATAATTCCAGGGATGCCCCGAGACCCTGTGAGTCCATGTGGTCCCTGTGCACCGGGGGGTCCTGGGGGACCAGGGGGCCCCGGGGGGCCCATGACGCCCGCTCCACCAAGAACTGCCCTCTTGGCACTGACAGCCACCGCTGCCAGTCGCTCTGCCAGCCAAAAGGGCATCAGGTTAAGTTCGGTCAGCCCCAGTGAAACGGGACGTTAGAGCAGGAAACTCAAAGTAACAGTCACTCACCCTGGAGCATCTTTAGCACGACTTCAACTATGTGCTGGTCTGTGGCGTCCCGACCCTGGACAGGCAGCAGAGGTACGGTAGAGTGGACAGGAGCGCCAGCAGCAGAGATAAAGGCAAAAGCTAAGCTCGAGTCCCCTCCTGAATGATCATTCAGCACCCAGCTATATTGTGTGATCATGTTGTGTTGCGATATTTTGCCGCATTCATGCCTTGCTTGTTTTTGCTGAGCTGCAGTTGTGTTGTCAGAAGCGATTTCCCTGGATCTCCTCCTTCAGTCTTGTTAGTTGATCTTGGACATTTTGTAAAATTAGCTCCCGCTGTGTTTTGTTGTATCATACGGCACAGCCCTGCCCTGTAGTGGGTCATGCTGTGCTATAGAGTGATACTTTCTGTGTTGCATCACCCTGCGCTGCAATGTGTATTGGATTATTCTTAGGGCAGAAGGGAAAATTGTTGGTTTAGACAGATAACCAATCAGATTGTAGAGGAGGTGGGTCCAAGCAACTAAAGAAGGCAGGACCCAACCAATCAGATGCCTTGGTCCCGCCTCCTCGAGTTGCTTAGTCCCGCCTCCTCTACAATCTGATTGGTTATCTCTCTGAGCTAGTCATTTTTCCTTCTGCCCTCAAAATATTTTTGTGTAAGTAAAACCCCCACGAGCTGACAGGAGTTTTGCTGTGTTATACTGTGCCACACTGTGTGGCGGGTTCGACTTACAGGAACTCCTGACCTCCCTGGCATGCCTGGCACTCCTCGTTCTCCATGGAGGCCCCGGGGCCCTGGTAGCCCAGGGGGGCCCTTGTCTCCAGGCTTGCCAGAGTCTCCAGTAGGGCCGTTGTGACCGGGGTCACCCCTCACTCCTTGCTGTGAGGAGAAGCAGGGGGAGATGTTCCTCAGCATGTGGTCCCCGCAACACAGGGAACTTGTTTATTGGGACACTGCAGGATTTAGGGTTACCAAGCCGTGCCAAAGCTTGCTGCTTCATTTATGTGGTTTCATTTGTAATTCCAATTTCAGTGCCTGTGTCTATCTGTTTAAAAATATTTCATCTCAGTATTGGAGCTGAGCATCAATCGAAGGTGTTCCTATCTCATGTCATCCATTCACATAAAAGTAGAATGAACCTTCAGAACTTTTAATAGTAAAACTTTTAACAGTAAACTCTGAATAGATGGTATTGTTTATGAGTGTTCAGATTTTGGCCGGCTTTCTAGACTTAATATAGTATAACATAAAGTCACTCTTCAAAAACAATAATGTAAAATTAAATGTGTCGGGGAGGGGGGGTTGCAATTATTCCATCGTGATTTCCCCACACTGTAACAAAAACCTGGAACTTTTACCTTGTGGGGACATTTTTTTGGTTGCTTTCAACCTGCTATCAAAAACTAAAAATTGTTTGGTTATTTATGATTAAGGTCGGAGTAAGATAAGGGCTGGGTAGAGATTAGGGTGTCATTGATGGGGTCATAGAAATTACTGGAGAGTCCCCACAAAGATATGAACAGAAATGTGTGTATGTGTTTGTATTGTGTGTGTGTATGTGTGTGTGTTTGTAGTGTGTGTGTGTTTGCAGTGTGTTTGTAGTGTGTGTGTGTGTTTGTAGTGTGTGTGTGTGTTTGCAGTGTGTTTGTAGTGTGTGTGTGTGTTTTATACCTGTCCTTTCAGTCCAGGTTCTCCAGACAAACCCTAACAGAAGAAGGCAACAATGGATTATTGGCAACAAAAGCAAAATTCCAGAAATAAATTAAATTAAAGGCAACCTCAGTGAATTCTGAGAACTACTGCAAGAAAATGTGCCATCTGGATTTAGAGCCCATAACCTTCTGGTCACGCTCCTCTCTCATACTCGCATAGAGCAACACTTCTATTATTATGCGACAACAAATCACGAGCATATGGACTTCATAGCCTGGGCTGTTTTAAAGACACTGCGCTACTTACAGCTATTTAATCGAATGGCAAACTCGCACAAGCTTTTAAAGTGTCAAATTACATTCACAGAGAGCTTAATTATGATCCTCCGATGCACAAAGAGGAAGCCGTTCTGCATTAAGGACCTCTGAGGATCCATTAGTTTGCAGAGTCTGTCAGTAGGGCTTACTCAAAATGGCACTTTGAAGCGTTATCTGATGGAGTCCACTTTGGCATCTTAAACCCACCTTTCCCCGATTCCCACCACCCTCTTACCTTCTCTCCTTTCTCCCCCGCCAGTCCCTCTACACCTGGATCACCCTGTCAGGCAGAAATTCCCAGCTGAGTGCCAGCTATACCATGATAAAAAATGTTTCCCCTACTGCAAGAGACCATGATTTCAATTGTGTCAGCAAGGCCAAAATGTAAAGGGTTCTATTAATTGGAGGCGCACTTACAAAATCTCCTTTCATTCCAACTTTTCCTTGGAATCCCTGTAAAAATAAGCTGGGTTAGGTCAGGCATCTGGCAGTCACTCCAGACGCTCAATTCCGTACGTGAGCATCTTAAATGAAGGAATTGTGAGAGATAGTATGTATCACCCAAGTCAGGAAGTTTACAAAGTTAGCAACTTGCAGCTAATGTAGGACTCTTGCTATATAACAAAGATTCTCAAAATAACACCTGGATTTAGAATCCAAATTGTCAACTAAATCACAGCCTCCGAAGACCTTGGAGTCCCGCCAGGGCACCAGCATTTCCATGAGGCAGAGTATTATGTGTAAAGAGTGCCACCATGTGGCCAAGAAGTGTCAGTGCTCTGTGACACCACAAAGACAAAGAGCGTGTAGCCCACCTTGTCGCCCTTGGTCCCAGAGAGGCCTTGAGGTCCGGGCACACCCATTGGTCCTCTCTCTCCCTTACTGCCCTGTGTAAAAGGAGGAGCAAACGATGAGTAACCAAGTCGAAATACAGGTTTTACTCATGCAATCACGTCCTCAAAAAGATATGATTGCAAACAGACCCTATAGTTCCTGCAGTGTCCACTCCTGTGTCTCCACTCTTTGTGAAATCCTATAACAAACACCTTGCCGTTATACTGTCAATGGACAGTTAATTAGGTACGCCAGCTTCTGGAATGATGGTGGTGTGGGAGGTAGCGCTATTGTTTGGCAACCAGCGGGTTGCCGGTTCAAGGCCTAGTTCCTCCAAAGTGTCCTTGAGCAAGACACTGAACCCCAAATTGCTCCCGGTGAGCAGGTTGGCACCTTGCATGGCAGCCTCTGCCACCGGTGTGTGAATGAGTGGGTGAATGTGAGGCATGTACTGTAAAGTGCTTTGAGTACTTGTAGGAGTAGAAAAGCGCTATATAAATGCAACCCATTTACCAATGCAAACAGCCTGCTCATCCAAGCAGAAAATCATGTGGCTGTGACTGAAAAACTCTGACCACACATACAGGGTCAAGGTGTCTGGCGGTTACTGATTGGCTAGGCATTTGCATGACAAGATGGTGAATGATTTTGAATATTGTTGGCTGGACTGATTGTTGTTGCCTGTCTCGTTGGCTCCAGTATCTTAGAAAATAGCTGTGATTTTCGCACAGCACAATATCTCAAGGGTGCTTCTGAAAACAAAAACTCCTGTCAGTGCCAGTTCCGAAGGCAGAGACACCTTGTTAGAGGAGAGGTCAGAGGCGAATGGCCAATCACATTACAGATAACAAGAAGGCCGCAAGTGCAAAACTAACAGCTCAGAACAACAGTGGCGTGCGGAAAGCTTTCTTTGAATGCACAGCTTGTCTACTGTTATGGAAGATCTGGAGGGAAAAGTAGATCCTACCGGTTACTAACTAGGTGCACCTAATAAATATTTATACATTTAATTTTTCGACTCCCATCATCCTTACACAGAGACACAACCATACTGTTACTGTATGTCAACAAAGGAAGCCGCGACAAAGACACCAAAGTCCCCCGATGTCTTACAGGCTGGCCGATGACGCCCTGAGGGCCCACTGGTCCTCTCTGGCCACGGTCGCCCTGCGGAGGAAAGGAGCCAGGGCAGTCAGCAGGCAGGGCAGAGACCGCTCGTTTGAATTCCGGAAGTTTCCGGGCTGCTGAGAATTACCTTTGGGCCAGGAACACCCTCCATTCCAACTTCTCCAGGTCGGCCTGGCTCGCCCTGTGGACAGGGTTCGAGAGAGTGGTTTAGAAACCATTGCTTTGGGAGATACTTTCAAACTGAAGCCCCAGCCATAAAAAGCCAGTTCTTCAACTACTAAGCACTGCTGCCTTGCACTAGTAACATAACTATGCCGCATCGTGTGGATGTTCTTGAATGTTCTCTGTGTCATTATCAAAGGTGACCCACCTGAGGTCCGGGAGGGCCAGTCATTCCCACCAAACCCCGGGGTCCAGGTTCACCCTAACCGGCGAAACAGAGAGAGGGGAAGTCTCTGTTAAACACAGATGCAGTTCCATACAAAATCAGCAATATATGTTACATTTCTGATAGTTCAGGTGTTACAAATCGCAATATGTATCTACAGTGAATAGATTTTGCGCCATTTAACATGTACTGTAGATAATCAATGGATTACTAATTATCCACAGAACTGCTATAAACCAGGAAAAGTCAGGAAATCAGTCTGGAGTCAACAAGTAATGACTGTTTACATATAGATCTATTATAGATCCTAATGAGAAAAAGTCACAAAACCCTACAATAAAGTGTAACACCTCGTAATGACATCAAAAGGCGGGGGTCTCACCTTCGCCCCCAGTCCTCCCTTAGGTCCTGGGCTGCCCGGTAATCCCTAAAGGGCACAGAGTCACAGGTCAAAATGATTCCCGCTGCTTTTGAGGTTTCCTAGATATCAGGGCCGGTACACAGAAATGAATATTTTTATGGGGTGTCGAGCAGCCATGCTAGTAGGTTTCAAGTGGCAATGGAGCTTGTAGGTTTGATATCTGCCTACATGCCTGATCAGACCGGTTATTTTACTGCATGGCTACGTGCCTCCTGGATATCATTCTGTTTTGAAGTTCTGAGGTCTGTAATTTATTTGTGCTTTTCGCAGAAGTTATCCAGTGTTCCTGGAATGCAGTGTGCATGCCTAATACGGCCCGTTATCCTGGCATGCGTACACAAAGAGTGCTTAAAAACGATTAATTGTGACAGAGATATTTGAAGGTTTAAATTCAGAAGTAGGAAGGGTGACGCTGTCCTGCTGGTGAAAAGGCCAGGCAGCTTATATGGTATTCTTAAGAGGAGCAAAGCAGCAGAAAATGATGATATGTACTGATGGAGAAAACATCACTTCACTGACAAGGTGACTCTGCTGCGGGCACATGCTCGGGAGATAATACTGCTGCATTATCTGGAGAATTACTCACCGCTGCCCCCTGTGGGCCTGGAGGTCCTGGCATGCCAGCTTGTCCTTGGCTTCCCTAGAGATAAACCAGACGAGGGGATTCAAAGAGAGAAAATCAGTGTGCGGCATAATGGCAGACGATGATTAATTCCCCCACCTACGCATTGGCGCTTCTATTCCAGATCTCTAACGAATTAAACACTCCCTCATCATTGCTGTGACATTGCAGTAAGGTCATTACTAACTATAGCATTCTGAAAAGACTAAGACGAGGTAAAAATGTTTCAGCTGTGCCTTTTTGTGGCAGCTGTGCCCCGTGTTGATTACCTTCATTCCAGGAATGCCAGGTGTGCCATCCTTCCCATCAATGCCAGGCAAACCCTTGTTGATAACGATGATACTAGCATTAGCTATTAGCATTGGCTAATATTAATACTGACATTATTCACCCAGAATACATAACAGAAGAGAACATACAAACAAGCTGTATAGATTTTCAGATTTAATTCAGTTATTTTTACTCACATGCTCCCCCTTTTTGCCAACGACACCCTGAGGTCCCCTGATCCCACGTGCACCCTGTAGACATTGATTATAAAATTAAATGAGTATCAGGTACCATCCAATCACAGCGATATGCTGCCAACAGCCGCCAGAGTCATGAAATAGGAGCTGGATTACGCTATATATGCGTGTCTCTGTACATGGGAACATGCTGTTTTATGGCTTACTCAAGCATCCTGTAGCATAAGGTCCAGTCATGTTTTCAGGTAAAGTTGCTTGTTACTCCTTGCTTGATTCAGTAGAGTTGGCAGTTTGCTGACCAACCTCCAACTAGGTATGACAGTAATCGTCCTCTGTACGGTACAATCTCTATATCTATATCTAGACAAGAGCCAATTACAGAGATAGCTTGCTTTGCTTTGCCTGTTCTAAGAGCTGCTGTCATTGGCCGGACAGTCAATCAGCTAGGTCAAACAGACCAATAAATGAGCACTTACCAAGTCTCCCTTCTCACCAGGACTTCCTGGTGGGCCCCGGGGTCCTTCCTCACCCTACCAGTGGAAGAAATCAAAAGAGTCTTTAATGAAATGGAAAGCTGGTGCAGGACAGTAGACAAGACACCCAGTGCACAGGCCAGCAACTAGTTACTAACAATATATTCAGACAATGCCAGACCAGCTTTGTAAAACAGTCTTGTATTTACAGTGGGAATAACTTTTCTTTAAAGTGTCTGAGATAGAAATAGATTCCACTGTCAATTAGTTTGGACTAATTGACTATAAAATGTATTCATATATGCAAGATAGAATAATTTGCTCTCACCGGTAGACCAGGAATGCCAACAGGTCCTGCAATGCCCTTGTATCCCTGAGGACCCTAATCAAAAAGAATGACCAAAGAAATATGTCAAGCACGTCTGAAACCGAAACTGGGCAAGGGGGATAAAAAAAAAAACATAATTTTCTGCTAATTATAAAAAAAAAACATGAGCAAAACAGATGGCTGATTGGTTGGTGTGAAATAAAGCCCACGTGAGACTGTGTTGACGTTTTGTACCTCCACTTAATTTCTCTCAATACACTTATCTCTAAAAGGTGATTACAGCGATGTAAACACACAAATGTGTGAAGATGCTAAACACAGTGGCATGCTAATTGCCGTAATTTAACAGATTACAGGCTGCTTAATTTGTTAATAACTCTTGCATGCTGGCATTCTGTTGCACCTCATAAGACAGATCAAACTTCAGGATCGTCTACTACAGACGGACCGCAACGGACGCAAACCGCCGTACCCTCCTCGATAACATCTGCTGTTTGTATTTCTTTTCCGCATGCTCTGATACTACTCCTCTGATTCAAATGAACCAACATGGTTACGAATGTATCTGCTCTCTTTAATCCATTCTCCTGTGTACTTACAGGTTCCCCTTTGGGTCCGACCATTCCGGGGTAACCTCTGAGCCCCCTGGGACCCTGTGAGGGCATGGAGAGAGACCGTCAGCAGCTGCTGTCACACCTGTGCTCATCTCCCAGGTTATCGCTCAACACATTATGCCCTAACAATGCCCCTGAGAATACAGATGAAGAACCTGCCCCAACCCAACAGGAATTAACAGGGCACCGGAGGTCCAGGGATTCCTTGCTCTCCAGAGATTCCCACGTCGCCCTTGATTCCCTGCAGAGAGGAGAAGAGAGGAGAGTAAGGAGAGACATCCCAACAACAATGGCGGCACTCTGCGCAGCGGAGGGAACGTTCTCGGGCCTTTATCACGTGTGCTTCATCTCTAAAAACATCTTCAAGAACTGAAGCACTTATATAGAACGTGTCAAATGAATTAACTTGTTTATTTTGGTCAGAGTATTCTCATCTGAGCAGTTTAATGTTATGTATGACTGATTGCGGTTAGAAAGTGTAACACGTACCAAAGTGAAAGCCATTGAGGGTTAGGGCCTTTGTGGTTCTCATGGACAGAACATCAAGGCATTGCCTGGACTGGCAGGATGTTCAGTATGGGTGGGTGTAGAGGTGAGAGCCCTGATATGGACAGATGATACGTTTTTGGCCCGACCCCTGCAGAACCACCAGAATGCCCCTGACATATCTGGTGAGTGTGAAGCACCAGGGGTGAGAATCATCACCTCCAAACCCAGGGTCATGGTGTTCTCTAAGGAAAAAATCGATTGCCCCTTTGCAGGTACAAGAGCTGGCGCGTCTATCCTTAGTGAAGGAGCTTAGACACTTTGGGATTTTCTACATTGGAGATGGTGAGATGGAACGTGAGACTGAGATGCAGAGCAGTTTAGTGGCTGCGGCTTTTTGGGCTCTCGGCAGCTCTGTGGTAAATGGGAACTAAGGAGTCGGCCAAGGATCATAGTTCACTGGTCAGGCTGCATCTTTATCCTCACCTGTTGTGAAAGAAATGACACAAGCAGCGGTAATGAGATTTCTCTGCATGATTGCTGCGCTCACTCTCCATGACAGGGTGCGGAGTTCGGAGAACGTCCCACCGGAGGGACGCCCGGAGAAGACATTGAACCCTCTCGAGGGATTACATCTCCCAGATTTATTGGGAATGTTCCAAGGTACCCCAGAGGAGCTGCAAGGTCTAGGCTGACCTGCTCTACACGCTGCCTGTATATTTAAGAGAAGCGTAGTGGTAGCTGGGTGATGATGATGATGATGATGATGATGATGAATATGATGAGTTATTTCATTTATGGACAACACTGAAATGCTTTCAGCAAATACAGGCTGATGTCACACTAGCAGTAAGAAACGTTGTCAGCCACATAACCCTTTGCAGTAGCTGACTCAGAGGAAACAGCCTCTCTTTACAGGAATATATTCAGCACCCAACAACGACGGCAGAGCAAAGAGAACATGATCCCACGCAGTTATCGTGTCGCACATACAACAGCACGACTCCGTGTCGGTTCTGACGGACTGTGTCACCACGCTGAGCGACAGAGACGACCCAGGCTGAGAAGCCTGTCTAAAATGTCACTGGATATGATCAGCTAGGGCCCAAGGCCTACTGATGTGAGGCTTCAAAACCTGCTCTGGAATATTTAAACATCCCTAAATGGGCGGGTACTCCAGTGAATACAGTATCGGATGGGTTTGTTTCAGAATAACCTAACACTAGCCTGGGGGCAATTTTATTCAAATTCTCAGGAGACCAATTAGAATTCTGGAGACGTCTATATCATTTTTGTTTCATTGCTAGTTTGCGACTGACAGTCAGTGTGTGTATTGTGCTGCTTTTTTCTACAACGTGAGATATTCAATGGGGTTAAATGATAACACACAGTCACTGACTAGTTAAAATGTCGTTTGGGAGATGTTTCAGTTGCTGCCTTTGACGTTCCTTGAATGCGATTGAGTGGTGCTGCAACGCGGGCCAGCTGATACGTTACATCACAGCTTCTGTGTCCTCCCGGCGCTCATTAACTCGGATTAATTCACCTGGCTTTGCCAGCCATGCCATTCCCTGTAGGACGCCTTTCATCTCAGTCATCTGTGTTCTGCTTCAGCCAGGACTGACTAATCGCTGCTAGATTAGTGCCAATCACTACTCAGGAGGCATCATTACCGCTAATCCAGCTCCACTGGTCAGGATCATCATCCCACGGTGTAGTGGGTGTCCAGTGGATCACCTACAGACTACCTAAATGCACATCATTTTCCATCAATCCCCAGGATAGGTCATCGCCACTCTGGCCTTGAAGCACACTTCCCTTTCTCATCTGTCAGATGCTAAAATGCTGCTTTTTATCCAAAGACAGCTAAACCCGGCCACCCTCTTCAACCACCATCTTATCTGCGGTCCTTCCACCCTTCAGAAGCTGTCTGATTTTCTCTTACCGTCTGAACGGCATGAAAATCTACGCATTAAACCCCACGTCGTTCATGTTCAGGGTCATTTCCATAGCCAAAACCATCAGCTGAGATGCTGGTTGGAGTTCTTGTTCAGGAGAACACCTTGTATATGAGAAGCTGATGGATGTCCTACATGAGAGGGTGTTTTGGTGGTGCTGTGGACCAGCAAACTGCTCCTGCACGTACCTGCTTGCCAATGCTCCCGGAATCACCCAGCATTCCAGCACGACCCTTATGACCCTGGGGGAGAGAAAACCATTGAATTACTGGCCAACCAAACCATTCCATCGGGTTAGAGAGACCATTCGGAGATTCTCTCCAGGCTCATGATTTCTTCTAACCTTAACTCCCTGAAGACCCTGGGGTCCCTTCAGCCCTGCTGGACAGTTTGTGGGACACTGGAAGGGAAAGAAAAACTGGTCCTGATCCGTGCAGTAGACATAAACAGCACATACTGATCATGCTAAAGTGAACTGAAGTTAGGAGTCAGAATTCACTGGCATCTACAGTTTGTCTTAGCAGCACTGGTGAATGCATTAAAAAAGCAGAAATTAAGAATAATTAAAAAGAGAAATTAAATTAAATAGATTTAAGTATGGGCAGTAGCGAAAATCAGTACAGTAAATTTATAAAAATTAAAGGAAGTGAAGAAAGCATAGAGAAAGAGAGGGAGTTTGATAGAAAGGCAGTTTGTTGTGATCCTGAACTGAATTTATCAGGGTATGTGTTTGTCGGCCCACATGCCCTACTACCTGTTTGCTTTCCTGTCTGTCTATGCCTTCCTGATTGTCTGCATGCCTTCCTGTCTGTCTGCAAGCCTTCCCGTCTGTCTGCATGTCCTCCCATCTGTCTGCTTGCCTTCCCATCAGTCTGCATGCCTTCCCGTCTATCTGCATGAACTCCCATCAGTCTGCATGCCTACCTGTCTGTCTGCATGCCTTCCCATCTATCTGCATGCATTCCCATCTGTCTGCATGCCTACCTGTCTGTCTGCATGCCCTCCCGTCTGTCTGCAAGCCTTCCCGTCTGTCTGCATGCCCTCCCATCTGCCTGCATGCCTTCCTGTCTGGCTGTCTGCTCATCACTTACATTTAGACGGTTATTGTACGAGTGGCAACAAGTTTGGGGTGAAAAGAAGGAGGAGGAGGGGGAGGAGGAGGAGGAGACTGAATGGGAAAGCAGGTCTTACCTGGAAGTCTGCACTTCCTTCGTCTCCTGTGAACTTTCCTGGACGGCCCTGGAAAGAAGGGGAAAGGAGACATACTGACATCATTCAACCTGAAAGGACTCACAGCCAACCGTTTGCTAGCAGTGCTAATGCTGCTAATGTGCTGGCTGCGCTATGCTAGCTGGGCAGAGAAATGTGAGCACACTACAAACATTACTCAGCGATAAGCCTTTCTGCACTCAGCTAGCTCGTCAATATGTATTTCACTGAGGCTGGAGATGGAGAAAAACTACATTTCGGGGCAACTACTGGCTCTTAGCAGCCCAACCTCCTGCAAACAGGTGGAGTTACAAGTAATAGGTCTGTCTGAGGTTGGAGGTGCATGTCAACCGTCTGTGAGCTTCACGCATGGAACAAACGTTGTGAGTGACTAACATGTCTGCAGAGTCTGGCATTTGGGGGGGGGCATCAGAGATGGGGAGAGTCAGGGGTGCAGATCTATTGTGTGGATTCATTCGCCCCCTTTCTCATTTGACTGGCACTTGAAATGTATTTCTCACTCACCCCAGTCAATCTTGTGATTGTTATGTCAGATGCTGGTTATTCTCTCCACCCTCCCCCCCCCCCCCACCAAAAAAGCCTCTTCTGTTTTTCATGTTGCCTCTCTGTACAGACGCTCCTCTACTTACAAACTTTCAGACATACGAGCGAGCAAAGAGGACTCAAAATCCAAATTGTGTTCATTGGTCTCCCATTTCCTGTCTGCAACATCTTTTTTTTTCTGCGCACCAATTCCGCTTAGTACGACTTCTGGCCGCTACTCCCGCCGCGCAGCAGCGTAGCGTGCGTACTCCCAGCATCCGAGTTCTTTGTATTTGCGTATACCCTTAAAATGATGTTGAATAATGACTTACGAACATTTCAAGTTACGAACAACCGTTCGGAACGTAACTCGTTCGTAAGTAGGGGAGCGTCTGTACCGTCTGCCTTCCCACAGCCCACACAGAGTGCCTGCTCCTGTGTCACATGCTCATCTGGCCATCAGACACCCCTCTACTGCCCAGCAGCGTTTTGCGGTGTGCCGATTTCACCTGACTGTTGCCCTTTCATTCTCCACACTTCACCTGTTCGCAGCTCTGCGGTCGATCACATTCTGCACCATTCTGTAGCTCACCGGCTTCCACTCTGCACTCGCGCTCCTCCGGTTATACAGCTAAACAATTCAGCTCATACAGCTTATCTTAAAAAACCAAGACACCTGCAGTCCAAGTGTCCAATATCTCTGTCAGCTCCTATATTTTTTTCACATACCTCTGAATGCATATCTCTTTGGAAGCATTAAAAGGTAAGGTTACAGAGGTTATACTGGTCTATCAGTGAGTGAGCTTACTGCTTTGCCTGGGGCTCCTGGTAATCCTGGAGGTCCGGGTGGACCCATCAGGCCCTAATAAGGAGTGGAAGAGTAGGAAGAAGAGGAACAATATTATACACACACACACCTTGCAGAACGGGCTCAGTAACCATGGTGATAACCCAGCTAATACCTTGATGCCTGCTTTTCCCATTACACCTGGCAGACCAATTGGACCAGGCAGTCCCTGGTAATAACAGGGAGGAGAGATGCAGAGACAGAGGAGAAGATAACATGCCATTAGATCCAGCAAATAAGCTTCTGAAAGCAAAATGTACTTTACGGGAAATGATGGGGACATGCTGCATATAACACTAGCAGTGTTATTAACCATAAATAACACTAGTAGTGTTATTAACCATAAATAACACTAGTAGTGTTATTAACCATAAATAACACTAGTAGTATGGCAGCTTTAAAAATGTATTGCACCAAACCCCGATCGGATGATTTGGCCTTAGGGAGCTTTCTGATGAGTCCTGGTATGGTTACAAACACTGTGACACTACTGGGCCCTGTATGGCTGGTCCTCACTTTGCAGATAGACAATTAAATTTCAGTTATATTTAAAAACCACTGGATGACACTAAATTTTATCAGACATATGTCTGTTTTTATCTCATTTTTAGAGGAAAACTGAGACATTCTCACAGGAATCCCAGGGTTTGGAGAGGCTAGCCTTATTCTTCCACAATTTGCAGTGTTTTACAGTCAAGACAGCAGTGACTGCGATCTTCAGTCTGGCTATACTCACAGGCAGTCCAAGGAGTCCAGGCCCCTACATGACAGTGCAAGAATAACACAGTTAGATTAACAGCAAAGCACTGGTTCACAGTGAAGTGGCGGTTCACTGACCCACTATTATACTTATCACTACTATCATACTATACTTATTATAGCAGAAACGTTTTGTAAAACTCATGTTACATAATGAGTGAGGCAATAAGGGAATATTGCGGAGAACATGTTTAAAATGTACCGTTAATAAGGGATGAGGTTTCTAAAAGCCAGCTGGTGGCCTCAGCTGTCTGTCTTTTTTATTTTATTTTACTTTCTTGTATATTATTTTACTTTCTTGTATCTTATACTTTCTAAGTGTCTGCTATTCAAATATAAAACCCAGGAAAGCATTTGGACAAGATAAGATTCTTGACAGAAGAACGTTGAGTTGCTTGTGTATTATGAAACATATATTCTTTCTATTTTCATTTTGGGACCTAAAAGTAAAGTTGAGTTTGACAGTCCTGACAGTCCCATGGACCAGATCGTCTTAATATCTCCTCACAGAACCACAGAACGCTGTTTGGTGTGTATTAAACATCACACTGCCTGATGTTGATGGACTAATCACTTGGCACAGAGAAATGGCTGTACTTACCGGCGGTCCAGGTCTTCCTACAGGCCCCGGTTGGCCCTGGAAGAACCAGAGGACGGGTTACATTTGGTTCTGATTTGTGTACGTTAGTAGTATAACGGTTTGTGGAAGGAACGCAGCATTTGGTCTATGTGTTTGGTGTAACTGGGTTTTAGTGAAGGAGGTAGATCATGTCTGAGATGCTTCCATAAATGCAGGTAAGTAGCGGAACATCTTATGACGGCAGACACCGATTTTTGACAAAATGGGCGTGCTGCTGCGTCATTGGCTGGTTGGTGAGAGGGGAGGTCTTGCCTTGGGGCCAGGATTCCCAATTGGCCCTCGTTCTCCCTTTGGTCCAATCAGCCCCTGGAACAAAGAGAGAGAAGTGCTAAACTCCCGGGAACCACAAAGGTACCATCTCACATAGATTTCTCCAGGTTCTCTGTGTTTTATGTTTAATTGATGGTTCATGTTTAGTCCATTGAGCCAAATATGCCGAAGCTCCCGCCGCCCTCGCGTGAGGTGTGACTTCCACACAGATTAACCAATGCGATATCAACGTACATCGTTAATGCCTTCTGCCCCTGTTTTGTAAGCTAGTGCACAAATTGCTCAGTGATCCTCAGTAACACCAGGGATCTAATAGCTGACAGACTATGATTTCGTAGAATGTACCTTGTTAGTGTAAGGTGCAGGGAAACTTTGCCATGATCAAGAAGGAGTTCTGCCCTCCGAGAGGACAAACAGCCTGTTAACACGTGTTGACATTTCAGTGCGATGAGAAGAGGCTGGGACTGAAATTCCTGGATGGATTAGTTTACAAATCCCTGCTGAGTTTTAACTTTTCATGTGACTGAGACACGGCAGGAGGTATCCTCACTGTCCTTTCCCTACAGCAGAACTCTGAAAAATGATGAATACTCATTTGGGAAACCTTTTTCGCTCTCCAAATATCTGCTGTTTATACACTGGAGCTCTAGAATTTTCATTCTTCCAGGACCCCACAATGTAGCATTTATTACTTGAAGGTGCCCCCTGAGACTGTATAGTCACTAAAGTGGATCATGACCTTTGACCTTCTAGCACCTAAAGAACTAAAGTGGTTCTCATAAAATGCCACAACCCCCACAGCAGGACTCACATCAATTCCATTCTCTCCTGGGGACCCATCCCGCCCTGGCTCTCCTGGTTCCCCCTTGGCACCCTAAAAATGATAACAGAGGGGTAAATACTCACGAAACACACTCTGTGCTGTTACTCTTTCTGAGGTTAAGCCTCTCTGCTATAGGTAGGGTACTTACTTCTGGGCCGGGGAGACCTGGGAGTCCTTTCTCCCCCTAGAGCATGGCAGAGAGACAGAGGGAGCTTACACAGTTATTCACAAACTTTACTGGGCCCAGTACTGCTGGTCAAAATCTTGCAGATAGACAATTAAAATTCAGTTACATTTCACAACCACTGGATGGTGCTATATTTCACAGGATACGTGTCTGATTTTTCCTCGTTTTCTGAGGAAAACTGAGACATTCTCACTGGCATTTCATTCAGGGTGTACCTCAGCCTCGTACCCTACTACTGTCATAGCTAACTGAGCCAGATTTATACTTTGGTACACCAATTGCGGTTTAAAATACACACATGAAATTTATCGTATTAGAATTTATTACAGATTATATATTGCGAATATTTATTTTAGTTGTTATGCTCCAAAAGACTTGAATTTCATCCATTAATTTCATGTCTTTACAAAACAAAATAACGTCAGTGAACCTTTCTTCACACCTGGATAGCAGTAAATTATGCTTTTATAGCACTAAGTGAATCGATAAATATAAAACTGTCCCCAAAGTTTAAAAAATGTGGCGAAATTTGATAGCATATCAAGCTTATCACATTTCTCAACCTAATGCAAGATCGTTTCCAAAAGGAAGAGAACTTTGCAAAGAATATTCAATACCGGAGCACAGTGCTCTTTTTGTACTGCAATGTTTTCGTTTCGGGCGCCCTCTAGTGGCATGACTTCAATGCTGCGGTAGAGCGCTCGCTTCAAATCACATAGTGTACAATGGCTGTCTTTGTACACTGCTCTCAGCAAACTGGTGCGGCAAAATAACTCCAGTACTCACGTCGATACCATCAGACCCAGGGATTCCTGAGGGTCCAGGTGGGCCGAGAGGACCCAGCTGTCCTGGTGGACTGGCCTGCAATGAAATACAGCCACTGGCATGTAATAATTCGATTTTTGATTTAGCAATACTGCTTAACAGACCTATTTTACAGCATGATGTATAACTAATTTAATTCATTACAACTCAACTACTTCAAATTTAAATTTGAAAATATTCGTTTCAAAATTTAAATCTGAAAATCTATTATTTTATATCCTCATTTGCTTGCAGATTTAAAACCGCAAATGGGATAATGAACGCAGATAGGTCTGTTCCCTTTTCACACTGGTCTGCTACCTTTGCTTGTGCGCTTGATGGCTGTTTGTTAACAGCACCTAGAGAGAAAAGCATTAGCTACAGGCTGCAAGGACCAGGGTGCGAATTCCCAACGAGGGCCCCGTGGCAGACACTGAAATTTAACTCTGCCACTGATGCAGTGAAAGACATGCTCATGAACTTTGAGGCCTCCTGAAGAAATGTCTTCTTATATGAACAGACCTTGTGAATGAACCAGTGTGGTATAACTCTTCATTATAGGAACATGACAACACTCACTTTTCCCCATAGCCTGAGTATTTAACATGGGAAACTGAGCTCCAGTTATGGCCTTATAGTTTAACCCCCCCCATTGACGGTGGCAGGTTCAGTGCAGCTAATGTCGCTCTCTCCTCAGTGGGCTCCATCTTTACAGTGACCAGCTAAAAGAATTAAACACAGAGCCCTGTGTGCGTGTCTCTCTCTCTCTCCATTCCCTCTCTCCCAACTCACACATAGTTTTCACTGCTTACATGATGCACTTATTTACTCACCTAGGCACAAAAATTAATCACGACCATCTCAAACATTCAGATCCAGACTTCCTTCCCATTTCGCATATTAGCTATACACCAGTACCCATATTCGCCGGAAAGTGAATCGCAAAGCTGAACACAAACACCAGAAATGGAACCCGAAAAGCCGCTCACTCTCATTCAAGCTCCCGAACCCAAATGTATCATGGAGAGCCCAGGACTTGAACGCACTAAAGTGGGAGTCATATCGAATGATTTCGGTTGAGATCCCTCTGGTTCTTGAGAAGGTCCTCCCAAAGTCCTAAGTGGTCCTTCTTAGAGGAAAAGGGGACCATCCAGGGTGTCCCAGCTCTGAGCAGCAGCCAGCTTTGTAAAATTACTACCTCCCCACCATCCCACGGTCACCTTGCACTCCTCCTCGGACCGCCAGCCGCCACAGGGACCCCGACGCCTCACTCACCACTTGAGCCAGAATCAGACACACGGCTTGCAGAAGGATGAGGGTCCACAGAGTCACAAAGTATCCCTCCATACTGAGTCGGCCGGCCGCTCCCCGTCCACTCCTGGACGCTAAAGACGGAGACTCACTCAAGGCAAAGAAACAAGAAACCAAATGGGGAAAAGCAAGGGAAAGCCAGCCCTACATCCAGCCCCTGGAAACACTGGGAGCCCTCAGAGTCCGACGCTGAGGATCTGACAGACCTGTGGGCTTCCCACTACCGCTGGGGGCGGAGCCAGACCCCAGTGGCTCATGAATATGCTTAGACTGCAGGACTCTGAGGGAAGACATTGGACACAGCTGCTATTATTCTCCACCTGGGATAAACTTCGGAATGGTGAGAACTTTCCCGTTTTACTGGAGCACTTGCTAAGGATTGTGGGATGGCACATTTTGCATCTCTCAACTGATCAGATACACGTATTAAAAATAACTTATATTCAGATCATTCATTAGTTTATGTTAAATAATGCAGTGCGGTGCTAGAGACCTGTTGTTGTACCACAGCCCCGTAAGAAATGCTCAGGTCTGTAATTGTGTAAAGGTCAAAAATAATTGTTTTAATAAAAAAATGGAGAACATTTCCATGGTTATTAATGTATTGGTCACAGGTAAAACCCCTTCTTCGTTATATTGGCTATTAACCAGTAAATTCTGAATTAAAATCTCAATCTGGCCTAATGTAAATTGTGACGCTGCTTTTATTATACTTTATAATAGTTTCAAAATGAGATAATTAACGTATTGTGTAAATGTATGTAAATAGATCTCACCGATATAAAACATTCTCAGTTCTTTTGTTATGTCGCATGTATGTTATGTCGGTATTTACAAGTGCAGTTTAAGTAATCACGCTTGGTTACGCTGTTTAAAAATCCTCACCTAAATTACATGTAGCGAAGTCTCCGTTAAACGAAACGAAGTGTATTTGGTTTATTTGTAATGATTCCCGGGTCGTCTCTTCCAACTATATATATACACAACATAACCTGAAGTTGCATTTTTTATGATTTTTCCCCCATTATTTAAAAGACAAACTGTACCCACATATTAAGAATCAAAAGAATATTTTTTAAATGGCAGCATACTTAGTGGGATTGTGAAATTCCAATGCGCCTACCCGATTTTAAAACTGCCCGTTTTAACTTTGCCGTTAAGGTCTGTCCCCAGGTTAAACAGCAGATGGCGCGCCGTTTCAAAGAATAAAGCGGGGAACGGGTTCATGAAATGCACCTTTAGTCGAAATATTACGGCCAAGACTACGGTTATTGCGGTATTTTAAGTAAATATTTGTATTCCTATTATATACTTTACTGCGGATTTGGGTGTAAATCCAGTTGGTTTTATTTGGTGATTAGCAATCGAGAAATGAGCATAGCTGTGAGAGACAGGGTTAGAATTGTGTAATAGCGAGTGTGTAATAGTGATGAATTTAAAGGGCGGCGGAAACAGGAAATCCGACTGAGATGTACGGTAGTTGAGCCGTAGTTGGGTTTATGATAAACCGAGACACTTTGAACGAGAAACGGGGCTCGCTGCTAGCGCACGTGAGGCGATCCCTTAAAATTAACGCAAATATACAGTAAAAGATTTATTGTGGCGCTACTGCACTACGCGTCCAGAATTTAATAATCAGATAAAGACTGCGGTATTAATCATCTACAGTTATCTGTACATTAACATAATTATTATCTTGTTTTTTATTCCTTATAAAACACGGCGGAAGGCACGCATCTTGTTCTTGTTCTCTTTTGACACTGTTTAAATTAAGTAAGTTGGGGTTTGAAGAACCGCCAGGTTTGAAATATCTGAACATCGGAATCTGAAATATATCTGAAATGACCGGAAAATCGGTGAAAGACGTGGACCGATACCAAGCTGTACTCACTTCGCTGCTTTCGCTGGAGGAGAATAAATTCTGCGCCGATTGCCTTGCAAAAGGTAAGAATCTGCAACATCGTTTCATTTTCAGCAACTATTTTGCCAGCAAAAACGTGCATTGTGGTTATTGGGTATTAAATCATCGTTCTCTTAATAACTGTTTTGACGAAGATGGTGTGTGCAGTATTGTTATTTAAGGTCTTAAGTTCTACTTTGTGTTTATTGCGGTAGCCTACATTATAATAAATCTTACCTTAACGTGTATAGCAAAAGCAAGGTTTCCGAATGATTCCCTTAAATGTTTTCGGTGGTTACCCCCAACATACATTTTCAGTGTTATGAATACGGACAAATTTTTTGATTTATGCATAAAATATAATGTCGTGATGCCTGTTTTTTCAGCTGGTGGCGGGTGGGGGGGGCGGTTCACTGGAAGATTGATCAGACTTTTTCATGTTTACCGTTTCTAAACAAAACAGTTACAAATACCAAGCTTTACGATATCACGTAGCAACAAAACGACCCCCCTTTTCCATGCAACATAACGATGCTTTTTTTTGTTTTGCACTTGGTATGCCCCTTGGACCCGTAAAAGTACATTATGGTCATGCAACTTGTGCACTGCACGCTGTAGCCCTCTCTTCGGGGTCCCGAGCGAGCCCTTGTGCGCATGGACGCACGGAGCGGGTCCGATCGCCGGTAAAGTCACCTTTACACCCACGGCATGGATACGAGCTGCTACTTGAGAGCGCAACTTCCTGTTCTTTGCGGCTCGCGGCGCTGCTTCGTGTCATTGATCGATGACGAAATTCACGATCATCAAAATACACGATTCACGGGGAGATGCGGAGGAACGAGTTTCTGTCACAGCGACCTGTTTCTTTTTGTCCCGTGTGTCCATCAATGTTCACCTTTAATCATGCGTGGAACATTGAATTGCTTGCGAATGTAAATAAACTCTTCTCTGAGTTGGCCCTTTGTTACTTCTAGTATGTCAAATGATGAGACTCCAGAACTTTTATTTAATCCACCCCCCCCAGAATTTGTCTGTGATGAACAGAAATAGGCCTATGTGATGTTTGGGGGGTGCCCTTATTCCTGCAATGTAAGGACAAGCCAATTAAGTGTCTCCTTCTAAATGCGTGTGAGCTACTGGTGTATGTGCCTAAAATTATTTTCTTTTATCTTCATGGTAAACAGGACAAAAATAATACTGTACAGTTTGCCTGAGTTAATTTGGGCCCCTGCAGTTTGATTTAGTATCTACATATAGGACTTTCTGTTCACTGCATACTGGCAGCAGTAGCTAAGGGTACCTTAAACGATTGTGGCTAAGCAGTTCTCACCAGTGACAGCAGCGGACTGTGGGCCGTGGCGATTACTCACGCTGGTGAATTAGCGTCAGTTGCTTGGGCACATGAGAGCCGGAAGCTAAGCTTTAGCTATTAGCATTCATAGCTAATAATTATAGTTCATGTGGCATTCAGTCATGTTGGGCAGAAGCTGAAGCCCTGAACTTTGGCGCTGAGTCTAAATTCCACGCACAGCCATCGTCACTCATAGACCATATTTTGCAAAAACATAATTGCGAAAAAGAAGAAGTTCATACAGATCAGTACTTGTTGGGTTATTGCATTTTTCCCCCTTTACAAAATAACAGAAGTACAATCATCGTTGCTGAAGTGACAGGTTCAGTCCTTCTCACCCTTTTCTTACACCAGCCTGCTATTCTCGCTCAAGTCTGAGTTCAGTTCTGGAAACTTCCACTGTTACGTACAGATTTCAGGTGCCTACTGGTGTCACTGAGAATGCTCTGTCTGATAAACAGGGGAGTCCTCTCTGCTTGCGTTGACAGGGGGGATTGAATGCAAGACCCTAGAGTCTTACAGTGTTCACATGCTTGTGCTCCACTGTGTGACCAGCAAAAATCCCTCCCAAGGGGTTCCCCTGCCTCATGCTGCCCATGGCAGGCAGCTGGAAGAGAGGCAGTGAGATTGCAGTTCCTTACAGTTACGGTTCACTTATTTAGCAGGTGCTTTTATCCACAGCGATGTTCATATTTGAGGAAGCAGGGTCAGATCCTGGAGCAGCTGCGGGTTATGGACCTCGTGCAGGGGCCTGACAGTGATCACTCTGCCGATCCTGCAGTCTAAACCGGTGACACCTGCTGAGCCACGAGAGAGTGAGAGAGAGTGTGAGTGAGTGACTGAGAGTGTGAGAGAGTGACTGAGAGCGTGAGTGAGTGACTGACACAGAGTGTGAGTGACTGAGAGCGTGAGAGAGTGACTGATAGCGTAACTGAGAGCGTGAGTGAGTGAGTGACTGAGAGCGTGAGTGAGTGACTGACACAGAGCGTGAGTGACTGAGAGCGTGAGAGAGTGACTGATAGCGTGACTGAGAGCGTGAGTGAGTGAGTGACTGAGAGCGTAAGTGAGAGACTGAGAGCATGAGTGAGTGACTGAGAGTGACAGAGCGTGTGAGTGAGTGACTGAAAGCGTGAGTGAGTGACTGAGAGCGTGAATGAGTGACTGAGAGCGTGAGTGAGTGACTGAGAGCGTGAGTGAGAGCGTGAGTGAGTGACAGAGCGTGAGTGACTGAGAGCATGAGTGAGTGACTGAGAGCGTGAGTGAGTGAGTGAGTGAGTGACTGAGAGCATGAGTGACAGAGTGACTGAGACTTGAGTGACTGAGAGCGTGAGTGAGTGACTGAGAGAGTGACTGAGAGAGTGAGTGAGTGAGTGACTGAGAGTGACTGAGAGCGTGAGTGACTGAGAGCGTGAGTGAGTGACTGAGAGTGACTGAGAGAGTGAGTGAGTGAGTGACTGAGAGCGTGAGTGAGTGACTGAGAGAGTAAGTGAGTGAGTGACTGAGAGCACGAGTGAGTGACTGAGAGAGTAAGTGAGTGAGTGACTGAGAGAGTGAGTGACTGAGAGCGTGAGTGAGTGAGTGACTGAGCGCGTGGCAAGTGAGAGAATTTGTATTTGATGGTTTGGTTTAGGTGAGGTAGCCTAAGATGATGGTGCTGCTCTGATTCGGAACACTGAGCTCTCAGTCGGGGTTACACTGAAACTGGACCTCAGCTGCGGATGTAAGCAGACATGCCAAAGGCTGGGGGGGGGGGGGTATGGAGGGGTACAGGGAGGGAAGGCAGCGCTGAGCCAAATGCGTCTTTGTTTCCTTGCAGCATCTCCATGGCAGATGAAAAGATGCGCATTCCTTTGCGTACGCGTTCTGGCGTCAGCATGGAGACAGTGCTGTGCATGGGGGAGGGGGCTGGGTGAGGGGGCTGGGGGAGGCGGGCAGCTGGGCTTCATCGGGCCCTCAGACTGGCGTCTGCCAGGCAGCGTGTTCTCTGGGTTTCCAGGTGCGCCGTACAGAAGTGTAGGATGTTGTCTGAGGCATATTTTTAGTTGTAAATCTAACCTTGTCCGTCTTCATTCCTTTTTGGATTGTTGCTAAATAAAGACTGTAGAATTGAGCAGGTGACACAAAATTTGCCAGCCTTCACTGCAAAACAATATTATAGACCTTTGTTTTCGCCATAGACACTGGTTCTTTTTCTCCTTGGCTATCTAACAGGCATCCTGTCCAGTTTGCTAACCCAGTGAGGTAAGAGTGGTTTTCTTGGCTTTGCATCATAGGACAGTTTCTACATGTCAGCTGTCGAAACGCTGGCGTCCTTGAAGTGCCACTCTTTTGAAGTTTTCCACTCTTGCGTGCTGATTATGTGTAAACTTGGCCCCTGCCCTGCTCTGCTCTAGGTTTGACTGCTGGCATCCCCCTCCCCTTGTGGAGGTCGGGTTCCGGTCTTCCATTGTCCTTATGAGACAGTCGCTGAACTGGGTAACCAAACAATACAACAGCGACAGCTTTTCTTTGTAGTAAACGTTGTGTTGCCATAGCAAAGTTGTGTGTGTATCTGAGGGTCTGGTGTTGGATAATAAATGAACCATGGGACCATCTGCTCAGCAGAGGATCTCAACAGCCATGGGGGGGGGGGGGGGGGGGGGGAGG
>JAODKF010000051.1:15235944-15247382 GCA_026779585.1 Mormyrus proboscirostris
GCGAGGGGGGGGGGGATGGCTGTCACCTGCAGCATGTGCACACGCAGCCCATGGCGCATGTTTGTCCCAGCACGCGCTTCCATGTTTTCGGACCCGTGAGTCGATATTCCAAATGTCCATGATGGGGTAAATAAGAAAAATGGGCTTTTTAATGCGAGAGAACTGATGCAAGCAGAATCCCACCCAAGAAGACAATTTTATTAAGCCAATATGACAGCTGGAGAAAGACGTCTTTATCAGCTTTCCAATACAGAATAAACGCTCTCCTGTTTCCTCTGTAAGGACAGCAGAGACGATTCCACACCAGCCAGACGGCCTGCTTGATCTCTCATATCAAACACATTACTTTTTTAAAATTCCCTTTTATTTTAATGTTTATGCCTGGTTTTCTAACACAGGTGAGGTCCCACAGGATCTCCTAGATGGTTTGACCGAGGCGAGTTCAGCATCACACGTATGATGCAAATGCAGACATGATGCACAAACACTCTCAAAGACAGACTCGCTCACAGAAACATACACACCCAGGTAACTTGGCTGATTTAGGCTGGAGGTTGCAGCCGGCTCTCTGCGTGGGCCTGTCTCGCCTGCCCGGCCTCCGTCGGACCCTCAGTCTGCAGTATTCCCTCCACCATAGGTTTGCTGGTAATCCTCTCCGTTTCTGCTGCACTTCCTCCGCCCGTTTCCATGGCAATGCAGTCTGCATTGCACCAAGATGCCCCGCGATGGGATCCTGTACCGTTTGCACCGCTCTCTTCAGCTGGCACCCCCCTCCCCCCCATTTCATACATGCGCTACTCTATCTGTCTGCATCTCTGTCTTTGTCTCTCTCTCCGTCCTTATCTTTCTGTCTACCTCTCTTTCTGTCTGTCTTTCTGTCTGTACCTCTCTGTCTGTCTGTATCTCTCTGTCTGTCTCATTCTCTCTGTCTGTCTGTCTGTCTGTCTGTCTCTGCCTCTCTGTCTGTCTCTGTCGCTCTGTCTTTGTCTGTCTGTCTCTGTCTTTGTCTGTCTGTCTGTCAGGCCTCTGTTTCATTCCCATCTCTGGGTTCTGAGCTCTCATCATTTTTCCTCCTTTTTTTGCCCATATTCCTTCCTTTCTTTGCCTCCCATCTCGTCCGGGTCGCGAGCCCAATTTAAGTAAACCCTGCTCCATGTTGCCCTTCATCTTATTGGAGCTTCTTTGTTTGAATTTTACTTATTTCAGGTCTGTCCGCATGGTCCTTAGCTCAGTACCCCTTCACCCCTGTCCAACACAGCTAAAAGAACTGTGGAGTGGAAGGTTGTTCTACTCAGCTAACATAGTTGTGGGGGGAGGGGTCACTAACAGTATGAAAATTTCAACAGTGTACCATAAGAAAGTAAATTCCAGTTGGATTTCAAAGCCTTTGCAAGTCTTCTGCTCCCTCAGCACGGCACCTAGTCACAGACCACACTACCCCCCAACTTTTCCAAGGGGGGGGTGGTCTGTCGCTGACTCCTGCTTATGCTAACACAGCATTTAACGCCATATCACGTGAGGCAGAGTGACACCATCACGTTCACCGTCTCCCTTTCCGAATCTCCCCGCCATTAATGAAGGAGGCTCCTTCCAGGCTTACCGATGACTAATCGCACGCCAGCAGGAGCTCGGGGAGCAGAGCAGGCTGCCACGGCGCCCCCTGCTGCAGCCGGCATGCCCCTTCAACTGTCACGTGTTTAATGAATGAGTTCAGGCAAAGCGCCCCCCCCCCCCCCCCCCCAAGGGCACAACAGCACTACCTCTGTTAGACCTATGCCCAGTTTTCTACCAGCTGCTCGTTGCCCCATTCAGGCTTTGTTGTGCTCAGTGCAGCTTTGGATGCAGGGAGGCAGAGAGGGGACAGCAAAGTAGGGATCATGGAAGACGAAATGCCCTGCAGACAAATTAAGGGGGGGGGGGGGGTTTATCCGGCTCTTTCTCCCCGTGTTTGTTCAGTCTAAGCTGTTTACACGCAAACGCACAAGAACAAACACGTTATATAACTTATTGCGACACTCTCATTACCGATGTACAGTATCTGCGCTTCATATTTATAGATAACCTGCAACATAAATCAAACATGAAAATAACATAAATAACATGGAAACTGAATCCAAATCGGGGATAATTCGAGACAGAAAACAGACACGGGCATGACGCGTTACCGCGCAGCCCCGCGCAGTCACCCGATAAACACAGCGCTATGCAGATATAACCTGTTTATTTCCACTGTAAATTGAAATCCATTTTTCTGGATGTTTAATGAGTTTTCGAGTTGTTAAGTGAGCAAATGCAATCTCCCATTTGGGCGTGATATATTTTGCAGCCGGACTCGGTCTCCGCCGCTTCCTCATTGGCTCTGTGTTCGCCTGCAACATTCTACTGAGCATAGCAACAGTAACCAGGCAGGCGCTGGCGGCAGCCACGCACATCACTCGGCAGTTTGGGCCCTTCCAAATTTGGAGAGAGACACTACTGAGAGATAGCTCAGTCGGGGGGGGGGTCATGTCGACCTGCTCCTGGGTGGGCAGTAGAGACAGGTTGGGGGTGTAAGATATGGTCTGTGTGTGTGTGTGTGTGTGTGTGTGAGCATGTGTGTGTGTGTGGTCCAGGTATATATTACATTGTGGGGACCAAACCTGTTATTTTGACATTGTGGGGAACACATTTTCGGTCACCAGAAGGGGAAATTCAATTTTATAAAAATCTGTGACTGCAATCAAAAAACTAAAAATGTATTTTGTTTGGTTACTTTTTGTTAAGGTTAGGGCTGGATAGGGGTTAAGGTCATCATTGTTGGAATTTGGGTTTGCCCATACAAATGAATGGATGGTCCCCACAAAGAAATGAGTACATATTCACCCTTCGCCCGCTCGCATCTCCTCCCCTCCCACAGGCTGACTGTGGAAAGTGGGTGGAGACACTGACCACGCCCCCACCACAGCAGTACTCCTGTCACCTGTAGGAGTCCTCGTCACGGAATGCCGGCTTTGAGAGGAACCAGCAGGTGGCACGGCGATTAAGGCACAATGTTGGTCTAATGGCTGCCACAGATCTCGTCCCAAGACAGCCTTTTGTATTGTACCCTTGAGCCAGATTTCTTTAACAAAATGGCCAGCTCTATAAATTTTAACAAGCCTGCAGAGAGGGGAAAGTGACTTTGGGTAAAAGCCTAAACATCCCCATTATATATCCAGAAATAAGATATTTGAGGTATTTTTCAGTAGAAATGAAAATTTGGGTGTTGTGGACCTTTTAGTGCCCCTTAAGTCACATCAGTACTGTTAATGAGTCACAGTTTGAGTCTCCGTTCCCGGGTAAAAGTGCAGCTGGAGAGCCGTGCACTGGCGTACCCCAGTAAACAGCCCCAAGAGCTGGGCCTTGAGCTAAGGCCCCCACCATCACCAGAGAGCACATAAACAGCGCACTGGCCTGAAAGCAAGCCTGCCTCATCCATCCAAACAGATTATCCCACCCATGGCACGCTTCTCTTTTACAACGCAGCACGCGCTGCGCAAATATGTAAACCTCTCAGCCGAGGTGTAATTCATTACTGCAGCCATGTTTGTCGCGGGGCGGTAAATGTCAGAGCAGCCTTGCGTAACGCCGACTGGGGGATGGGTTTTGGGGCAAGAGCAGCCCCCTCCCGCTGTTTCCCGGCGACCCGCTCAAGTCGTACACGGCAACCTGGCTACATTTACGGTGTGTGGCGATTACGATGTCGGAATTCCCAGAATGCATCAGCATAACATCCTCAGACTCAAACCTTCAGCAGGTTCAGGTACAGGACCAGGCTTGGGGAGGGGGGGGGGGGTTGGTCACTTTTCACACCTGAGCTAGTCGAGAGGGCCACGTCGAGACCCTCAGCCCCGTCACACAGAAATCAATAAACACCCCTAGTGTGAAATGGGCATGTCTGTAATTACATGCTGTATATAAATCACCTATTAATATAAATGAGCTCCTGCATCACTTTTGTTTGCAGGACCGGACCACTTATTCTAATTGGAGCAGGTGATGTGATTTCAGTGCTTCAGTGATTTCAAAATCTATATGTTCTTTTCCCTTCCGAAAAAACAACGACGAGAAAGAATCCGTGTCACCACAGATCAGGCGCAGTGCTCTGCCAAGCTCTGCATCTAGCTTGGACGCACGCTTTGCATTTCCCGCCACTTTGCATCACCCCTCCATGGAGGTTCAACACATCCTTCAGAGTCACGCATAAAATGACGGTCGCCGGAGTGTCTGGTGGTGCTGCTTAATCGTCGCGATGCTCCCGTTTGGCCGCAGCTACATCCGCAGCATTTCCAGCAATGGCGCCTTACGGTAAGGCCGTCCCGCCCCTGGGGGGCTACAGACTCCTTCTGTAAACCACTGTCTCTCTGTCTCCTAGACAGCTCAGGAAGGGCTTAAACCAATTCAGCCGGAGCTATGATTGGTGGGCCATTCAGCAGGAACGAAGCCGTCAGCGGGCACCATGCAACGAAGCTCAATATCTGGGCAGCCGTTTGATTTTTCCGAAGTGGTTCAGACAGCAGCAGGGCTGTCATTAAGCAATATCTGTGCTGAAATTTAGCCGCAGTGACTGCTGGGAAACATCACCAATTCATTCTCTTCCTATCACCCACTCATGTTCTCTTTCTGAACAGAAAACAGGACAAATTACACTCACAATTTGCAAAATAATTCATTCTAATTCTGAATTTGGTGCTGCGCACGTTTCACGGCCGAGCGTGATTTGCCAAGGCGTGATGTAAGCTGGGAAATAAACTGCGCTTGATTTAGCAGATTTGAGTCATGCGACAGTGACAGAAGCGGCTGAAGTTCTGAGGCGTCGACAGAACAGGGGAGACAAAGAGGACTTTTAATTTTGTCTATCTGATCTGTCCATGACGATACGAGATGATCGCAAGCAGCTGGCAACATGAAGTCGCAGAATTTCTACCTGAGAAATCTAACTTAGCAATTAGACCGAAAGCTTGTTAGAGGATTTAGCGATTGTAGTAATTAAGTCTTACAGAAAATCTTCAAAGAGGTTAATCATCCTTGGCATCAAAATTATTTGTTTGATTATACCCATGCATCCATTTTCTGAGACTGCTTAGCCTATTCAGGGTCACGGGGGGCCCAATGTCTATCCCAGAAGCTACAGGAAAATGGCGGGGAAGAACCCAGACACAAACCCACTGCAGTGAACACACACACACACACACACCTAGGAGCAATCTGGTAATGCCGATCAGCTTCAATGAATTAGTTATGTATACAAATTCAATCTTATAATTCAGGAAAAAAGTGCGTTCTTTTCACTACCATGCTCTGTTGCCGGTGAGAATTTTCTCGGGATGATCTGTGGGACACAAAATGGTGAGCTTAGCTAATAAAGCGCTGAGACTGAGTAAATGCTAGACAGCTCTCTAAGGCGTCTAAGCGCAGCCCTGCCCAACAGGGAGATGCTGATACTGGTAATGCTTGCTTGGCCTTGTCTTACGCATTTCCACACACCGTACGCATAGCTGCAGCTAGCGCATCGAGAGAGTGGATCAAGCACCGCAAGCACTGGTCGGGGCCCGAATTTTCCTAACTTGGCCCTGCCTGCCTCATTCCCGTTGTACGGATCTGCGTGTGTGGGTGAAAGTCTGTACCATTTACGCTGGAGACTTTGGGCCACAGGCACACGCAGTACCACTCCATACTTCCATTCTTATTTTCTGGTCTACTCGGTCTCTTCTCAAGCGAATGCCGTAGGTTGCGTTTTCACTGGCCTGCTGGAGCGACTCAGGTTAAGAGCCTTGTTTAGGGGTTTAACAGTAGCCATGGTGCATATGAGGCCACAAGCGCTCAATAGACCACCCAGAGGAAAGGAAGACCGATGAAACACAGCGTTATTCTAGGGCTTGTTCAGAGGCAGACGCCACCCACCAGGTTGATTCCCAGACACACGCCGGCAGCTCGCAGATACCAGTGAGCTCGTAATCGGGCCAAAGGTCTCGCCACGCTGCTTCTCGTCCACGTCGGCACACCTGACCTGCTGGAGATGCAATTCCTGCTCAGGGCCGACCCTGAATGTGCAGCAGCTTGCTCTCGCCCGCTGTGAAGCCGGGGCTCTTTCGGTAAAAGCACCGCGGCCGTTTCCTCTTCCTGTTCCCTCCCTGCTCTGTTTCGCTCCCCCACCGTTTAGAAGCGTGGCATTCTAAGCACGTGTGACGTACGGCTGCCCAAGCCAGCCGGGCCCCATTTCAGACCTATTAACATTAGCATTAGTATGTGGTCTGGGAGAGGCCCCTAATTCTGCTGAGCCAGTCGTTTAGGGATAATCACCGACTAAGCAAATTAACATCCATAAACGACAGATTTACCTCCGAGAAACAGCAATAAAACCTAGCAAATATCTGTGTGCTTGCTTTCAGCCTAGGTGGCGCTGTGTTCCCAGCGTTGGCAGAGTGATGTCAGCACTTTATTTTGAATCATATGTAATGTGTGCATATGCCTAAATACAATTAATTTCTGAAAGGAATGAAGGAGGCAAACAAAGCATCCTCTGAACTGTCTACTGTGCCAGTTTTTTCCAGTCCTCTAATGCATGGATCACAAAGGGCAGCATGACGCAGCCAAGCTGTAGCTGAAATCAAAAATGGGGAGAATAAGCTACCTCACAGCCTTCGAAAAGGAAAAGCTGACCAAGACATCACCGGTAACGACAGTTTGCAGCAAAAGGACCCAGTTACAGACAAGCTGTATCACCAAGCACAGGTGACTGGCCAGGACAGCAGACCTAAGGAAATATATTGGGAGTCACTGCTCAGAACACGGGGGTGTTTGGGTGGGGCTGGGGCTAGTGTGGCCCTCACAAAGGTCAGATCTGTAGTGAAGCCCCAAACCGCAGTCAGCCATCACAAGCCTCCATAGTGAGCTGCGAGGTCCAGAGATAAAACAACTTGGTAAGGAAGAAAAAGAAGAAGCAGTCTTTCCAGCGATGACTGGAAGCCAGCAGCGCAGCCAAAAGCCGCATCCAGATTGCAGCGATAATCAGAGCTCCACTGAGAGGCCTGCAAATCCCAGTATGGTCTGCTCCACATTTACCCTACATGGGAAAGTGGCGAGTCACAGGAAGAAGAAAAGTGGGCAACTGAACATCAAGAATGTTTAATCGACCCTTAACGAAAAACAACATGACGCAGATCCTGGAATTGTTTTTTTTTTTTCTTTTCAATCTCTGCTGGTTATCCGGGGTCGGATCACAGGGGCAGCAGTCTAAGGAGGGCTGCCCAGACCTCCCTCTCACCAGCCACCTCCTCCAGCTCCTCCAGGGGAATACCAAGTCGTTCCCAGGCCAGTCCAGGGATATAATCACTCCAGTGTGTCCTGGGTCTGCCCCAGGGCCTCCTCCCGGTTGGACATTGCCAAAACACCTATCCATGGAGCCGTCCAGAAGGCATCCTAGACAGATGCCCGAACCACCTCAACTGGCTCCAGTCGATGCGGAGGAGTAGCAGGTCCCCTCTGAGACCCTCCCGAATATCTGAGCTCCTCACTCTATCTCTAAGGCCAAGCCACCCTACAGATGAAGCCCATTTCTGCCAAGACCTACACCTGCCCGGCGCCTCTCACCATGGGCAACTCCTGGAGTTTGGTTCCAGAGCCCGAGCCGTGCACTGAGGTGAGGTCCAACTGCATCTAGCCGGTGCCTCTCTACCTCCCGCACCAGCTCAGACTCCTTTCTCACCAGAGAAGTTGCGTTCCATTTGCCGAGACTCAGTTTTGGTAGCCGGAGATCGGCCCCTGCAGGTGGTGGGCCCACAGGGGGACGAACCCATGTTACCGCCTTTGGGTTATACCCGGGCAAGCCCCTTGGATGGAGGCCCAGCCACCAGGCACTCGCATACGAGCTTCCACCCCAGGCCTGGTTCCAGGGCGAGGGCCGGTCTCCCCAATCCGGGCGGGTATCATCCTCCTTTATATTCCTTGTCATACAGTAGGGGTAAATATAAACCACACTTAGTCTGCTCACTCTCCTAGAACCACTTTGCCAGGGGAGACCCTACCAGGGGCAACATAGCCCCTAGGATGATAGGAGCACACACACCCCTCCACCACGACAAGGTGACAATTCATGGAGGGGCCAACTAGATTGTATTCATACAAAAAATTTCCAAATCTAAAAATGTTTCTTTGTTGTGGAGGACTTGGGCAGAGCTTGATGGGTCGAATAGCCTCCTCTTTGTAAATTTCTCATGTTCATATTTGAATGATTTTAAATACGGTTTATTCAGTACCTCCTCCCATACATTCGAGAGCTGCACTTTTTATGTTTAAGCTGATTCCATCCTAAGAGATTGTATTATTATATCCACGATAAATGTTTCATTATATGCCAGTCAGAATAAAAGCAACTCAGACTCATATGAAAAACAACTAAAAAAAGATAAGGCCAGACAAATAGTTTGCAGTCATGGTTGCTGGGGTAATCTGTTCTTATTAAAAGGACAGAGCAAGCATAGTTGCATAGTCCACAATGTACAAAATGATGGTGCGCTAATCATATACCCAGTGAAAGGGCTTAATATGTTGGAGACCCACACCTCGCTGGCAGGGATGGCTCTAACTTTCAGGGGCCCTCGGCAAATCTTTATTTAGGAGGCCCTCCTGCCATGAAAATTTACAATCATTTCACTTCCTCTGCAGAGCAGGTGATTCAGGGGCCATGGCAACTGGTTATTCTGCCTGTAACTAGATCAGGGGTGGGCAATCTTATCCGCAAAGGGCCGCTATATATGCGGCTTTTCACTGGAACTCCCTAATTAGGTCACCAATTATAGGACTGATTGGCTGAAGAGTCCTCACACCTGCGTTTGAACAGCTGACCTATAGGTTAACCCAAAAACCCGCATACACACCAGCCCTTTGTGGATAAGATTGCCCACCCCTGAAGTAAATCATTTTAATGTTGACGATGATCAGATGACCAATAACGTTCACACTGTGAGCCTAATGGGCAACTCATGGGAGTTTTACCTACTCAAAGGGGAAAATCAGAGAGATAATCAATCAGATTTTAGAGGAGGTGGGTCTGAGCAATTGGAAAAGGCAGGACCAAGACATCTGATTGGTTGGTCCCGCCACTAGTTACTTGGACCCACCTCCTCTACAGAACTGCCAAATTTTTACAGCATTGAGCTGGCTGATAGGCTACTGCTGCTGAGCTTGCAAGGCTGCATTCGGAGGAAGCAGAGTGATGGGCTGGAGGCACGTGAGCGGTGAGGCTGCTGGGAGGATCTCCCACAGCTCCCAGTATGCTGGCGCAGCCCCCCAAGGAAAAGCCGGCCAAGTGGGCCAAGAGCAGAAGTTCAAGTGGGCTTTACACTCCTCTATCTGCGAGACTCGGCAGTGGGGCACCTTCCCCTGCTGGCATTCTACACTTAACAGCAGTGCTGGAAGAAAATTGGCCAAGTCAACAGCTTTATGTCACTTATCATAATGAAATGTTTTTGGATAATTTATTTCCTATTAACCTATTTAAGTGACCGAGTGATGTTATATCTTCTGATCCACAGTCAGGGGATTGAGATTTTGGGTCGGAGGAAAGCATTTCGGGTGCCAACCCAGACCAATCCAATGTCACAAATTTTTTAGGGCCCCGTGTCACTCAAGGGCCCTTGAAATCATCCCGACCTTTACAGCACAGCAATAGCCTAAAACACAGGGATGTACACACATCCATATATGGGGAGTTCAGAGTCAAATAAACGGGACGATTTGGACTGAGGGAGACAGCCAGACGGCCTGTAGGAAGCCCACAAGGGAAAACATTACCTGCAGAAAATGACCTTGTCGCACCCTAACCTGCGGAGTCACACACCTCCCACACGGCCTCCGATTCCACATTTCAGATGACGGAAAGTCATGTGCCACCGGGGGGGGGGGGGGACATCCCTGGCCCCGGTGCCAGTACTAACCAGCGCCCCCCCCCCACACACACACCCCCAGCTGCCAATTAATGGGAAGCTCGGAGTGAATCACACACTCTCAATATGAATAATGCTTTAATTGATACTCTTTGTAGAGATGAGATAGAATGCATGTGAATCAGGATATCTGTTCTGCATGTAACTGAGCTGAAACACCCCCCCCACCAGGTGATGGATGCTGCTTCCCCGGCCACCCTGACCCTGCCATCAGAGCCCAACGTCTAAATTTAGTCGCCGCTCTTGCCTGATTAGAGCCTCGCTGGTGCCGACGCCCCCGCGGAGAAAATAAAGAATAGGAGCGAAAATGCGGATAAGGATGTCAGCTGAGAGAGAGGGTCCACCAGTGGGATGGCAGGGCATGGGATGCAACTGAGTTTAGGAGGCCAGAGAGGGTATAGTAGGGTCATGGGGGGCATTGGCCAGGGACCCTTGCCAGCTGGGGACAGCTCCCAGTTCAACTGTAGCAAACGGCAACACGACTCCATCTGGCCATGATGTCACCACTGGCAAGGGCACCAGTGAGGTCATCGTCTATACTGCTCATTGCTCCATCCCTCTCTCCTGCTCTCGTTTCTCACCACCCATTCAGCTCTACCTCCCTGTGGCCGAGATCTAACTCGACGGGGGATTTGGAATAGGCCGATTAGCTTGGCTGCATTTAAGGGTCAAAGTACATCCTAAGTGAGTAGGACGGTATTTTCCGGTTTGGTAGGGACTCATTGTGTCTTGAAATATCTGCCAGAAGGTCCTTTCCAGGCGCATCACGAGTCTGAAGCCCTGGATGAATCTGAACAAGTCCCAGGTGATTAGATTAACTCAGATATTTTTACAGCCATGCTCTCAGTTTGAGAATCGTAAGATTCTCACAAGAGTCCTGGACCAAAACTGCATTCCCTAAAACCATCATAGTGTTACTATCATCACATCAGAGAGGGACAATTCAATATGATGATCATCAGAGAGATCAGGGGTGTCTCTGAATACCAAGAATGCAAAGATCATACTTGTGGTCTTTGCTAGACCAGTCTTGCTAAAATGCCTTCTAAGAAAGAACTTAGGGTGCAATGAACCATAGGATTGGTGAGGGTGCAACTGATGCATCCTTGATATTTGGGGTGGTGCAAGAATGACATTCAGAGATTTTAACCATCCTCTGTACTTCCGTTCTTAGTATTGGAACTGGTCTTCAGCAATGGGTACAGAAGAACAGAAGTATGGCCAAGTACGCACACTGAGAAACACCCCAGGTCTCTGGGCTCAGCCCCCGATCTCTTAAGGTCACAGCAACGTCTCTTATCCTGAATCCACAATTGGCACAGCATGGTAATACGGGCATTAGTCTGCCAAATGGGCAACTAAACAATACGATTGGCTTGACGTGGCCTTGATGGCTCCTGAGTGGGAAGAAGGAAAATCTCAGAGTCTCTCCTTTTACGTGTTGCGCAGTATAAAAATTACCCACTGGCCACA
>JAODKF010000051.1:15289029-15301352 GCA_026779585.1 Mormyrus proboscirostris
GGGGGGGGGGGGGGGCGTAAAGTCATATGCAGTCATCTGCTTTTGAAAAACTCCAATATAATTGTTTGTTTAGAAAACCATGGATTTAATTCAGGTTTTTATTAATGAAGTTTGCAATTAATTATTTGTAGGTAATTTGTGTTCATCACTGCGTTCTTAATGATGCTTCAGATGTGGCCTGGGTATGAGCCTGGGTGCCGCCCCCCCCCAATCCCATGGTCCTTCTAACATTCACCACTTACTCCCTCAGAGTTATAACGATGCCCCCACCCCCCAAACCCTCCTTAAATCCCAGTCATCACCCCTTGCATTAGGGAAGACGGCTGCATGACTGACAGCAGGAGTGGGGGGAGCAAGGGGGTGCCGCTATGCAGCTAAAAATAATCCTAAATTTGAGGAGGTGTGCGTGTATCCCTGTACCCTTCAAACACAGTTTCTTGCCCCCCAGTCTGAGCTGCCTTTTGCGTCTGTAATCGATCTAATGTGGGATCAATCCATCCCTGCATGCGGCACCCTGGACCTCTGCACCGAGCTTTATGGCAGCCCCTCCTCCTCCTCTTCCTCCTGTGGGAATGCAAGTCACGGGTGTTCATCAGAGCCTCTCTCCCTTCTGCCACCGCAGCAGCTCTACCAGATCCAGCAGGTGACCATGCCGGCGGGACAGGAGCTCACGCAGCCCATGTTCATCCAGTCCACCAGCCAGACGGCGGACGGTCAGGTGACCGCACAAGTCAGCGCCGACTGAAGCCCCTCCCGGTCACCGGAGATTACCTGCAGCGCAATAACACACTGGTCTGAGCCCCCACCTCATAGACCAAAGCCTGCTCATCCGAGTCCAGCTCACACCTGCCCCCAGCTTCTTATCCACCACCACCCCCCCCACACCTGTGTTTGCTCAGTGTATCTTTCCTCTTCGATCTGCTATCCCTTTGGCTGTTGACTTCCGCGAGTCCACCGGTCTCCATCGAAGTGTACAAACCTACCATGCCAACTGCTACGCTTCCATTTTATTATTATAAAGCGATTGAGCCATAAATGTGATTTGAGAAAACAAAAGGAGCATTGTAAATTCCACTGTGAGATTCACTGTGATTCTTAAGACATCAGTTGTGTTCCCATTGTTTACACTACCTAGTGCGCAGGATAAGCCTGGTCTCATGGAGGTCTGCATAGTGTGTGTGTGCGTGCGTGCGTGCGTTCGGAGCGCTGCGTCTTTAAGATCTTTTTGCGTTTCACTTTATGCCGTAAAAACCTTCCTCTGGACCAGGTAGCAGATCAGGAATACTGCCATCCATTCTGGAGGCATCCCTGTCTCTCATCTCATTCTCTCTGTCTCACTTTCCTGCTCCCTCCCGAGTTGTGTAAAACACAGCCTGTCCAGGAACAACGTTTTTATACCATCGTTTCATTTATAAGAATTCATAAGTGTAACGTAGATGTTTTTTTCTTAGTATTGTAATTTTTCCAGAAATTTATTTGCCCCTTATTGTATGATAACTATTGATCTTGTTGTTTTGCATGTAGTTAAAACAGCCAGCATGATATGCAATAGATAGGTACCGATATTTTTTGTGGTTAATTTTTGTAAGCGAAGTTTTGTTGTGAGAAAACGAAATAAATAAATAATAAAAATGTTGACATTTCTTGATTTGTGGTTTTGTCCGGTATGTATAATGCGTTGTAAAACCTTATGCAAATTTGGTACTTTTAGGGCGGGTGTTTTCAACCTGGGGGGGTATCATCTGGGTAAAACAACCCGAGAGATGGGCACGGGGCTCCTCGGTCTTGGGGGTCTCTGTTATGAAGGTCACCCTGCGCGTGGAGCCTGGACACGTGCTGAGCGCATCCCATCTCCCGTAAGCAGGATAATCATTTGGAAAGTGGATGCACAAATATTGTTCCGTGGCCTTTATTTGCGTATCAGTATCACTTCATTTTTGTGTACGACGAATCTATTTTAGGTTGCTCATTATTTATTCCGTGAACATTAAAATATTAATGCTGCTCTCTGGCAGTAAATGTATTTGTTCATATATAATGAGAATGAACATTGTATGCATATAATATGAGACAAATATAAATATTTCCTTGGTTTTTGGAGGCTAAAGCGATTGTTCATCGTGCCACAGTTCTCCCGCATTTGAATTTGGCATAACATTAAATGCGCTGTTTAGCTTTTCACGATGCGTTTTCGTTCGTCGGCATGTAGGTCATAATACAAGTCTTGCATCACTTTGTTCTGGTTTTGCAGGGCAAACAGCGGTAGTCTCCAAACTACCTGGAATTCTATAACAAGAGTTTTGCGCCAGGACTAGGGAGGCAGATTCAGCCGAAGGGTGTACACTGCTGTTACTGATACCGGTGTTGACTGATGGAAATACGCCCCCATTTTCAGTAACCTCTTCTCTACTTGCCAGTCTATTGCAACGCTCACAAAAATAGCCTGGATACATACAGTATACAGCATTCCCGGTCAAAACCAAGGGCAATTAAATCTATGGAACATCACTTAGACATGTGAAGTGAAGGCCATTAGCCATCACATATACGCCGGAATAGTATGAACAGTAGACCTATATGGATGACACAGGCGTCCAAAGAGGGATCATATACCAAAGGTGCCGGGGGGGAGATGCGGTCCCATTCTGAATGACGGCGCTTTCTGCCAATATTCCGACCATCCATCCACTTTCTTTGTTGTTTTATTATCTAGTAACTACAAAGTTTCAACTAATATTTCTCGGCCTGTTTTTAGGTTATTTTGTAGTCATTTTGGTAATATTTGAGGGTTTCAGCCTACTTAAATCTAGAGAATGAATTAAAGTTATGTGGTTATGAATTGAGCGTAGTTTTCAAATACAGTGACGTACATTTAGGTACGAGTGTACCTAAAGCAGGTTACTTAACCTCAGTTACACCAGTATAATATTCATCAGTATGCACTGGTTATGATATGGTAGGGAAAATGTTTTACATCTCACCTCGTTCTCAAGGTTAGAACGTAAATCAGTGAGCGGGCACATCGTACTAAAACATCATTTGAAATGTAACGTACAGAGTAAATTCGACTTTGTGAGGGTTCCGGTCGACCCCAGTGTTCTGACATCGCATGACATTCACGGTGTACTATCACGGCGAACCGCACGGTGGCGCCGCTTTGTTACTTTGAACAGCTCGGCGCACCTAGAAAGTTATTTCTGTTTATATCTGTTCCCTTTTGCTGTTTTTTCCCTTTATCAATATCTAACCTTCTATACGTATTATTAAGATTTCCTATGTGACATCTGCGGAACCATAATCGCTCTTAATAATTTACCGTTTTCCTTTTAAGTTTTCGTGCAAATCGACGTGGGAAACAGCAAAGAATGGGAGTCACGAGTTGAGGCTTTTCGGTACTTTTAATTTTTTAATCCGATGTTAATCTGAGCAAGGAAAATAATTAGCCTACACTAGGCTACCTCAGAAAAAAAAAATAGAACTGTTATCCTATTTTATGTTTCATGTGTACTTTCTGTGCATTCCGCCAGGCAATCTTTTTTACGATTAGCATTATTGAACTATTCACTATTGAACTATGATAGCCAAATGACATCATCATGCTTTTATCTTTGTTGGCGGCATTATCCTGTTTACCACCAACCTATTATTCTTAATCAGTCCCCCCCATCTACACGGTTGTATATTTCATTACATGTGTTTGGTAGCCGGTTATGTTCAAACCTTAGAACAACATGTACTATTTTGATTATCGTAAACTATTCAACTATTCGAACTCGATGAACTGATTCGCACGCTTATAGTTATAGTATTAATGAGGACAGATCTATGCTTTGTGGAAACACATGAAGCGGGTTTTTTTAAGGCGTATTAATGCCTAATCCAGGAATTAATCGGATGTAACAAGGGAATTGGTGCTGGCTTCGCTCGGATCCAGGAATCTTTGAAATTGTAAATGAAACTGACTGCTTTGGCACCATCCTGGAATTTGTAATCTGTCTGCTGCTCTAGGCATCAACATGGAAGATATCACCAGTCTTAAGAGTTGACTGTTTGTCTTATTTCAAAATAACTACGAGAAGCGTTTGTCTTTGCACTCTGCTGCCCTTTACCATTTCAGGTTCGGAATTAACGCTTCAAAAGTAAACCTGCTTGAAAATGAATCGCGCAAAGCATGACACGAGTCTGCTTAAAGGGTTATATGAATTTCATCTATTTTTTTCTGTTTAAATACAAAATAATTACGGAAAGTAATAGGTACGGTCCCTGTGAACGACCCTGCGTTAATAACGCTTTAATTAAGATTTTTTTTTTAAAAAAACGAAATAACCTCTGAATAAGCACCTTTCTGGAAAGCCCCCTACATTAGAGCTTACACTTTGCCACTTTTAGGTCAGTCACTAATGTTTGAAATTGACGGTTATTAAGGGATAGAGGTTTCTCTAAAATGCTGGCTACTTTTTACCATCTTTGGTGCCACTGACTAGGGAGTTGGTGCAGCTAACCAGAGGCGGACATTTCAGGTCCAGAAAGTAAAAATCCAAACCAGGATTTTGTTTCAACCAGCCAGTTGAACATAAAGAGCCACAGTCACAGAGTATGCAACTAGCTGGTTGAAACAAAATCCTGGTTTGGATTTTTACTTTCTGGACCTGAAATGTCCACCTCTGCAGATAACCACAACAGACAGCTGTGATTTTCCGTTGTTTTTTTTTTTTTTTTGCAAAAAATGTCTATCACAATCAGAATTGTGAAGGATCAGCGAATGTTCAGCGACCAGCAAATGTTCAGGTTTTAAATTTTGGATTACAACTGAAGAGCAGCTTGTTCCTTTATATGACATGTTCGTGCTGGACCAGGAACCGTGGAAAGTGATGAAAAACAAACACATCTGGACCCTTATCTGGGGCTGTAGTGGAGTTAAGACTGGAGGTGAGAAACTGGGGCTAGTGCCTGATGGGGTTTATGCTAAAGAATGGACTTAGGCAGGGCCCACCTGGAGGGGGCGTTTATTTCACCCCCACCCTGCTTCACAAGCCTTTTATCTAAGATGGGGGTGTGCGGGTACCAGTGTTCACTTAGAGACTGGAGGAGGGATTTTGAATAACTTTTGAAACACATTCACACTGGAAGCAATTTAAAGTCACCAATTTGCCGAATCAACGTGGATTGTAGGCGGAACCTAAAAGGACCCCTGGTCCACACAGCGCTATTTAAACCCACAACCAGCGGAATGTTTAGCTGGGGCTTGACTTTTTTTTTTTTTTTGAAGAAAGGTTGGCATAGGGGCTGAAATGCTTGGGGCTTGGGGCTAGGTTTAAAATACATGGGGGAATAGCCCCTAACGACACCCAGACCCACAACCCACCAGTGACAAAGTAGCAATGCTACTCCTGCTAACCGATAACCAATAACGTTCAGCCAAAATGTATCCACTTCTTTGTTGCAGCCTTGCAGTATCAAATACAGCTGCAGCAGATGTTACAGTTGTTGCCTTGCACAAGATTGGCTTTATTCTCAAGCAGCAAGTTGGACAGCCTATGGACAAAACATACAGTGCCAGCTAAACCATCCTTTATAAGTCATTTCATTTGAAAGAGGTGAGGATTCACAGTGGGAAAAGCTCCTTTGTCACATGTCATTTATCTGAAGTCATCAGGATAAGTCTCAAACAAATTAGAAACTCTTTTATGTATTTATAATGTTTGTCTAATGCATCTGACAAGTGTGAGGTAATACAGAAATCCCAGGCATAGTGACAGACTGGCCAGATGTTTATGACAGCAGCATAATAAATATTATTCTAATGGTTTAATCCTGAATTTTCTATTCCAGACTGCCGTGTGTCACGTGACATGCCCTGGCACTATTCTGAGGCAGCTGGAGCTGGCGCCGTGTGATCTCAGTGTCCTCGGGGGCATCCGTGGGTTCATCTGCAATCCCTAAGGACCTCTGTTTAAAAGATGTGGTTCGGACCAATGGCATGCTCCAGGATGACAACATTATCCAATCAGAGACAGCAATAGAGGAATGGAGGCTTTAAAACCCGTGGTAGGCGGGGCTACCTGTCCTGCCAATCACCCTCTGGTTCAGCCCAGCGGGAAGCCATAATGTAGCTGATAAAGTATGCCAGTGAGTGACTGACAGCACACAGCAATGCCACACACTGCGCACACACTGCGCACACACTGCGGACTCCCATCACTGATTAGACCTGGCTGCAAACAGGTAGAAATGAAGAAAGAGTTTCTTTTATAGCCAGTGGGACTTAAGATGCATTAATGTGACTTTTCACACTTGACACCATATCTCGATTTATTACAGGAAAAGGCAGATGGTGTGCAGACAACTTGTTTTAAATCAGGGCTATGCGACTTGCAGTCCTCGAGGTACCGGCACTGCTGATTTGCCAGCCTTCCTTTACCTGAGAGCCAGGTGTGACGCCTCTGGCCAATCAGAATCAGTAATTATTAAACTAACTACCTGGGAGAACTGAAGACACGGCCTGGATTTGGAATCCAGATCCAGGGTTGAATAGTCCTGCTTGAAATGATGCTGCAGAATGGCTCACTCACTGTGACTGGAGGACATGCACAGCTTTCACAGCAGGTCCATACATTCACCTATGGCATCACCACACCTTTCCATATCAATCTGCTGTGTGTTTCAGTCACAGTCATCAATTACATTGACCAGGGGTACTTAATTATTTTTCCCCCGAGGTGCAAATTTCATCAGGCACACAAACCCAAGCTGTGCTCTGGGAAATTTTCCCTTGATAAATATCACCAATGGGTGGGTGGGTCTAACGTTCTAGATTCTACTTGTCTCGTGTTTTCATTAAGCTGAATCTGAAGGAAGCATGGAAGGCTAGATTTATTTTTAAAAATAAAAAAAAAAGAAGATAAACAGTGTCTTGGAACAGCCATTACAAAGTGCAACCAAAGTGCAGGAACAATAAGCTGGGGTCTGGATGTTGGGCTATTTTTACATCCACAAAAGGTCCCACTGAGGCGGTCTGATCCGAAACAGGGTGTAGGGAGACTGGCTGAGGTACTGGGGTCAGAGTTGAACTAAGCATGTCATGCTTAGCCTCTGCATGCTAGGGGGGGAACACGATGAGTGTGTTCCTTCTTCTCTAAGGCTGTTCATTTGTGCGTCCAAGTGCGCTTTAGCGTGTGTGTAGATCCGCGTGCCTGCATCTGTCTATGCGAGTTACGCCGTGTGTGCGCCTGTCTCTGACCTTGTCCACCTGTTGGCTGCCATCAGTGCTCTGGCTAATGCTTTAGCGCTGCTGTTCTTCACCCTGTCACTGTGTTAATTGCTACAGTTGTGCGAGAATGAGTGAGGCCCTGTCTGTGTTATGTAAAGCGGTAGATTCGTTCCTCACTGGTCAGTGTGTATTCCAGCTCCTCGGAGTCTCCTGCACTTTGGTTTATGGAAAATCTGATGCATGTTAGCTGCCCAGTCCCGCTACAGGATTACACCCAAAGAGAACACAGCACCATCCCAGTGGGTAATGATATCACATGGTCCAGATGCACTGGAGAGTTGGAAATAGTTTATCAAAGGCAAAATGGTTTTTCTTGCACATCCTTCTCTGCTAGGACGGTTTCCCCTGTGGAGCATATAGATATGTAATCTTTTCATACATTGGAAGGATGTATACAGAACGATACACGTTTAAATATTTCCATTAGTTGGTTAACTTTATATGAGTAGTGTTTATGAAGTGCGTTGCAAAGAAATAAAAGTGTAAAGTTTTTTTTTAAACGCACACACACTTTACTTGAAGCTTGTCCAGTTTCCAATTTTCCCGACTAATCGTTAGACTATTGCAGTTAAAATCCTTGTTATGATATGAACAAGGCAAACCTCTATAGCCAGGGATGAAAGCAGAATTTTGATTTTTAGTTTTTCTCGTCATAAAATATATCTGTTCAAGAGATCCCTTATTAAAAAGGGGGACACAAACACATCAGACAAAGTTAGCGAAAAGAAGCGATTCTCCTCCCCTTTACTTCCCCCGTCACTCCTCTGCTCCTTTTCTTTTTTCCGAGGCGCGCAAGCCGCTTGTCTCCAGAGTCGCGCTGTTTCTGATCCGTACGCGCACTTTACCAGACGCGCTGTGCCCGCACGGTGCCGCCGCTCGGCTGCCCTCCTCGGGGTCTCATCCAAGTTCAGATCTGCTCCGAGCCCGATCATCTGAAGGACTCCACCGCTTCTCCCTCGGAGATCCGGGTCAGCCAAGGGCGTCGGAGGAGGCAGCAGGGAAACAGTGAACTGCCGTCCGCGGCGCTGGATTAATTACGGGACGCCGTGAAAAAAAACTGACTTGAGTGACAGTGAAGTGATTTCGAATTTCCACCACAAATACAGCCATATAACTTTAAGAAGCTTTTGCTCCAGCCTTGTCGACGCGCATGTTTTCGTTCCGTGAGTTATCGCTGTTATTATTAAACAGAAATGTTGCCAGTTATTTTCCTATAATATATATTATATATAAATACAAATTAGGAGAACACTTGCTACCGTACTGAGATCAAATGAAACTTTATTTTCTAAGGTAACAGTGTTTAATTAAACAAGATTATAAGAATGCCGTGAGGAAGAAAACGCTTTATACGATGCTTGCCGAAGGGCATTTTAGACGCCACTTTAATGCAGTGCTGTTTGATTTTAATCATGCAAGCGACGTGTTTTTAAGGTAGTTTTAAATGATGGTTTCCAAAACTTGAGGACCGCCCGTCGCCGTTGTTGGCATTTCAGGGTTAAGTACGTGGAGACATATGACAAAAAACTTTAACAGTTCGTTTGCTGCATTTAATTGCGAGATTATTATCTTTATTGACACTGGCTATGTCGGCCAGCCCGTCTAATAACGGCGGTCTCAGGATGCTAGCTCCGCCGGCCCCCGGCGACGAGCGCCAGGTTGAGTTTGTCGCCCTGACTGCCGTCCACACGGAGCGGAGCGAGCCGTCCACCCCGGAGCGCGGACACCCGTGCCAGCGGACCGGGCTGCTCGGAA
This sequence comes from Mormyrus proboscirostris, assembly GCA_026779585.1. Classification (NCBI taxonomy): domain Eukaryota; kingdom Metazoa; phylum Chordata; class Actinopteri; order Osteoglossiformes; family Mormyridae; genus Mormyrus; species Mormyrus proboscirostris. The sequence goes on from JAODKF010000051.1 coordinate 15,298,055, forward strand.
CCCCGTTGCCAGGGCCGCCCGGACCCCGGACGAGCGCGTCTGCCTCCAGCAAGCGGTGCAGAAAGTTACAAAACTACCTGTACAACGTGCTGGAGCGGCCGCGGGGATGGGCCTTCGTCTACCACGCGTTCATGTGAGTATGATCACCGGCATCATTCATCTCAATGCACCTGGAATGCAATCCTTTACGGTGCCAAAGCAAAGGGGATTGTCTGGGTGGCTTTCCCACTTGTTAATAAAGGTGATGTACGCTCCGTAAATGTAATGTTTAGAAAGCGGGATCTTTCCCAAAGTTAAAGCCGTCTGGCGTTCCTCGGATGCACATGAAAGCATCCGGCGCTGGGTCTGATGGAGACTTTAAATAGGCTTCCCATAAAAATATTGCTGGGAACAGCCCCGGAAGCTAGCGGTAGCCCGTGACAAAAAAAAAGTGATTTTGCGCGATAAACTGACAGGTACGGTGAATTATCTGCTGCCCTACAACTTCTCGGACGCGCGTTAAACGTGTTTCACCCCGACAATTTTTACGCCCGTGCGCGTCACCCAGGACCGGTCTGCTTCTGGCTATCAGAGGCTTAAGGCGCCACCGGCCGGCTCCGCTGAAGTGCAGGCAGCCTTTCAAAATGCTTGACAACTGGCCTGGACGCTTCTCTTCAGTCTTCAGATGCCGCTCATGCTGGACAGATAACGCGCACGGCGGCTGCGGTGACTGTCCGCGGCGCGCCGCAAAATGCGGGCATGCAGTGCGATACGAGCGACAGTGACATTTATAGTTAAAATATGTTTACCACACTGATGCGACACACCGTCTCGGCTCTATATAGTCGAGAGTACGGCAACAGTTTATAAAAATAGAGAACCGCTTAACTGTCACACTGAAGAATAGCCTATGTGAATCAAATAAATAAATAAAATAAAATAAAAAATGACTCAAAATGCAGAAAAAGTGCAGCTTCGGATGAGTGTGAACAGCGGTTTTATCACACACATGTATAAGCCTGCTGGGTTATTGGTAAAAAGCATCTGATTTTGTGTCGGTCCGGTAATAGCGTATATTAAGCTGTTTTAGCCATTTGCGTTTCTCCAGAGTCACTGTCTGACACTTTGTACTTTTCGATGTCAGAGGGCCTGAAAGGGGCTGGACGTGTCATTGATTAGCCCCCGGTCCTCCTTAAAAAAAACAGCAGCCTCCTCTTCTTATAGCGTATGTAAAACGGTGTATTGTCTGCCAATGTAAAAATGCTGTTTTAAAACGTAAATTCTCTGTTAAAACAAGTCCATCATCATTCAGTTTTTATTTTGCATAAATAATAGTTGATTTTTATTGAAATCCGCCCCACTATTCGGAGTAAGTGAAAACATTCAATTTCCAAAGCGGCATGCATTGATTAATATGAGCGTTAAGTGTCAAGTAGCTGCTGGGCTACTTCAGGAAGTTCTTTCTGAGAACAGCTGTGGCCTGTGTTTAGGCTCCTCCTATACATTTGTTGTGGTAGCAGGAACTTTGGGTTAATGGTTGTAGAACTCACTTCTCACCCCCTGGGCAGTATGTTAGGGGATGCTGCTCATCAGCATGCAGTATGGCGGGTAAAGTGCAAATGCAGGCATTTTTCAGTGTAGGCAGTGTAAGCAGCAACAGTTAAAAACTCGGCTGCGAAAAGGGAAAGTAATGTAACTTTAAGCTGTTGGGTCTACAAATACGTATTCAGAATAATGGTTGTGATTTCTAGAGCACAATCCTCAAATTTGGATTGATAGAGAAAAGGCGTGTTTGTATATTAGTTTGTTTTGCGAGCTGCTTTTTTTCCTCCACTCAGTCTCCTGACGGATGAGGGTGGTGGCTCTGGGCACCATATGTGACGTGGCTGTGTAAACGTCTCGGAAAGCGCCTACACCTAAATGATGACGGCTAGGATCCCTGGATCGCTGTCCCACGCATAGTCACAGCCCTTATGTGACTTGATGCTCTGCTTCGCGTCAGTGCTTGCAGGCGTCGTTTCCGTCGTGCGAATGCCGAAAGGGCCGTCATGTTTTTGTCCCTCCTGCGCGCCCGCCTTAGACCTGCGTCCTTTCCCATCCGCTGGCTTCTGCCCTAAGCTCTTCTCACCCTCTCTGAGTTACGCGTTTCCCTTCACTGCTCTGCCTGGAGCAACTTTCACACAACCTTTTCCTACCAAGTCAACTGCTCTTCCTCCCCTATACACTGTAATGAATTTTCTCCATGGGCCAAATTTGTAATACAATAGGTGCGTCGTCACTATCTGTGTAACATCCTATAGAGTAATTTGAATGAGCCTAGAGCACACCTGCTTTGTTTCAAGTTTCCCAAAGAAAAATCGCAGCGTCAGGTAGACCTAAGGCATTGTGCATTTACTAATGTCCACAGATCCTCTCATTCCAGCTCCTGGTCTCTGCGCCTGTTTTTGCACGTGTGACAGCCCGTAATTGATGCGCACGGTCAGGAACTCTCACGCATATTCTGCTGTGCCGATATTAATGAGTGTGGTCCGTAACGTGTCGCTTCAGCATGCGGTGATTAGAAAGCGCCAAGTGAAAAGGAGTTACATTTCAATGAAGGCTTCCAATTTTGACTTGGCGCAAAAATCAGAAATGATGCGTCCTTTAAAAGCCGGATTTTCAATATATTTAGTTGGTTTTTTTTTGTCATTTCAGCTCCATAATTGTACTTCATGTTCCAGAAATATTTGGTGAATGCAACACTCTCTGAAGCAGTATTGTGGAATTACCACGATGGACTAGAATTTGTTGTTGAACACTGATAACCTGTCAACTCTGTTTAGGAAGCTCTGGCTACGACGCGTCTGCTAGATCTCGCTCGCCCTCCATGCTGTGGCATCAGAGGGGTTTATTCACTGAAAATGTGTGCGTAACATTAGCCGTCGTTGTTCAACTCACTGAAGTTGTATTTTATAGCTTTGGGGGTGTGTAGCCTGTTTTCCTGGTCGCTGCCCGTATTTTGAGCGCAGTGGTTTTTCCTAGTACTCGGCATTAATCATAAAATTGCATAGTGTGGCTTAAATTACAGACGGGTGGCGTTTTTATTTGTTTCTAGGTCTTTGGATGATTGGTCACATTCCAGTCCAGTGTATCCGTGTGATCTGTTGTCATATGCAAAATATTATTAAGCAGTCAAAGGGAGGAGAGCTGGCAGCCTCGTCGACGGCGGGTCGCGGTTCCGCGACCGCGGGCCGCTTATCGTAACCGTGCAGGGTGTCTCTTCTCCCTCATTTACCTTAACAGATTCAGAAGCCGTCTGTTTCTCAGGGTGGAAATGGGG
>JAODKF010000051.1:15338225-15351377 GCA_026779585.1 Mormyrus proboscirostris
CCTCCCGCACGTGCATATGTGCAGAACTGCACGCGTGACAGCTGCTCTATACACAAGACGTCTAACCAGCCTTTACCTCACAGGGTGGATCAAATCGTGGGGCGTGGAGCCAATCAGCCCGACAAGAAGGTGCGGCATGAAAAGGGGGAAAAGTTGCCCCTGGATTTGGACCCCCACGAGGAGCCAAGCATGATGGGACGCGTCCAGAAGGTGGAGAAACAGGTACGGCATCCGCTGAGTTTTTACCAGTGTGGCTGCTTTAGCAGATGACATGACCAGCGGAGAGTGACGCTGATCAGTCATATATTGTGGGAGTTTAGTGGCATTAAAAGATTAAACTTGAGCAGAATGAGTTGCTGTAGGACATAAACCAGGCCATAATCCTGATGACCTCATTGGCAGAACTCTGATCTGCAGCATCTACTCATTAATGGTGTAGACCGCACAGGCGGCGGTCTGAATGCCGGAATATGGGGGTGTAATTGCGGTTGTTCCCCTGATTTTACCCTGACCTCACCCGGGCTGCTCCAGTAAATACCCAGCATGTCTGTGATTCTGCTTCAGGTCATTTTCAGACGAACGCTGACCGTTTAACTGGCACGTGGTCCACAGGTGCAGTCCATCGAGAGCAAACTGGACATGCTGCTGAACTTCTATACACAGTGCTTGAAGAAGGGCTCCTCGCACGTCACCCTGTCCTCCCTGCTGGAGGCCGAGCTCACCTCCGACTACCACAGCCCAACTGATCACCAGGAGCTCTTCCCATCTGCCAACACGCTCAACATCTCCCGCTCTGAGAGCAGCACCATGGACTGAGGGGAATTTCCGGAAGGCTGACCTCACCTCGCCCTCATTCCAACTCCTCACCACCTGAATGACATGCATCTAGTTCCTCTTTTCTCATACATGAAATAAGAATCCGTGGGTGTGGCTATGGGTGGGTGTGGCTATGGGTAGGCAGTACCCACCCAGACAGAGACAGATCGAATGTAACCAATCATTAGTGATTTAATAGAATCACTAAATTAAATAACTTTTGCCATCCCCCCCCTCCCAGGCTGATGACTCCTGGCATCTTCCTGAAACAAATCTTACCCACAATTCCCTGTGCCATTTCTTAAGCATCTCCCCTTCTTTTGTTTCCTGCCTTTTTGACATTTCGTGCATCGCCCTCTCCTGGCCATTTCCTCTCATGGCATCGTCCCGGAGGCGTGACGACTCTTCACAGAGGGCCTACGTCTAAGCAGAGACATGGCTGCAAAGACCATTCTCTGCGACGAGCCTTTCTTCCTCAGCTCGGGTGTGAACGGGAACTCCCCGACTACTGATATGCAAGCGTTACTTCACGCATCCGTCTGTCTGTCGCCTGGCTCAGAAGCACAATGCAATGCTGGCAGATTCTGCGGTTCTTTTGTTCCGAGGTTTTTCTCCTGTCTCTTTTTGTTGTCTACGAATTAATATCAAAGAATGTGAACAAAAAAAAAAAATCAATTTTGGGGTTGGGGAAAATGCGATGTTTTTTACAGATCTGTTTGATTTCAGCACTGAAATTGGAGAATCTCGCTTCCTGACTGGGCTCAGATGTTCTCTGCTGATAGCCTGGGAGCTTCCAGGGAATGTACTGTATATCCATGTCCCCTTGTCACTGTGGAGTGTTTGCGGACAGGCGGCCTCGGGGTTTGTGACTCGGCACCCGAGTGAGGGGCAAACGGGAAGCCGCTCAGCAAATCCCTCCTCGTCCTCGACTGTCTCTGCCTCCACGGTGACTTTTACTGGTTCGTCTACAAGTTCTGAGTTTTTTTTTTTTTTGTGGGAGGGGCATTTTGCGTTGGTGAAACTCAACGATCCCCCTTCTTCGCATGTCCATCGCAGATTTCAGTTTAAGAAAATGAGTAAAAACAAACCCTCCCAAAGATTGTGCTAAGCGACTGAGAAGGTTTGGACGTGAGCAGCGGTAGTGGAGCAGAGATGATCACTTTGATCCTGTTCCGTTTAGGGAAGAGGTCTGTGATTCGCCGCTGTCATCACCTTCAGCTGGGTTTCTCGTTGCATGGCACTATTTCTGTGTCATCACGCCGGTGTTCCACCGTACACTTTGGCCAGGACGTCCATCAGGGCTGTTTGTAACCTGCAGTGAGGCCAGGATCTTCTCCCCTAATCAGATCACGTCGTCCTGTTTTTTACATACAGCATCATCCTGACTCTCACCTCGGTATTAAGGTTCCCACCTGCATTTTGCATTTATTTATACATTTTTGTGTAAATCTACCGCTGTGGCCTTAAACTGTGAGGCAGGCCCCGGCCTCTACCAGGGCCCAACCCCTTGCTCGACTGAGCACATCAACTTTAAGCGGCGCGTCAGTCGCCTGCACAACACCTCAACCGCTGCTGTGGCACAATCCACTCAGGTGGCTCCTACCCGGTTATACAACACCGACATCTGCTCTTGTCGTTTGTACTGGAAACATTAACCGCATGTCAAGTTAAAAATATGACTTCATAACCCGTCCTTGCGTAGGTTTAGGCACAGTCACATGACCACATGGCAACCAGGATGACTGAGGGTGTTTCTCAATATGCATACTTGACCGTACTTGTCTTCTCTGGGTCTCGTGTATCTGTTTTATGTCTTCGTCCATGACTGAAGACCAGCTCCAATTCTCAGAACAGGAGTACAGAGGAAGGTAAAAATCCCCGGATGGCGTTCTTGCCCCACCCCAAATATCAACGATATGTCGTTGGCATCCTAACCGAACGAGACCAATCCCATGATTCATGGCACCGCAAGTTCATTATTGGGAGGCAAGTTAGCAAGACAGGTCTACCCAAGACCTCAAGTACGATCTTTGTGTTTTTCGTATGGAGTCGCGCCGGAGTGCCTGACCCAGACAGAACAAACTCCGCAAACTTGAACTCGTTTGTCCCGCTTCGGAAAGAAGCTGCTGACTCCTTTCAAACCGACAGCTCGGTTTGACGTTAAGAATGATCTAAATCAGTAGTGCACCTAAACTGTGTGTGTTAGCTTGATTATTTTGGTAGTTTCTCCTAGTGGCATTTACTTCGTTATTTTAATGGACGGAACTGGAATACCCCACGCTCCTATCACATGATTTGTTTCTATTCACAGAGAGATTTATCGCACGATTGTTTTGTAAATGTTGCAAATTCAGTTTTATTTTTTTATGATCAGCTCTGCTCCACTGGTTTTCTTACACGTGACTTGTAGGTGCTTATATAGACTATATTTTATAGTTTTTTTTTCCTTAGTAATATGTATGTTATTGAAAGCCATAGTAAAACAAAAAGTATTATATGAGTGAAATGTCTCGGATTGTATTCAAAAGGTGAATAAAGCTAGTATTTTGTTTAACGAAACATACTGGCATCAATGAGGACAGTGTATCGTAATTTGTTTCTGCTCAGGTGATACATTTCGCTGTAGGAGTGAGATTTAAAGCAGGGTAGCTAGCTGGTTGTTGATGTACAAAAGTCCTAGATGCTTCAACTGTGTTGGAGAAAACATATCAGTTAGCACCCAATGGACACTAAAATCATGGTGAGGCCACTTCAATTCAAATAATGAGCTAAATTAATTAACATAATAACAACAAAAGCCAGCGTGATTCCAATGTCCAGAACTATGCTTTTTTTTTTTTTTGCCTGTCTATTGGAATCTACGGAGCCCCTGAAGGGACCTGTGCAAAAAATGAAATGCTCTGTCATTCGGGTGCACGCGAAAGTAACATAATGTTAATTTTTTACACAGTTCCCTTCTGAGGCTCCGTAGTATAGTAACTTCTTCAAATTAAAATCTTGCCAGTACCATCCGTTCACAGAAGGGAGCACTGTCCTGCTCACAAACCACAAAACATAGGCTTAATTTAACTTGATCGGACGTGTATTTTGCACGAAGTAGTTGTCAGCTATTGTATACTGAAGTATGTGTCCTATGTTGTTTTATTTAATTCAACACCTTAATGAGATATGTGGGATATTCCTTGCACCAGGATTTCTTGATTCGCCCGATTACGTCTTGGATTTATGGTAGTCTGGGCTAAATGGACTTTATCGTCGTTCACTTACATTTTGCACAGATTACCTTAAATCCGAGTTATCCATCTAAGCAAGAAATCCTGCTTGGTATAATACCCCCTGAAGTGCTTTGGATGAAATTAGAGATCGAAATCCTGACTCTTTTCAGTGAAAACGTCGTCTCTATTATGTCGAGGTCCGTGGGGGATCCTTTAGATATTTTTCCCTTTATGTTTAATAAAATTATCAAATTTTATTTTTATGTAACTTTAATTATATATTTATGGATAATTATAAATAATATGGATTCATTATATATTTTTATAGTTCGGTATAGTTTATACTTAATTACATTTTATCGGGCGTATTGTCTTTTTCACACTTCTGTACATCAGTACACCAGAGGGTGGCGAAAGTGAGAATATATTGGTTGATCTGTTCCTTGAACGAAATGAACTACAAACGATCTGCAGACCGATATCATTTTCTTCATTTAAGAGGAAACCCAGTCCTGCTGTCACAGTGGTGCGCCGAGGCGCGCGCTAAGGGACCGCATTTTTCAACCCTGCTCCTCACTGCACGTGCGCTGCAGGGGTCTTAAATGCACGTGCTCCGGTGGTCATTGAATGAGTCTCTACAGTGCAAATTACTAAAGATTTATAATTGCAAGTTTTAATATGTTTAAGCCAAATTGTTGCTAGGAAGTTTGCTTTTAATAGCTTAATTCTGGTGTTTTTTGCCAATTTATCGGCATTTTATTCATTATTAATTGATTGCTGCCGTTTTTTAAATAGTTAACGCGATTACAGTTTATGTATTAGGCTATTGTGTTTATCAATTTATTTCAAACGATGAAGGGCTCAACTTAAGTGAAAACAAGGATATGCGTACGCTATTCCTCTTAAACCAAATACACTTTCAGACCTGTCGATTAACATGTGCTTGGATATTCATAAACATAAGCTAAAGGAAGCAACCCCATGTTTTTAGTTACTGATTTTTGTTACGGTGGTTAACAGTAGGTAGACTGCCGGCAATAGATGTGATCGCCGGGGAGACAGTGAAGCGGTGATTGTCAAATTGCCATTGCGGCCTTGCTGCCGGATGCAGTTTAAGTAAATATAATACCTTTTGCCCGTTTCAGACCCTTTATTCGTAGAATTTATAAAAAATAAATTATAGAAATGAGAATGGTCGCTAAATCATATATTACTACGAATGAGCTCGTGAATGCTTACCAAACGATACTTATTAATTTAGCATTTTGACCACAACCTCCCTGAGCACGGTAAACCTCTCCCTGCTGAATAATGCCATTATATTACAGTATAGTAGATTAATCTCCTTCCCGCTTGCGTTTCACTCTGCATGCGTTGGACGAGCGGACGAGCCACTAGGTGGAGTGCCGGACTGTCCGGTCTACACGGGGCTGTGACAGGCGGGACCGTGGGCTACCTTACCGCGGCGGATTGTACCGCGGTGATGTGCATGGTCAAGCTTTCTGCATGCATTCTTTCTCTTCAATTCTGTCGATTGCTTGAATGTACATTTGTCCCAGATCACACCTTTCCGTGCTTGCATCTTTCTTATATAACAGTTATGATAATTTAAAACGAAAAATGCCTGTAAAGCAATAAATTGCTAAAGAATTAATCAGAGTCTTCCAATGCGATTGAGGAAATAATTACCTCATTATTCCTGAAGATCACTTGTATAGCTAGTCGTTCTTTAAATGTTATCAGTTTGAAATAGTACCTCAATATGATACATGATTAATTTATTATTTATGTCTCAATAAAGTTTTTTGAAGACTGACTATCCTTCCGTGACTGTTGGTGCCCTAATTTTAGCACTCAGAATCATGTTATTATTATTATTTTTTAAAATGTCGGTTTGTGTGGCAATAACACAGAATTCCACGGTAACTTAAGATAAAACCATTTGTCAAAGCCATTTTGGAAGAACACAGAATATTTTGACATTATTGTTGCACGTTACGGCCATGGATGAACGGCATATGTAAGATGTACAGTATCCTGTGGAGAAAGTGCAGAAACATTTGAATGGAAAGAACTAAGCAAACCATAAAGGAATCAAAGGAAAAGAAACTATTATAGTTTCATTGCATACATTAAATTTTAAAATAAACGAACATGTGTTACAGTTTGTATGTTTTCCCGTGTTGTTGTGGGGTTTCCTCCAGAATCTCCAGTTTCCCCCCACAGACCAAAAACACACTGAGGCTGACTGGAGTTACCAAATTTCCCACAGGTGTGCGTGTGTGAGTGACTGGTGTGTGAGTGTCTGGTGTGTGAGTGACCAGTGTGTGAGTGTGCCCACCGATGGGTTGGCACCCCACTCTGGATTGTTCCCTGTCTTGTGCCCAGACCCCTGTGACCCAAAATAGGACAGTTACAGAAAATGGATGGATGGATACCACTATCACAATGTTAAATGCATAGTGTGCTGAATTTGATACAGACCTACGAGTTCACAGACGTATATGCCTCTCCTCCTTTGCACAGCCCGTACTGTGATGATGATCTTAAATGTGTTTTCAAGATCCGTCAAATTTTGAGGGCATTCCAACCTGTGTGCCTGGTTGGGAGCAAAAAAATTTCACATGGAGGGGGTTTCAAACCCATAATTTTACTACCTGGCTACATGCATGGTGTTCTCCATAAAGTTTAAGGTGTAATCTTTTAAAATCAGTTTGTAAACCTCAAGTGCACAACCAGGAGCAAACTGGCAGAGACATTAGCCAGGATGTTGCTGTCAAGCGGTACATTTGGCACATTTTGACACCAATGGGGGGGTTCTCGCTTGGTATATTTGGCCAGCGACCTGCACTCATTAGACCAGGCCTGCAGAGGATTTCCTGAACTTCAAAATGGCTGCTCCTGTATATAACAGTAAATGCTGCTTTAGACTGAGGTTTAGAAGCTGCTGGGTTGGAAGCTGTTGTGACATTTGGTGACTCTGTAGCTAGACTCCCTCAGACATTCTGACACAAATCAAACCTGAGTTGTAATTCATTTTAATTTCAGTTCCTGAAGGCATCAAAAGCCTTGGATACAAAGTGTAGCCAGGCCTGTGACACGTTCGTCGCCGTACCTGCAGGTGTGAGCATGTCATCTGGTTAGATCGTTCATTGAAAGTTTTCTTTATGACATCATTTGATACTTTGTCTCGATGTTGGACTTTTAAAATAATGATCACTTAATCTTCCCTCCTATGTTTCAGTGAATTTCGGATGACCTATCTGGTCTCTCATGTAACCAACAATATAATTAGTGTTTAATTATAGTAATTTGTATTCTTTATCATTCCAATAACTAATATATAATCAGATAAAAGGTGCTGGAAACCGCACGGTAATCTGAACGTATTTTTGTGGAAATCGTCCTAAAATGCAGGAAATTATGTGCCTGAAATGACAATGAAAACACATCCATTCTCATTACTTTAATTACGCATTCATTAAATGGTGATTTATGGGATAAACGATGAAATCTGCCACAGGCTGATTACAGCAGTTTTATTTAATTCACCATTTTATTGGAGGGGGGACCTTCAGAGTGAACTATTTCCCTGGTGTCCCTGACTGGCTATGAATTGTTTCACAGGTTTTCTTGGCAGCCATTAGAGGGACATACTGTATATAAGGCTCAATGATGTTTATTACCTTATTACTGCTAACACGTGGGAAACAAAGGTTCCATTGTATAAAAACACCGTCATACCCTATTGGTCATAATTATAATAATAATAACTGAACCCTTTATTGTCCCCGTGGGGAAATTCTTTTTACGCCTCCCTCAACTTGCTCTTTGTAAAGCATGCTGTATGTATGTGAAGTGAACCCATATTACAATAATTACATCCACGCACTTTTCATTTAATCTCAAAAAAACTTTGAGGTCAATTGGTTGCTCAGTAGTTAGCACTGTTGCCTCACACATCTGGGACCAGGATTCAAGTCTCTGCTTTGGTTCTGGGCGTATGGAGTTTGCGTGTTCTCCCCGTGTCGTTGTCGTGGGGTTTCATCAAGCTACTCCGGTTTCCCACCACTTTCCAGAGACGTGAAACCACAGGTGAATTGGTGTCTCTATGCTCTCCAGTGTGCGAATGGCCCCATAGTGGAGGTTTGTATCGGTGTCAGCATGTTGTTTTGGACATAATCTCCGTCTCCCTTTACCTTCACATTTCTGCACCACGGGGTGAAGAATAAAGATGTGTAGTCTTTTCATCCACCATTAAGATTAACCAAAAGTTTCCGAGTCTCAAAGATGCAGATGCATCTTTGAGTTACTTTTTCCACTCCAGTATTTGAATTTTGCACCGTAAAAGTCTTTGTTTGAAGTTTTGATGTATATTTGTAAATATAATCAGACAATCAAACTATTATCATTCCTGTATTATTCAATTTATGATTCAAAAAGAACCTCAAAGCTGCCTTCAGAAGGTCACAATACTCTTTACTAGTCTTTAGAAACTGGATGTCTTAAATCAGTTTTTAATCAAACTGGTCATTGGGGACCCCCAGACAGTGTGGAGTCTTTGGCAGGGAGGGAGGAAAAACGTGGACCATTTGGGGGACCGGCTTGGGAAACACTACCTTAAATGTATATGCAGTTTCTTTTTAAAGAAAATGCAGTTTCAGGGAAGTGGATTGGCCACAAATTGTTGTACTGGTTTGGTTTCAAAGCAGATTTTTTCATAAAATTGATTTATCAGTGATTTATCAAAGGGCTCCTCCAGGTACAGGGTGAGCGAGACGTGTCCAACAGCTCTGCGCTCTGGATAGTGTCTTCAAGGAACCCTAAATATTTGTCCCATTGATTAACCTTTGACCTGCCCCCCTAGCTTATTGGTTTATTTGTCTGGATCACAGGGTTCTCTCCCACCCCTACCCAACAAACCAGCACCGATACAGAACCACACTGAGTCAGTTTAGAGTCTTATTCCGTGTGAACAGGATTACTTTGTACAGTGGAGCACCTGGAGGGTCCATGCACAAACACGGGGCAAATGTACAAATTCTCGACACGCCGGGCCTGTAACCTTGGTACCCTTGGTTGCTGTGTACACTTTCAGCGATTTTGTCTTCGTGAAGCTTTAAGCCACTCCGCCCGCCTTATCTGCTGTGCCCCCACCCACCCAAAAACACTGACAGCGCTGGCAGAACATTAGAGGATTGTTATGTCTTCCTCGTGGTTATGAATTCCCTGCCGTCTTTGTTCTTAGTCTATATCTCTGCTGTTGAGGTACAATATCTGTGGAATTTCCGGGAGTCTGCGGTCAGAAGGACATGGTCCGTCACTGTCTTCCTGATAAAACCATACTGCTTGGATGGTCGTGCCATTGGGAGCTACAGCATGACCACGTTTGCAGCTACTTTACCATGGAAGAATTGGATCTTCCACGATTTTGTGAAATACCCCCTTGTAGCAGAAGGTAACGCGAAGAAGAAGTTTTGGGAGGGTCTTTGTCAGTATGATGGCTGCAGCCTTTGCCTGATTTGATTAGCCTTGTGATTCGGGGTCATGTTCTGGATGACTGCTAGGCCTGTCCAGTTTTCAAGTTTTGTGTAATTCAGCAGAGATGAGTAATATGCATCAGCCTGGGTTCCGCTGGCACTCATAAAGATTCAGTTCTGCTCTTACAAGAGTTCAGAATGGAAAATCGAGGGGGTTGTTGCGGACAAATTACCGGCTATTCTGCTTGTCCCTTCAGATCAGCTTCTCCCACCCAATAGGAAGTTCTTGGGCCCTTCTCTGTCCGTTTCCATGGATCCTGTCATAATGCAATTTTTCCACAAGCATCTGAGAAGGCGCTCATGGACTGCAGGGGCTCTGATTCTCCTGACCGAGGAAGGTCTGGCTTGAGAACAGTGAGTCTCCAGTGGACTCTGACCCCCCACTGACCCGCCTCGAGTAAAGGCCACGTTCAGAGTTGGCAGCGAGAGAACATCGAGTCAGGCCAGTGCTGCCTGGAGACACAAACACTGCAGTCTGGAAGGGAAGCTGGTGATGTGAAGGACAAGGGTGACATGGGCCCTTAATGTATGAACTGTGTGGCAATTATATATATAAAATATGTGTGTATGTATAAATATATTTAATGTTCAGTAGGGCTTGAAAATCAGAGGGATTAAGATCAGAGGTTTTTGTGAATAGGGCAGCTAAGCCTTTAGTAAGGGAGTCTGATTTTGATGAAAATGAATGAAAACACGATAATTAAGATAACAGCCATAGCCCCGCCCCCCAAAAAAAAACACCTCTGATGTCTTATAAAGGAGAAATAAATCTGGCAATGAGTCAGGCAGCCTGACGCCAAAGGCGGGTGATGAGAGTGACTGACCGGGGGAGGTAATTAAGAGGGTGATCTGGGCAGACCAGCCTTCATATTGTCCACATTGGCTGCAGCGGCATTTTAATTGTCCCCCCCCCCCCAGAAAGCGAGCATATAGTATGGTCCCGTGAGGGACATTCTGCTCAGCGCATGCAGTGTGAGGGTATTGGCCACCAATTCCAAGGCACCACATGACGACATGGAGAAACAGGGAGTGTGCGCACTGTCCGGGGAGTGAAAGAAGCCTTTTTTTGTCAAAATGTTAAATATGAAACAAGCTCTCCATTCTGGGTGCAGTTTCTCTACACAAAGTGACAGCATTCACCATTCCAGAGAGGCCCCATGCGGCTCTTGACAAAGGGCAGGCTGGCGGTTGGTAGGACGAGGGAGGGGGGCGTCTACTTGGTGTGAGGTTTCTTCTGCGGACTGAAGAATTATGGGCATTAGGCGGCGAACTGAGGGCTGATAGCAAACCACATGAGATTCTGCTTGGAGTCAGAGAGATAGTGGCATCATGTGGGCATGTTCGGGGGTAGGGGCACGAAGACCCCCCCCTACCAAGCACACACACGCACAGATTAGGTGTCTATTCCTTTGTGGGGGGGGCTCTCCATTCTATGGGCATACAGTATCTCTGAAATACTGCATTTTCTTGCTGTTTCTGGTAGAACCCTAGTTATGTTTTGAGTCTTTTTATTCAAAAGGCTTCTAATAATTAAGTTATAATTTATTTTTTCCACAGAAGGGTAGCGTGTGGATCATCGCGAAAGTGAATATGAGCTTTATTTTCCATCTAAGATGAATAATATCGATGTTTATGGATTATTAGGGGTACTTCATTGTGGAAAATGTTTAAAATATATGCCTCATTACATACAGGATTATTTTAGTGCAAACCATTGCAACTTAGATGGCCAGATCGATTCTTTCGATTGCAAAGATATGAGATTCATGTCTGTGCTTTATACCTATGCTGAGTTACAAACCTGAGATTAATTCATGCGAAAATCAACACAGGTCTACAGGTCTGCTAACTGGTCTTGACTGGTCTTGAAATGAAACCTCAAGTCTCTATGTCTGAGACAAATATCAAGTACTTTCCAAGAGGAGACAAAGACTGCAAAAATGTGATCTCGAGAGTGGTCTCAAGACGAAGACTGGTCTCAAGAATTGCAACACTACTAATTGTAGACTCTGCCGGAGGTTTTAGAGCTAGGATGACTGCTTTGAGGGTAAATCCAATGTAAAAATGTAATCAACCGGGGCTGACACTTTTGAAACGTCCACTTCTTCCTCTTAAAGTCACCATTCGCAAAAAATCATGACATAAACATCATTCTTCATAATCTTAGTGAAGTGATTTCATGCAGCCCATATCTCTATAGCTGGCGTTTAAAAACGTTACTGCAAATGCAATGGCTTCCTTTCTGATTTTAATGTTGAAGCTATTGTCCCTTTGACACAAACACTGACATGACTGAAATGCCAATGGATTTATGATTTTTTTCTCATGCCGACACACAAACGAGTTTGCTAATGCTAGTTGCCAGTTACCTCTGAAAGTGTCTAATCTTCCTTCCGGTCTCCTGCTGACACCATGAAAATGAAAATGGCACACTGCCATTTTTCAGTTTGTTCAGACCGATGAGCGATCTTACTGTGCAGTCCTTGGAAAAGTGTTGTAGCAAAGTCTTGTGTTGTCTGTGATCTGAGATGTACATTAACCTTACAAACTTTGGGAGATTATCCAGCTGTCTTAGGCACTAGCTTAGCTTGCTCGTTACATTACCTGAAAATAAGGTCCAGCATCTCTTTCTATCTTGCCAATTCTCTGGGGACGGGTGTCCAGGTTACTCGGAAATTGATGGATAGACCAGCCTCGGTCTCGCTCTTGTCTTTGATAAGATGCAGAGCCTACAGTAGCAGATAGCAATGCTCCATACTGCCATCAATGTATTCTGCAGAATTTGTCCCACCTCAGCTTTGTTTTCATTTTCAGGATGGCAACTGGCATGAAATAAGCGAATACAGATGCAGCCCTGACCATAAATAACCAAGGAAAATACGAGACTTCAGACTTTAGTTTTTTGACTGCAGTCACAGATTTTTTATAAAATTGTAAAAAATGTCAAGGTCCAAATAACAGAGTTTTTATCACACTGTGGGGACATCTCGTCCTCCCGATCGAATATATACATGACCCCACACACTCAGACAGACAGACAGACGCACACACACAAAGACAGCTTTTTCACGCCGTCAGGAGAACCTCAGAGTGCATAGTTTGGCAAAAGTAGTTTCACTAAGATCAGACACTTTGCACCAAGGCAGTCGGCAACTTTTTTGTCAGCAAGGACTAAAGATGTTCAGACTTTGGCCCAAAAACAGAGAATAGTTATAACCTCCGATTCAATCACTCGGAATACAGCTATCGTCTGATTTGTGGTCCTGCTTAGTTAGCCCCCAACCACCCCCCCACCCCCATACCCCCCACACACACACAGACTGTTTTCAAGGGGAATTCCCTTGTTTCTTCTTGGGGAGCACAGGAGCAGAGGAAGGAAAACCTGTGCTGGCTTGTCCTTGGATAGCAGGGAGATGCAAAACACTCTGATCTCAACAGGAAACAGCAGGTCTCATGAACACATGTGAGGTATGCAAGGTGGTGCGAAGAGGGCGAAGAGGGTATAGAGGGCACAGAGGATATAGAGTGATAAGAGGGTATAGAGAGAGAAGAGGGCACAGAGGATATAGAGTGATAAGAGG
>JAODKF010000051.1:15390641-15404915 GCA_026779585.1 Mormyrus proboscirostris
ATAGCCTCCATAACTTTACCAGTTATACAAGTTAAACTGATTGGCCTATAGTTAGACAAATTACTTCTATCCCCTTTGTTGAAAATGGGCGTTATGTTGGCATGCTTCCAATACACTTCTTGTATTTTTTGCGCTTTCAGATCCCTCTATTTATTGGTGTATAAATAAGAGTTTTGATTTGTATGCAAGGAGGGAGTGATTGTTATAAAAAAAAACAGTTTGTTCAGTTCAGTGGTGTTGTAATCATTGTCTCAAAAACAGAAGTATAATAGCAAATAAATATCGGTTCTGAATATCAGTTATCGGGCACATAAACATGCAAATAATTGGTATCGGTAATAAAAAATCAATATCGATCGATCACTACTCTACTGTACCCATTCATCTTCCAACTGCTTATCAAATGCATGGTCACTCAAAGGGGCCCCAAACAAAATACAATCAATCACACAGGGGGCGCCTTGGTGGCCGCCGGACCCTAAGCAGACAGTTCCCCTATTCCTTTGGCTGGCCGTAAGCACAGGGTTCTGAGCACATACCACCAGCTGGATCATGGCGTGGTTGGTGGCATTCATGCAGGAGCCCAGTGGGTACAGACATTCCCCATCGCAGTAGAAGGCAGAATATCCCCGTGGCGCTAAGACCCAGTCCTGGCAAAGAGACACAAGCATGTTTAGATGGGCTTAGAACTGCAGTGATCAAAAGTCACAGGCAGGTGTATAGACAGGCTTTGGGATGGTAGACAGTAGGTGATAGGTTCAAATCCTGAACAGGCGGTGCACGTATGGAGGCGATATGCAGCTCAGAGGAAGGCCCTTAACCCTATTTAGCATCTGCTAAAAAAATGAAATGTAAATGTAAATCCCAGCAGAGGTATAGAACGATGACTATGTGAGATTTACTGTTAGGGCGACGGCACTGACTCCGTCCGTGCCTGCAGGGGGCGTCTCACCTTCCAGCCCAAGTCGCTAAAGCTGACATAGAGCTCGTGCCGCTGGCATGCCTGACGGCCGCTGGTCAACTGGCTGTTGTCTAAGAAAAGAAGAGAGAAAGCAGATGGTAAGATGAAGGATGAGAAAATGAGGGATGAGAAAATGTGGATGACGAGGAAGGAGGGAGGGAGAAAGAATGGAGAGAAACAGCACAGAACCCACGGTGAGCATAGATAAAATATGAAAAGATATAGTCGCAATACATCATGTTTCATTCATTATCTTTGCTGCTATTGTTAGTAACTTAGCAACCAGGAAGGTGTTCATAAGCATGTGTAATTGGTGCAAAATCAGAAATCTGAATAATCTTCCCAAAACAGTGGACTACGTTGGAAAAACTGTTAATATTGTTCTTGGTAACTACTGTTCTTCATAAAGCTGTTTTTGGAATGTGAGTCATTGCTAAAATGTTCAACTTTGAGTTGGTGCAAATTCTGATTGCGCACGCACACACTCACACGCAGGCACACACGCTTGCAACACACACACAAGCATACAGAAGTGATACCAGGCCAGACAGAGACCCACCAAAAATGCCGGGACGGTTGGGGTGCGGTAGGTCGTACTTGGGCTTCCTCTTACGGGCATGGTTGTTGTTGCCGTTGTGCCGGAGCGCACGGGGAGGGCGGCACGGGGCCTGGCTGGCCCGGAAGAACGTCACCATGAAGGGCTGCTTGGAGCGTGGACCACGGCGACCCACCAGCCCCACCCACGCCGCCGAGAGCGAGCGGTCTGGAGAACGGGGGGGTGAAGTGAGTGTTCATTTTGGTTCATCAGCTCTGCATTTCAGTGCTTTCCATATTCTGTTATTCCAATATGACATCATAAACTAGTACACACTGTGCTGTACATTTGCACTACATCTGGGGGCCACATCTGCATCCTCACACACCCCCCCCACACTTCTCGTCGCCTGTCATATGGATTTCCTCATGGTGTATGTGTTATAGAAGGTCCCCTGGCTAACTCTAGAAGGTCCCCTGGCTAACTCTAATGTCTGCAGTTATCTACCCTGGCCTCAATACCTCAAAAGAAACTATGAAAAACAGTTAATTAGTTAGATATAAATTTCACTGATTTATCAGACATTTTTAGCCAATTAAAGATGACGTCTGGAGCAACTAGAGCTTAAGGGCCTTGCTCAGGGACCCAACAGTGAAATTATTGTTAACCCTAGGATTTGAACTGACGACCTTCTGACAACTTTTGGCATCCTAACTTGCTAAGCTACCCATTTCCCCCAACGGCAGAATAAATTCAGTTTAAACAGCTGTCATTAACTGAGTTTAAATACAGCAGTTAGAGGCAGACTAATCCAAACTAACCAGTGGCTGCTAAAGACAAAGTTTAGTGACTCTAAAAGTCACGGCTCACCCTCCTCTGTCTCCACGTACAGCCGCAGGCCTAGGTTGCTGCGTGGGTGTAGCAGCCAACGGTTGCTGGCAGAGGTGACGTCAAAAGCCAGCCAGCCCTCCTGGCCGGCCGGCACTGATTGCAGGTCCAGTAGCACTAACTCGGGCTCTCTGGGGGCACAGCGGCTCAGGCAGTGAGTACATATACAGAGAAAAGTGGGTAAAATGTGGGGGAAATGAGGGGAAAACTGATGATCAGGAATGAGCAGGGTTACATACAGGCGATCAGCAGGGAATGAGCAGGGTTGGTGAAAAGCAGGGAATGAGCAGAGTGACGGGAAAACTGATGATCAGGAATGAGCAGAGTTACAGATAGGTGATCAGCAGGGAATGAGCAGGTTTACAAACAGGTGATCAGCAGGGAATGAGCAGGGTTACAGACAGGTGAACAGCAGGGGAAGAGCAAGGTTACAGACCAGCGATGAGCAGGGAATGAGCAGGGTTACAGACCGGCAATCAGCAGGGAATGAGCAGGGTTACAGACCGGCAATCAGCAGGGAATGAACAGGGTTACAGACAGGTGATCAGCAGGGAATGAGCAGGTTTACAGACAGGCGATCAGCAGGGAATGAGCAGGTTTACAGACAGGTAATTAGCGGGGAATGAGCAGGGTTACAGACAGGTGATCAGCAGGGAATGAGCAGGTTTACAGACAGGCGATCAGCAGGGAATGAGCAGGGTTACAGACAGGTGAACAGCAGGGAAAGAGCAGGGTTACAGACCGGCGATCAGCAGGGAATGAACAGGGTTACAGACAGGTGATCAGCAGGGAATGAGTAGGTTTACAGACAGGCGATCAGCAGGGAATGAGCAGGTTTACAGACAGGTAATCAGTGGGGAATGAGCAGGGTTACAAACAGGTGATCAGCGGGGAATGAGCAGGGTTACAGACAGGTGAACAGCAGGGAAAGAGCAGGGTTACAGACAGATGATCAGCAGGGAATGAGCAGGGTTACATACAGATGATCAGCAGGGAATGAGCAGGGTTACATACAGGGAGGTAGTGGTCCAGATAGGCTGGCCTACCTGTGCTTGTTCTCACGAAGGATCTCATAGACGGAGATGTGCAAGGTGCGGTTGCTCCGGTGTCCCAGGCTCAGCGTCTTGTAGATGCGGAACTCTGCGGCCGTCACGGTCTCGCCCTGCG
Source organism: Mormyrus proboscirostris (assembly GCA_026779585.1). Classification (NCBI taxonomy): domain Eukaryota; kingdom Metazoa; phylum Chordata; class Actinopteri; order Osteoglossiformes; family Mormyridae; genus Mormyrus; species Mormyrus proboscirostris. Next base: position 15,394,193 of record JAODKF010000051.1, read on the forward strand.
GCAGAGGCGTCAGGTCGAAGCGGAATTCCTTCCAGTAGGGACGTGGCTGCAGCAGGTCGCGCTCTTGCTCCACTGAAATAGGCCAAGAACAGGGGGCATCCTACTCACTGGCCAATCAGGTAACACCTCCTTTATGCAAATTTTTAGATATTTGCAGGTAGCACAGGGAAACAGGAAGTTTAGGTGAAATCGTTGAATGCGTTGTACTGATATATATTGGGATATTTTGTTGAATTATTCACTCTGAATATCCTTTTGCCGTCATTTTGACGAAAGTTGCAAATTTACAAGGCGAGGCATGTGATACACGGACAGAGAGGCAGGCGAAGATCCAGGGCAGTGGAGTGGGAGACAGGACGTGAAGGAAACACGGAGCATGTGGTGGCTGGCAAGGACAGAGCAATAGAGGGGAAGGACGAAGGTGTGGAAGGCAGGAAGGGAGGAGCATGTCCTTGTCCGGCCCGGAGAAGCAGGGCAGCACCGCGGCCGGGCCTGCAGAGTGATTAGAGGCCCCTGTGGGACCACGACCGCAGCCACAGCAGCTGCTGAGCGCTGCCCCGCTAATTACAGGGCAGCGGCTATTTTTAGAGCCACTGCCAGCATTATTTTCATCTCATTCTCTCGTCTCCTTTCCAGCTTCTGTGGGGCCTGTAATTCTGCACAGCTGCATTTGTCCCCTGCCGCATCACCCGCTGCGTGTGTGTGTGTCTGTGTGTCTGTGTGTATTTACAACAGGTCAGGGACGGGGGTGTTGGGCTTTTTTTTTTGGTCTGTATATGCAGACAGGTAATCAGCACCTGCACCTGTGTGCATGTAGGATACATTTAGTGTTTTACCTCTGGATATATTTGGATTTATTTATGTGTTGATAATATCCAGCTTCATGCCCTAGTTGGCTGCGTACATGCAGTAGCTGTGTGTGTGTGTGTGTATGTGTATGTATGTATGTGTGTCTACACATGTGGGAGTGTTTCATTAGACTATAATCGTTGCTGGAGGAGGAGATGCTCCCAAAATGATTTCCATGTTTGATTCCATATGAACTTTCTTCCATTACTTCATGTTGCTATCCTGAATCTCCTCTACCAATTTAACTTAACAAAATATAATTTAAAATTTTACACTATAAAATGAATAGCTTATGTAGTTATTATACTAAAGCTAAATGCAATGAGGAGGGTACTGCTTATTATTTCTGTGGCCTGTTCCCATTCATCAGGAAAATATTTACAGGATCTCAGACCGGAAGAGGCATTAAGTGGCCACTGGGAATCAGGTGGGTGAGCTACTGGCATCATCACATTAACGGCTGTGGTCATAATCACCACCACACTCCACACACAGAAAATACAGCTGGATGATCAGTAAACACCGCAAGTTTTAAAGCAACATTAAGAATCACACATCAGTTATGTCTGGTTTTTTCCACTTACACATCCTGTTTGTTTATCCCAGCCCATGCGTTTCTGCCAACCAGATCACCACTTCCTGCTCACATTTAAGTAGACAGACAAGGAAGGAAAGCTTCACTGTGATAATGGTGCCATGGGGAGCATACAGAGAGGACACATGGAGAGGGGACAGGGAGGGGACACACGGAGAGGGGACAGGGAGGGGACACACGGAGAGAGGACACATGGAGAGGGGACACACGGAGAGGGGACAGGGAGGGGACACACGGAGAGGGGACAGGGAGCGGACACACGGAGAGAGGACACGCGGAGAGGGGACAGGGAGTGGACACACAGAGAGAGGACACGCGGAGAGGGGACAGGGAGGGGACACGCGGAGAGAGGACACGCGGAGAGGGGACAGGGAGGGGACACATGGAGAGGAGACACACGGAGAGGGGACACAGATAAGGGACACATGGAATGATCACACGGAGGAGACACATGGAGAGGGGACAAGAAGAGGATGCATTAAGGGGATACACAGAGAGGGCACATAGAGGCCCTACCAGCTTTCAAGAGTGGCTAGAACAACGTGACATTGTCTGTTTATCTAGCCCAAAGCAAATGACAAGTTTAGAAGGTCAGTGTGTGAGAAAACGCGACCACGACTTTGTATACTGCCAAAGTTGGAAACTGGTGTAATTATCATTGACAAATGGAAAGGTTATGCCAGTCTGGGAAAAGGAAGAGGAAGGAGTGTCATGCAGAGAGAGAGGTGTAGATACCAGGCAGAAAGACAGATGTGGAAACCAGCGCCGGGCAGAGAAACAGGGGTGGGACCAGCTCTGGGTGGGGATACAGGTGGGGACAGGTGGGGATACCAGGGCTCGGCTGTGAGACAGACATGAATACCAGCACCGGGCAGAGAGACAGAATGGATTCAACAGCATGCTGGGATGTGGGCTCACCAGTCAAACCTAATAGGATGTCCAAGAATAATCCATATTCCAGTATTAACTCTGACAGTAGTACAGTTGCCTCATGTCATCTGACACCTCCATGAGTATAGAGTCTGTATGTTTTGTCTCATTGGGACAATTCCTCTACCCTGTGGCCCCCCGAGGCCTTGACCAGGATAATCGGAAGGAAGAGGGATAGACGTCATTAAGATGCATATCATCCTAGGACTCCACCTAAGTTTGCCTATGTGATATATCAAGGTCAACACAGTACACTTTTCTGACTGCCATGTTCAAACTTTAAAGCGACCACATGCCACTTTAAACCGAAGGCTGCTACCTGCTGCGGACTGTGACACGCTTACAGTTGTGCCTTTGCTGGCTGTCACTCACCCACGTTGACGAAGCTCATGACTGTGTCGGCCTCGCTGACCACGGTGCCGAGAGGTGGCACGTGCGTGCTGAGAGTGGGCAGCGTGCCGTAGCTGACGCGCTCGGGCCTGAATTTCGGCACTGGGGCGTCGTCGTCATCTCCCTCGCCGGACACGGCATGGTACAGGTCCAGCATGAAGAGAGGCGCCGACGAGGGTGGGCGCAGTGGCGGGTGTGGGCGCGGCCGGCCCGGCAGCCCCAAGATGGACAGGATCTCCCGCTGCATCTCCTTTCTCTCACGCACGCTGAGGCGCCGCTGCAGGAAGCTGGAGTGTAGCGCCCCCTCCAGGCGTGGTGGCAGCAGGAGTAGTAGCAGCAGGACTGGGAGCATCCAGCGATGGAGTTTCGGGCAAGCGTGCATGGCGGCCCCACCCAGACCCTCGGCAGCATCCAGCCCCTCCTGTCCCATCGTTCCATCCCTCCTCGCCTTCGGACACCGGCAAAGTCCTCTGTGTTCGCTGGCGAACCTTCCCATTCCCGGTGTGCTCCTTAGCCAATCTCAGTGCGAGTCCAAGTGCGGGTGTGTGCGTGTGTGTGTGAGTCTTCCCCTGCAATTCAAGGACTGTTTGCAGCAATCACAGCTGACGGGCGCAGAGATAGAGACGGTGTTTAGTCTCGTTGCCCTTTATCTGGCCTCCCCACCCTTCCCCCCGACACGCTGTTAATCTGCCCGCTCTGCTATGATCCCAGGCTCAGGAGGAGACACTGGGGCACACAGACAGGGCACACGGAGCCGCCCACTAGAAGGTGGCGTACTTCAGGTTTTACACACGAGTTTGTTTAGATACAAAACAAGCTTTTCCACAATCTGGGGCCCGTTTTGGGCAAATGAGAATCCAGAAATCGGCAGCTACACCAGGGCCGTGGACCAGAGGACAGTCGGCTCTTTCTTCCGAGGCGTGCGTCACACCTGTGGCGCTTCCAGAGCCACAGTCACCTAGCAGCCAGGTTCTCAGGCAAAATACAGATGAAAAAGCACGTAGGATATGGCAGGGGGGGGAAAAAAAAAAAATTTCCAACCTGTGTTTTTCCACTCGAGAAACTGCACTCCTTCTGGCTGGACGTCCTTGCCGAGGTCAGGGCCAGTGAAAGCTCAGGTCCTCTCTGGATACATGTGCTCCTCCGCAGCCTCTGCTCTCCTGATCCTGTCAGCTCCACAGCCAGAGGGTGGAGGGGCAGCCGCAGCACGGAGAGACGCCTGCTCCACGGAGGAGGGAATCCAAGCCAGTCCTCTGTGCCCCAGCAATCACGCTAGTGTGGGCTTTGCCTCAGCCGCGGCCGTGTACCACAAAGAGGGCGTGTCGCGCCTCAGCCCCGCCCCTCCGCCTATCCATTTAGCTCTGACTCTCATCTGGGGTGACTTACATGGCCATGGCGGCTAATTACTATATGTACGATTACACTGTGGCCAGGGCAATGGAACCAGCAGCATCCTCGCTAATTACCAGCAGAGTGCGTCAGTGAGGCAGCGTTCAAAGAACATTTGTGTGTGGGGGGGCGGGGTTACATTTTATTTATTTAGCAGACACTTATCCAAAGCAACATTTTTTTTTTTTTTTGAAAAAGCAGGGCCAAACATTTTCTGGAGAGGTTGGAGGTTAAGGTCCTGGCTCAGATCTCCAACAGTGAAATCCCTCTGCCAACCCTGAGATTTGAACCAGCAACCTTCTGAACACAGTGAGACACATGCCACCCCAGGGACAACACATGAAGCAGACTCAGTAGCATGTTAAGGTAGCACGATGCCCACTGCGATGTTAAGCACTGAGAGTTAATCCCAGAACACTCATGGACACTGCCCACCCGGTAACTTAACGTGTGACTGCCTCCTCCTCCCTAGACCAGACAATCCCAGCCCAAATGAGCTCATCACACCCTGAAGGAGGAAAAGCCAATCGAGCCACAGGAGAGCAGCACTTTCTGATCTAATGTTCCCGGAGACTAAACTGACAATGACAAAATTACTCTCCCGTGAGGGGTAGCACTGATGCTATACGTGAAGGCTGGGCTGTCAGTCTCCATTCTAGTTCATCCCAAAGATGTTCACTACGGTTCAGGTCAGGGGTCTGAGCGAGCCAATCAAGTTCTTCCAAACCAAACTCGCCCAACCATGTCTTTACAGACCTTGCTTTTTGCGCTGGGGCACAGTCATGCTGGAACAGACCTTCCCCAAAGCGTTCCCACGAAGTTGGAAGCATAGAATTGTCCCTAAAAAACAACCCCATACCATTATCCCTCCTACATCAGACTTTAAAGTTGCCACAATGCAGTCAGGCAGGTCACTCCGCAAAACACCTCTCCACTGCTCCAGGATCCAGTGGCAGCGTGCTTTACTGATGCTCACCCATTCCGTGAAGCTCCTGGCTCACCGTTTTTGTGCTGGAATCTGCAGTTACTGGGTCAGCTGGGCATTGGTGACTTTTACACACTATGCGCCTCAGCACTCGGTGACCCCATTCTGTTACTTTACATGGTCTGACACTTCATGGCTGAGTTTCTGTTGTTCCTAGACGCTTCCACATTGCAATACCACCACACTGCAGAATATCTAGCATTAACTGATTTACTGCAAAGGTGGCATCCTATGACAGTACCCTGCCTGAATTCACTGAGCTCTTCAGAATGACCCATTGTGTCACTAATGTCTGTAAACCTGACTGCATGGCTTGGTGCTTGGTTGTATACATCTGTGGGTCTGAATGAAACACCTGAAATCATTGATTAAGAGGTGTGTCCCAATACTTTCGTCCATATAGTGTGCATTGTATATGGAGTATTTGCAACATGGCAGCACTGTGCACCAAAGTGGTTTGCTTTTAGAAAATGTTTCACTTGCTTTCTGCCCCTGGGATGGAAGAACAGGGGAGAAGTGGTTCAGCCAGTTGGCCTTGAGGAGGAACGTGCAGGGTCCAGGCACAGAGTGGGGTTTCCTCCAAAACAGCAGAAACTGTGAGACCCGTTTGCTCTGTTCTGTGTCTGGCCGCCTGCGGCACGGCCAGGGGAGGGGCCATTGGGGCCGACCTGCATTCCTCCGCAGATCATGCTGTGCCCTGGACGTCCACGCTGGACAGGAAGTGAGCCAGTCGCCACCAGCTATGGCAAAACCCCGGAGAATAAACATCTCAGATATTTGTGTACAAACGTACAGAGACAGCTGCAGAGTGTGGACAACAAACAGCACCCTGGCCAAACCCCATCTGCTCCACAATGACCACAACACAGACACACACACACGCACAGACACACAAAGACACACAGCCCTGTACCCATATCTTTGTGGGGACCGTTCATTCATTTCTAAGAGCAAAACCCTACTCTCAACAATGACACCCTTAACCCCTACCCAGCTCTAACCTTACTCCGAAGTAGCCATACAAGATAATAAACTTCTGGCATTTTTATTTTAGAGCTACATTTGGTCCTCGAATTGTAATGTATACATGTGTGCATGCACACGCACAGAGACACACACAGATAAACAAAGAAACATAGACCCCCAAAATTATCTTGGGTGTGTTCCTATTATGTCTGCTAATTGCCCTGCTACTCATTAAAGCACCATTTCCTGTGGAGCCTGCAGTGTTGACAAAACACTGGCAGACAAACACACTCGCACTGGCAGACAGACACAGTCAAGCACTATCCTATACAGCACCTACCAGGATAACACACCATGTGAAAGATTTGAGTGCAGACATTATTTTACTGCAAGCAATATTTTAATACAAAAAGAGAACAAGAAAAATGTTTATAATCTTAACTTATTCCTTTACATGGTTTGCTTACACCACCCCTTCCATTTCCTCTGTAACACACTGAGCAAAACACAGCGTCAAGGGGGGGGGTACAACTTACCCCCACCCCATCCCCCTCCACATCATAAATAAATAAAAATCACTTCAGGCTTTCACTTAATTTCATCAGAAGTTGATATTCTGTAAAATTCGCATAGAGAAACAGGAGCATGCAGACTCCTGCTCACGGGGGTGACCACTGAAAGCTCCAATGAGACGAAAATAAGGAGGGAGGGAGAGCTGGTGACCGAGGGGGCAGAGTTGAACATGTTGACTCCGCCCACCGGCAATCAGCCAATTGTGTAGCGTTTGAATCTAAAGTAAAGCCCCCTCCTGACATGACCTGAGGGCAGTCAGAGACAGCCAATGGAATCAGTCAGTTTTCCTGGTCAGTAATCTCTCATAAGAAAGGTTTAAGAGAAGCAAAGACTCATAAAAAAAAAAAAATCGATCTTAACACTGATTAATCTTCAGAAGGTGATATGATACCAAACTGTAAAATAAATACAATTTCCTTAAACTAGAAAAATTAACAAAAGATAACAGGATTTTAAATTAATCAAGAAAAAAAATTCACGATTTTTAGTTTTGCATACGGTGACAAAATAACCTTGTATTTCCTTAAACACATGATGCTTGAGCAGAATTAAAACACAAAGACGTTCACGTGGACAAATGGACGCCCTGCGGGGTTATGAGGACGTACAGCGCTACAGACGGTCAGTGCACGCTCGCCAAACTGAGAGGCTCATCAGCTTCACGCGAGGACTTCAGGTCACTGGGCGTTCTCTGTATTTGTCGTGGATCAGGTGTCACAGCAAATGCAGCCCGGGTAGTGCTACCCTATGGTCAGAGCAGTGTCCCGCAAGGTCACACCTGACACCTGCGCATGAGGATTCAGCTTCCTGGTCCAAGCTCCTCTTCCTGCAGGTGGCACCCTTACAGTGGTGAGAGACATGTGCATCTCCATTGACTCCCACCAATTTGAAATTTGAAAAAAAAAAAAACTATCATGACCCACAGACTGCCAGTTTAAAGGCAGTCATAGGATTTGCATTGTGTCTGTTCTCCGCCAAAGTGAGAAACCCCAGCCAACACAATCAGCATTACAACACAGCCACACGCACGCACACATGCACACACAAACGGAGGCCAGGGAGGGTGTGCGGCCTGCAGGGGGCAGAATAGAGTCGAGAGAGCATTTCACCACTGCTGCTCAGTGTGTGCGGGGGGTGCGTGTGCTTCAGAGATAGTCCCTACTTAGCTGCTCATTCCCGTAACGACAAAAAATCCCAGCAGGGAAGGTCTGCATTTGTCCATCAGTGTCCTGCCCCCTGCTGGTGAGAGCGTGCCGGTCCCCGAGGAAAGCCAGCCCAAACCCGGAGACCGGGTCCACACAGGCCACACTCAATTCAGCCAGCAGTCCAGCCCCTTCTGTCCCAGATGACGCCCCCTGTAGCTCAGCAGGTGTGTGGGTCAAGGGCCACCTCACTTTAGGTGAGGTTAAAAACTAAAAACAAATTAGGCAGCATCACGCCAATCACTGTTAGCCAGTACTGCTTCAGGTGAGGTCTGGGGGCAGCAGTGGCTGTTTGCTGAAGACCAGTGCAGGCTAGAAAAATGGAAGGAAGGACAGAGTCTGCGGCAGAGAAGCCAGGCCGGGCTCTTTTTCTGGGAATTTCTGCACATTCTGCAGCACGGTCAGGCTCTCCTCAGAGGTGCGGATACCAGTGTGCACTTCACATGTGTGCGTGCGTGTAGGTGTGTAACTGCATGAGACACATGCCTCTCCACTACAGCCATTTTTGCAGCACGTGCCGCTTGCTGTCAGTGCCCCCTGCTGGTGTGGAGGTTTATTTTTTTCACTTTTTTTTTTTTTTTTTTTTTGCAATTTCTCTCTCATTTCTTGCCAGTGGGTGTCTTCTTGGACATTGTGGGTATCTTAGAGGGCTTGGTTCCGGGCCGCCGTGGCGTGTCCGAGGTGTCAGAACAGGCAGAGCGCGTCTCCAGCAGCTCCGAGGCGTCCGACGCGTCGCTCCCACGCCGGCTGCTCGCGCGGCTGCCTGCCCGGCTCGCTGGCCCACTTGCAGACGATGTTGTACGCTTCGTGTCTGAGGGGGGGACGGGAAAGATGAAGCCACAATGACATAACAGCTTGGAGACAAAAAGTGTTTGAGATGGAGAACAGCCCCCAGCAAGCTAGCTACAGGCGGCAAACTGATTTTACATGAAGTTAGCGTGCCGGTAAAGCATCCTGATGTTTACGTTCAACATTAGCATAACGAGTGGCACGAAAACACCGATCTGAATGTGACTATGATCAGGGTGGCCGGGACTCACCGGTGCGGGCGGGCTTGGTGGCGCTGGTCCCAGCCTGTCCCCCGTTCTCCCCACTCAGGGAACCTCGGCTGGAGTGGAAAGTTGGCCTCTTCAGCTTGGAATTCGACGCCCCCTGCAGGAAAGAAGAAGGAACCGCAGTTCATGCCACCACACTGGGACTGAAAGTTCCCCAAATATATTTTGTGCCAGTCTGACTTAGATTCTGGAAGCACCCGCGATCAGCTCTGTGCGAATCACCGCTGAGTGCTAGCTTCCGCCAAATCTCCTCAACTGCGTTATCATCCACTGCAACACCACGCCTATTCTCTCCCATTCACCTCATCACAGTTGCTAGCGGCCTGCGAATTAATCTTAAGGGATATTTTTTATAATCTTCGAATGTATGTGTCAATCATCAAAAAAAAAAAAAACACTACTAGTTCCAAGAACTAACTAGTTCCAACTAAATGAGTGACTGCTGTAATGATCAGTTATCAGTGTGTGCAAATGAATACCAAATCGGTTTTCCTTGTGTGTCAGTCAGTATCTCTGTACCAAAGTGTGATACTGCAATCAATATCCAGGTGTAACGCAGGATGAATGTGACGCAGTCGCTGGGTCCGACACAGTGTATGTGTGTGCATCAGTGTGTTACCTCCAGCCTGGGGGTCGGGCTGTGCTCTGGGCAGGACTGGCACTGCGCTGGAGTTTTACTGAAAGCCTGCCAGGGCTTGGCAGAGCTACGGGAGTGAGCGTGGGTGGCCTGTGGGAGGCCAGCGGGAAGGAGGCAGGGGGGATCATTAAAGGGGAGGAGCCAGGAGGATGGGGGAGGAGCCAGGGAGGGCCCACAGATTGCAGGAAGAGGCACGGCCAATCGGTTTTATAGTTTGGGGAGGGGGGGGAGTCCGAGGAGGCACCAAATAAGGTATGAGGCAAAGGTGAGCGGGAGTATGAAGATATAATTGGGAGAGAGGAGCGTGTGGGAGGAAGGGTGAGTGGACCGGTGTGGGACACAAGGAATTATGGGAAAAGACATCCCACACAGTGTAGGAAGCAGTGCGGGGGGGGGCAGCAGGACACAGGAAAAAAAAAAACAAATCCACTGTTAAAAAGACAATATGATTCTTATCATGCAGGAACTGGAGGATGAGCTTCACACCAACTTACAGGTAAAACTAATGACAAAGATGGTCATAGACAGGCAGACCGATAGACAGGAACAGCAACACTGCAAATGCTCTGGTAAATGGACAAATCGGTCTCCTGACTACCTGCAACCTCGGGGGATGATCATTTACAGGCCGCTGCATACTGTAATACTGAAATATTTCATGTAGCAGTCAGAACCAGATCATCTCCCTGAGGGAGAATGTGTCTATGACCACTTCCTGTTCCAACTTGTGACACCTTCCTGTTTACCATATGCCACTGTCCTCTAGAGTTAGAACAAATTTAACATTTGGCTAATCTTTAAAATGTTTTATAGTCGTCCTATTTATAAAATATAGATATCTGTTTGAATGTTAGAATTAGCTAAACAGTTATTATTAGTGGAAAAGCTGGCTGTATGTGTGCGGTGTTACCATTTTGTTTTTTGTTATTTTAATCATTAGCAGCTATCTTCACTCCCATCACACTTTTAGCAGCTAGCTCACTTTCCTGTCACACATTAGCAGTTAGCTCATTCTCCTGTCACACATTAGCAGCTACCTCACTCCTCTGTCACACATTTAGCAGTTAGCTCACTCCGATCACATATTAGCAGCTAGCTGAATCCCCTGTCACACATTAGCAGCTACCTCACTCCCCTGTCACACATTAGCAG
>JAODKF010000051.1:15405015-15418850 GCA_026779585.1 Mormyrus proboscirostris
CGATCACATATTAGCAGCTAGCTGAATCCCCTGTCACACATTAGCAGCTACCTCACTCCCCTGTCACACATTAGCAGTTAGCTCACTCTCCTGTCATACATTAGCAGCTACCTCACTCCCCTGTCACACATTAGCATCTAGCTCATTCTCCTGTCACACATTAGCAGCTACCTCACTCCCCTGTCACACATTAGCAGCTACCTCACTCCCCTGTCACACATTAGCAGCTAGCTCACTCTGTCAGGGCTTCATGGTGCAGTTTAGATTGTTCAGGCCTTTGCAGTTTGCCGATACTCCCACTGAAACCGGCACATGCAGAGACACACTGAATGCTGCAGTCATAGGAAACCCAGTAAGTGACAGACACCACACACATCACCGCATCAGCATGCAAGCAAGGGACTGGTGGCATGCATGAGTGCCCCATGTGTGGTGTATGCATGCGTGTGTATGAATCCTTCCATGATAGCGTGTGTCCTGATAAGGCCACTGAGATCACAGCACCACTCCTGCTCCATGACCACTTACCGGCACACTGTGTCATCCACACCAACGCAGCACACGGAAAAGCCGCCGCATTTCTACACTGCAGCAGAACCGGCGCATTTCTGCAGCCCCAACAGCTGAAAGGACACTCACCCGCGAGGAGGCGGTGGGTGTGGCTGGAGCGGAGGGCAACGAGGCGCAGCTGTGTGCGCTGTGGGAGGCGGAGGAGGAGGAGCGTGTGGGCGAAGCTGTGCGGGACGAGGGCTTGGAGCGCCGCCCTCTGGAGCGGAAGGCCGCCAGGCCCTGCGACGCCCCCTCCGGCAGAATAAACTTCTCTCTCAGCTCCAGGTTGGTGCGTCCACGAGCTGTTGGGGGGGGGGGGGGTAGAGAGACAAAGAGTCAGTGATCTGCAGGGAGTAAGAGTGTCAGGTGGCAGGGCAGAGTCAGTATATGCCGAGCAGTCGGGAGTCAGGGCTGGGTGTGAGTCCGCTGCGAGTCAGTGCGGGAGAGAAGGGGTGAGCAAGTCAGTGGGCAGGTGGGAGAGTGTCAGTGTGTGTGGGAGCGCCAGGGGGTCACAGAGACACAGCGGGTCAGAAAAGCCAGCACTGGTGGGTTTGGCCCGCATCACGCAGACATCCAGCAAGCATCAACATCATCATCATCATCACTGTCCTACTCAGGGGCTGCTTGTGCACAGGCAGCGTGCCCCCCCCTCATCGGGCTGCAAGTGCGGCACACAGCGGGGACGGAGGGGGGGGGATTTGTGGCGTTCTGCGGCCCGGGGGCGTCGATGCAAGCATCGCCAGACAGATACGGCGGCAGCCCCAGCACATCATCACACAGCCCAGTGAAGCCAGCCAGAGACAGGAGGGCGGGGCCACAATGTGCACAGCCGTGGGCGGGGGCTCAGCAGCTGGGACACACACCCATCCCCACATCACCCATAGCGACAGCAGACCAGTAATCAAATGGTCACAGCCTGTAATCGTCTCCCAGAGAGACGGCCGCACCCAGCCCCCCCACCCCCGCACGTTTGCCCCTCCGCGGGAGCTAAATGACACAGGCATGATGTCATTCGTATTGGCGAATAAAGTACCGGTTACCGGGGAGGGGGGCGTCGTAAGCATGGCAACGTGTCGGGGGAGCACCTTTAGCGCCTGACGGATCACAGCGTCCCGGGCGGACGGGCGATTTCATTACTCTCCCTGCTGTCTTTGTGAAAACAGCCATCCACCCGGGGGAGGAAAGGAAGCCGCCTGGCGTGACGGGCGGGTTAGTTAAGCGCGCTTATCTGCATCAGTTTTAAATGTGGGGGGGTTAGGGGTTAAGGTAAACGTAATCATGGGTGTGTCAGACCAGTGACAGCTAAAAATGACCGATAAAAAACATATCGCCACACAGACAAAAAAAAAATCAAAACCAGCCAATACACCCCCCTGTACCCCCTTAAATAGGTGGAGACCTCAACTCCTCTCCCCCATGCTCAACCCAAAGTTATGACCTTGGTTGGAGCTCATTTCACTGAACATTAAACTCAACAGAACAGCAAACGTAAGTATAAAACGCGTATTAACACATTTCCACTACTCTGCGAACAATCCATTTATTGGAAATACCAGTTGAGATGCAAAACACACACCTGATACGTAGCGTCGTCAATAAATAATGTCTTTTGACTTAATTCACTGAGCTCTGAAGGACTGTGGATGAATCAACCAGCGGCACGACACATGTCGCCATTCCGCAAATTAAAGAGAAAACCCGATGATCTGCTGCGATCAAGCGGGTCAATAAAATACAACGAGACGTTTAAGGACAAGCATGTTTCATTTCAGCGCTGCAAGCAAATCCACATGGAGACGCCTGTTTGAAATGGGTTTGTAATCGAAGAGATGCATCAGGGGCGCAGCAGTGGACAAACAACCTTATTTACAACACACCGATTGTTTCCCCCTCCCTTTCTGCATCCCTTTTCCTCCTCCAAGCACTGCCCCTCCATCACAAAGTGACAGTTCAATGAATTAGCAAATACACACAGTAATATTTTCGGTCCCGCATTGAATGTAGGTTAGGACTGATTAAACCCAGAAAAATATAAATGTGTGTGGGGGAGGGACAGGGAAGAAATATCAATCGACCATTTTGAAAGTAATCAAAATTACTTGCGCATTAATCAACATTTGTATACAATGGACTGCAAATTCCGTAGTGCACCTGGATTAGATTGCAGTTCCGTTCCTCACTGGCATTATGAATAAACTTTTCCAGCTAGGAAAATGCCGATGATTTAGATGGAGGGGAAAGCACGTGCAGCCCCGAAAAGTGAGGCTGAAAGCATATAATAAAGGCAGGAAATGGACGAAGGGTGTTTAACTTAATTTACCAAGCCAGGGATCACTATTCATTAGCCGAGCCGTGTCTGTACGTCTTAGGGGAAGCACCCACTTACTCCTTAATAGGGTGTCGGGGAGCGGAAAATCAATGCACATTCCCTGTTTCGCGTTAAGTATACCAATTGCAAAATACTTAAGAACATATAAGAGTACGCCATCATTGTTGAATTCGGTACCGGGGTATTCGAATCAGATGAAACCCACTTGGGCGTCAGCTTTCTCGAGCAAGTCCCTCCATTTTTTAATTCGGTCAGATGGTGCCATCTAGTGGCTAAAAGAAGTAAAATACGAAAAAAGGAGACCAAACAGCGGAAAGCCATCCGGATATCATGGGGGCCAAGATTCATTTACGATTAAAGTAAATAAATAAGCCTATTTGATTTAATTAACACAGTTCCGTCGTCTCGCTTTCAAACTGCGCATTGGGCCTTCGAGTCTGCGAAACCGTGAGCATCGGGGTTGGTATCCAATGACTGTTAATTACGCTGTTATTGCAGCAGCCGAATTGCTTCTGTAAGGGGAGCAGTACAGCAGGCAGCGCCCTGTAAGGGAGCCTTTTGATAAATTATGCAATCAACTCAAATCGTTCTTGACTCGCCTGTGTAGGAGAGTAGAAGTCCGGGGAAACTTTGCAGGTAGTTCAGGTATGGTTAGAAATAAATTAAGAAGTGGGTAATATTGATCAATTAATATAAACACCAGAGTCTAGTACCCTACCTCAGCCTGACAACCCCCGATTCCCGTGTTAATGCTTCAGAGCGACTTTGGAACTTCAGAAATACACCAGCAGGGAATTGATATTTATGCGGTTTGAATTACACAGCAGGAACAGCAACTTCATCACACACTGTCGTCCTGGAGCCTCACAGTCAGCGACCGCAGACCGCAAACTGGTGTGTTTAGGGCACAGGGGAAGGACTTTCTACCACTGTGAAGACAAGCCAAATTATTGCTCTGACCTTTCCTGCATATAAATGTCAAAAGGGGAGGGGGTGTGCGTGGAGGTGCCTGGGCAACCTGCCGCTTTTGCATGAACGATCCTGAGTCTTGAGTGCCTCTAATCAAATCTCCCCACCCCCCGCTGGGTTTTTTTTTTTTTTTTTTTTTTTTTACCAAGTACACATTCGCGATCACCGACAATCATGCAAAATTTACTGAGGCGGACCCCCTCTCAGCCCGGTTGACTAATTTAACTGGCGGAGCACCTGCCCCTTAAAAAGTCTCTGCACGACTCTGCTGGACAGACATTAGGTTTTTCTGCATGAATTATAGAGGAGAACATGTGGATCCCGACACATAATTTTATAGCCTTTATTACGAATAAATGCACACAGTAAAATACATAATTCAGCTTATGATAATAATGATCAACGCCTGATTTAAGTACCGTTCTTCTTCTCTAACATGCAGTAAGTATCCTGTGTGAAAGGAGACATCATAAGCCGTCAGATCTGTATATGAGGTTTCCAAGGCAACGGTCACTCGATTTTATTTTCCGACACCATATTTTCCACCAGGGTGCAATTTCATGGTTGTTGCTGCTGTGTTTGTTCCCGACACGGTGATGTATTTTTTCAATATGTTACGATTTGAAAAAGAGCGAGAACGAATTAGGAGAATGATGAGGGTCATTTGGCCATGAGAAGAAGACAAGGGGTAAGCCCGACGACGCTCTATGGCAGTCTGGGTGCACAAAATGGTCAGCAGGGGGCGACGTTAGTTCTTGGAATACTCCAGGTCACCAAGAGGATGGGTGGTGCTTCTAGGCAGCAGCCGGCAGCTCGCTCCGTCTATCTATTTACCCTCATTCATGGGTCTGTTTTTATGTTTTTTTTTTTTTTTTTTAAATTTCATTTCTTATTTTGATGTTGACTTCAGAAAGCCAAGATCTCCCGAGAAAGCCAAATGGAACAGAAAGTGCTGTAGAAGCTTGTGTAAGAGGGCGAGGTCCACCAGACCAAACACTGAAATCCTCTTTCTGCAACAGCAGGACTGTCCCCAAGGTGATGCTCACTGGACACCAGTCATTCTTCATACATGCTCATTCACCTCAGCATGTTCTTGAACTGAGGTGGCAGGGGGGGGGCTTTGAATCAGTGTAGCTGGAGAAAATCCCATGGTGACACAGGGAGAACACAGAACCGCAGAAACGCCACACACATGGAACCCTGGCAGAGACTTGATCCCTGGTCTCAAGGATGTCAGGCACCTGTGTTAACCACTGTGCCACCGTGCTGAGCATCTCTTACACTATAATACTGATGCTCTTATACACGCTGCCCTTTTCTGACCACTGGAAAGAGTCTGATTTCGTTACCGGGTCCCTAGGACAGTCTTATCACTCTCCGGAGACCCATATCACTGCAGCGGTCACACAAAACGACGTTTGTTCCACAATGCGACGCTTCCCGGATATCCAAAATCAAACCTGGACCTGCGGTCAGCATCCCTGTAGCCCAGAGTCGCACGCAGGGCCTGTTGATTAAAATCAGAGCTAAAAGCTACTGAGCATGACGCAGCCTGGAGGAGACAAGAGCAGGAAGGTGGGGCGATGCGGCATGGAACGGGTCGCCTGCGCTGCCGGCAATGAAACTGCAGCACTTGACAACTGAGATCCAGCCAATATCCAGTTGATTCTCGTAGCTGCAGAACCATTTAAAAGCCTTTATTTAATTATGAAGCTTAAGACTGTGACAAGTAGCGCACCGTAGTTAGGATCATCCACCCATCTATCTATCTATCCATCCACCCATCCATCCATCCATCTATCTATCTATCTATCCATCCATCCATCCATCCATCCATCCATCCACGCAAGCAGAGGAGCATTTTCACCAGTACTGTGGTAGTTGTATTTCTCCCAGGAGCAACACGGTCATTCACACCTTCAGTCATTAAACTCTATAACACCTCACCCTGCGGGGGGAGTGGGGGGGGCTAAACCTCTTAGGCACACACAGACTATTGATTTGTGCATTTTGCAGTCTTATTTATTTCAGAGCCGTTACTATGGGACTCCATGCAATACTCCCGCTGACATTTTTTATACTGTTATTGTTTATTGTTGTCTATAAAGTATTGTTACAGTCTCTTAATGTCTAAATGTGTTTTTACTGTCTATATGTGTGTATTGAGCTACTGTAAACCTGCAATTTCCTTTGGGATTAATACAGTATCCATCCATCCATCCATCCATCCATCAGAACGGCTTATCCAGCACAATGATACTGTGATTTTGAAGTCTTTCCTGGGGGAGACCTTGCCTGGGAGATCAGACAGTCTCAATACTCTAAAGTCAAGCTACTTAAAGCTTAAAAACTTTTTCAGAGGATTTATCAGCTGCCGCTGGACAGTAATTCATCAGCCGCACGGCTAACGATTATCTCCCGGCCGTCATTTATTTTTCCCTTGCACCTTTTGGTATAAAATTTTGTGTGTGTGTTCACTCCTTGTCAGTGTATGGACACTAATCAAATATTACCGCGAGCAGCAAAAGGTGGCAGACAGGGGTAAACTGGAAACATCTGTTACCTGTTCGCCGCGATACAAAAATAATGTGATTTATTGCATCAACCTCTACTCCGCCGTTCGCTCTCCTCCCTTCTTCACAATTAACGCCACAATTATTGCACACATATTTTAACCCAGGTCCCTTCCTGTGCTATTCCCCACCCCAACTAAGTGGATTTGCATAGTATCAAGGACAAGGAGTTTGCAGCCCTGGCATTAATCATCGGGGAAGATCTCTGAAAGATACTGGCTTCGATTACATTTGAGACTTTAGGCAGTGGGGGACTTCAGGGACACTGTTGCAGTTAAGGGCCGGTGTCTGTGGGGCCTCGAACAGTCGCATTGCCTGAGCCATGGGTGTGTAAAGAGACTTTACTTACCTAGTGCCCCGAAGATCCATGAGTAGGTCACGTCCGGAGGAGGCATGTAAAAGAAAGAGAGAATATCGTTGCGCAGGAGGTATGGAATAAATCCAGACATAGCAAAGCAGCATCTAACTAGAAATCTACCTGAAGCTAGTGTTAAGTTCTCAGACATACAGCCATT
Organism: Mormyrus proboscirostris; assembly: GCA_026779585.1. Taxonomy (NCBI): domain Eukaryota; kingdom Metazoa; phylum Chordata; class Actinopteri; order Osteoglossiformes; family Mormyridae; genus Mormyrus; species Mormyrus proboscirostris. The sequence goes on from JAODKF010000051.1 coordinate 15,411,951, forward strand.
TTTAGGTCCAAACTAAAGGCCCACATCTCAGCTCTTGGGTACTTTTTATATTCTAATGCTATATAATTTATTCTTTTATGTAGCTTTTCATTCATATTACTTGAAATGTCCTGAAAGTTTATTTCTTCCTTGCTTTTAAATGGCCCTTTATTCTGTAATGTTTTTGCAGCACACTTTGATTTACCTCTGCGTATTGAAAGTGCTACATAAATACACTCCCCTTGTCTAGGTGCATAATAATCACCCCGGTTCAATATGTAAGTTTGACATCTGGCTCTGTAATGACTGCCTGCTAGTGCGGGTTAGTAAATCAATACAGCCCGGGTAACTGTGATTGCGTACACAAGGCAATTAACAGTAGGATAATAGGGAAGCTTTTGTGCTTTGATTTCATTCTGGGTTTGAACCAAAGGACGCTAACGACGTTAACAACGCCAATAATTCAACAGTAAACAAAAAGGAGAAAAAGACGATAATAATGACAGAAAAAGGGAAACTCAACCATATGGAGTCTGATTCCAAGAAAAGGGGCTAGTTTTTCTTAAACCAGTCCTAGGCGACCCCTACACAGTGCACATGTTTGCTCCCTCCCAGCTTCCAGCTGCCTGCAACAGGTATTCGGTGCTGTTGATTGTTTGGTTCAGGTGTGCTGGGAGCTGAGGGAGTAAAAATGTGAACTGTCTTGGGGTCCCCTAGGACTGGGCTGAGATACGGCGCCCGGGAGATGAACGGCAGACAGAAAGGGTTTATTTTACTTTTACAAAGAGTTAAGTGCACTTCCTTAGAGGGGATATAAAGGAGCACCAGAGGTCCAGCGGCTTCCCCTTGACCCTCTTTTAGCTGTTACTCGCACACAGCAAGCCCTTAGGGCAGGGCTATTCACGTCACGGTCCTCAAGGGCCAAGCACTGCTGTTTTTCCAGCTTCCCTTTACCTGAGAGCCAGTTGTGAAGCCTCTGGCCAATTAGAGCAAGAAATTATTAAGCTAACTACCCAGGAGACTTGAAAACAAGGCCTGGATTTGGAATCGAGGGCCAGATTTGAATGGGGGGGGCACCTGATCCATGTCAGGGGACACTATGAGCTACTTCAGGTTTTACAAGCAGCTTAAAACCTGAAAGGCTCCTGAGCTCGGCTAAATAGTTCAGTTCTTCTTGTACTTCGACAGGTTCGTCTCCTTTATTGAAAGACTCATCCAACTGTTTCACGTTAACTTTAGTGCCACGTGCGTGATTACAGGAGACTGACCAATCAGCACACAGCAAGAAGTCATTGGCTAAAGTGAAATCCAGGTCCTTTTAATTGAAATGGTTGCAATAGTGGTTTACAAACCCTGTGGTAGCTCACAGGGCTCCTCCTGACATGGATTAGGTCACCCTACAGCCCCTTGATACCGGGGACACGCCACTAAGACTCGTGTGCCAGTAATTACCGCCTTTTCATTCGCTGTTCATTACAAGAGGAGGCTGGTCAAATACTTAGACAGGTATTTATATCAAGGAGCCCTGGATCAGGAAAGCTGGTAGCAAAGACAGCAGCGGTTACAGATCTGAAAACCTGCTGCTCTGAAACTGAGATGCTATACCCACAACCTAAAGTGCTGCCAAAGCAGAGGCACTGCTAGTGTTGGTGACACCTTAGACCTTTAGGGGGCGCTATTCTCAGTATTAATCTGCAGTGTCCACATACATCGTAAGTGAAAGATTAGTCTGTTAACAGTTCAGGAGACTCATAGTGGCTAAAAACGGTCTGTTCGTTCTTATGTGCATGCAGTCTGTAAGCCCCCCCGATGCTGATGACCCTGCGCTAATCTCACACACCTAAGAAACCTGGCAGATAATATCATCTTATCCTGATAAAGAAACAAACAGTTTTTAATTGTTTTTGGAACTCTAATAGGCATCATTAATCATAGGTTATCACGAGAGAGGTGAATAATCTTTAATAAATGCCAAGACAAGGAACATCCTATAGCAGGGAGTTTAGCAATCCCACGCCCCCACCCCTTCCCAGATTCTTCTTATTGGTTAGTAGATTACGCAACTGAAGTCCCCTGGAATTATTCTCATCATAGAAATAGACAAGTGGGTAGAGATGCAGCTGGTGTAACTTGGCAGTCATGTCTCAGGACAGAGTGGCGGGGCCCAGGTGTCAAGCAGGGAGGGGTCAGTGTTTACAAGCTGACATGGGGCCAGGGACCATCTCAAACGAACATCTGGTACAACTGCTAGTGTGTCACGCCGGAGTTAAGAGCTAAGCAGAGCTAGACATTAGGGAACGGATTTCAGGACACTTGATGAGATGACCTATTGGCACCTGAAACGGAAACCTCACACGCCGACAGAACAGCTGACTTGCTGTGCGTTTTTTTCCTTTTTAACAGCTTGTCGTGCTACAGGAGGAACACCGGTTTTCATGCTATAAAACTCAGCAGTTGGCGAATCTCTGACTTGCGCAGCAAACCGCTATCAAATGGGACATTACCTATGCAATGGACATGTCAGGATCCACCCCCGCTGCACTTTCCTGGTTGGCCAGCTGGTGTCGCTGGCCATCCCGTTTTATGTTCCTGTAGTCTTGTGTACTTCACAGGTCCTAGTGTGTTTTTCTGCTCCCCAACCTGCTGTGTTATTGCAATAATTATCAACTACAGAAATTTCCAGATATTCCTGTGCATACAAGTCTACCGGGGAAGAGATGTTCAGCTCCGCTAAATAGAGACACTGTTGCCATCAAACCAGAGTCTTCAATTTCACTGCTTCTCAAATGCAACATCCATTACAGGCTCCTCTGGGATTCCTCAGCGCCTACGTAGCTTCTCCTCAGAAATGTCAGGCGGACTGAAAAGCTTTTGAAGTGACACTTGAAAACTTTTTTTTTTTTTTTGGAGATGTAACTGGTGGTCAAACTGTTTTTTTTTTTTTTTGGTCTAAAGGAGCACACCATCTGCGACCCAAAAATGAGATGGAGCTGCTGGCGTGTCCTGCTAAATGTCACGATGGCCTCAGACAATCGTTTCATTAGTCTTCAGTCGCTGGGAGCCTTGGAGGACCATGCTGATCACTTTTGGCCTGATAAAAGGGAACAAATGGATGAAAGTACATAAAGTGCTGAAGCCAGATGATTCTGAATATGGGCTCCTTCGGAGAATCGTGTGCCTAATCAATAGCGCGAGAACATTCTGGTACAAGCCTTCAAGAGCACTTTGCATGAATAATAGCCTTGTAAACAAGTTCCCATAAATTGCTTGGAGAATTAAAAGGCACCCACTGTCAGAAGGGTGATATATTATCATTTAAAAACAATCCAGTCAAGTGATGGATACACAATAAATCCACCCGAAGACAGATCTTTGGGAGCAAGAGGCGACCAAAATACACTGTGGGAAATCTTGCCATCTCAGTGAAGAGGACGGCATTTAGGTGGGGCAGCAGGAGGAGAAGAACAAAAACAATGAAAGTAAAGTCATAGGTTCAACTGGAAGTACAGAAATAATGATGCAGGAGGAGCTGGCCATTACACTGAAGTTTTGGTCTGACATGAAGAGGATTCTGGCTCAGGGATATTGGCTAAAGAATGTGGGAGATTGAGAAGAATGATTATGGTCACCTGACCTATGTCACTTGGCGCACTATGAGATAGGACCGGGTTTGTTTGGATTTTACTTTAGCACTGAGATCTTGCTGTGTGCTGATTGGTCAGTCTCCTATAATCAGGCATGTGTCACTAATGCTAATGTGAAACAGCTGGATGAGTCTCTCAATCAAGAAAACAAACCAGTCAAAGCACAAGAAGAACCAAACAATGTAGCTGAGCACTGGAGCCTTTCAGTTTTAAAGAAGTTTCACAGCTCAGTGTCCCACCTGACATGGATAAAGAGGTCACCTTAGACCAGGGGTGTCAAAGTCCTGGGGGGCCGGAGCCCTGTGTAACTTAGTTCTGTTCCCTGAAATGATTCGGCTCAAGAGCTGTGTGGTAATTAGCACAAGGAGTTGAATCAGGTGTGTTAAATGTAAGGAAACCAAAGATGTGCAGGGCTCTGGCCCCCCGGGACTGGAGTTTGACACCCCAGCCCTAGACCTGTGGTCACCTGATTGAAGTTTTCATATAAACACATTCTGAGTTTCACTGGAAGACTGTAGTTGTCATGAGACGCCGTATGGCTGTAATGCCAGTGCATGATTTTGAATCAGAACATCACCAGCACGCTTGGAAGAGTGCACCAGTGCATCTGAACAGCTGATCCCCGTGGCACCACCACCGGTGCCCCTCGTGCGATATCACCAGAACCGAGCCCAGCCTCGTGCGATATCGCCAGAACCGAGCCCAGCCTCGTGCGATATCGCCAGAACCGAGCCCAGCCTCGTGAAGACCGTAAGCTACTTTAATCCACTCCCTTCCTGTGGCCACCCAAAAAGGGGGTCGCCAGCCTTGCTGACTGCCCGGCCGACTGTGTCGTAAACAGGTAATCAATCTGCTGAAAAATGCCCCCGTTGGCAGTACTCCCCCCCCCCCTGATTTGACAGTGGGGGGAGGTACAGCGAGAGGGCTCTCAGAAATAAAGTGTGGCACTGTTTACGCAGAGGCCGAGCACAGCGGCCGGACCGTCACTTTTAAAGATGACTATAAAAGATGAAACCGTTTACAAGTAGCTGGTGCATCAGATCGTTTCGTTTTATGGAGGACGGACCGACCCACAGAGCATGTGTGTAGGGAGTGCTTTGTTAGACAAATACTGTGCATTAAAGGCACACACACACACGTCTTGTGCATAAGGACATCAAAAATCCTGTAAATGAATGGAATTCATCTGGGCTGTCCTGCTCATTTGGCTATTTAATATCTACATACTTGTAGTCTTGTAGAATATTATTCCGAATGACTCTGCAATCTCAACTAAGTTAAAAATGTCCTTCCAAGGCACCATTTAATTTATTCTGCTGGCCTATTGTCATTGTTCCCAAGTAGTTTCCATCTGTGATTTGATCTTCTCAAAACCAGCAGATGTTCCCCTTATAAACTTTTTACACATGGATCACCAGGAGTCCATTTCCTTTACGCTTAAATCTGAACAGATTCTGTGCTCAAGATGATGGATTTGGGGCTTAAGACTAACCAGATTCAGCGATTCTAACTCATCCTTGGGCAGCAGGCTTTTAACACAAGGAATAATTGCAGCTTTACACCTAAACATCCTGGAACAAAGGATGACGCTGCTTCAAGCTGGCGTGAAGGTGCGGTCTCCATGAGTGAGTGGAGGCCGGGATGGACTGACTACCTGGCGCAGAAGAGCAAGCTGACGAATGTCAACCAAACAAAGGTTTTTGGAATGAGCAGAACAGCTGTCGAGGCATGGAGCTATGCTATAGGTGCCGAGCCAGGTTTTTGGCTAATTTGTAGAATAGTGAGAGTCATGAATGACTTGCTTATGGCTGCTGATGATGCTGCATCTCTCTGCTGGTTCTGCTGGATCTAAATGCAACATTTGATACTGTTGTCTTTTATTGACAAGACTAGAGTCTTGGGTTGGTGTTAAGTGACAGGCACCCTGCTGGATCTGCTCATGTTTGTTCAGTTTGTTCATGGGAACAATGAATCCTCTGATTCCACCAGAGTGAGTCAAGGTGTCCTGCAAGGTTCTGTCCTAGGCCCACTACTACTATCCACCTTACACATGCTGCTGGGGAAATTATTAGAAAACACAGTGTAAGTTTTCATTGTTATGCAGACGACCCACAGCCGTGCATATCCGCTAAAATAAATAAGCTGTCACAGTTGTCAAAGAATGAGAAATGCTTGGCTGAAGTTGGGAGCTGGATGGCCAGTAACTTCCTTCTGTTAAATCCTGACAAAACAGAGCTGTTACTGATGGGCCTGAGGACAGCCCAGGGTGTCGCTGATGTCATAAAGCCTGAAGGCTGCCTTGTCAATGTAACGCGGTGGTTAAAAACCTTGGTGTCACTATCGACTCAGCCTTGTCTCTGGATGCTCACATAAATAACATGGTTAAAATAGCTTTCTGCCATCTGAGGAATATTGCAAAACTTAGAACAACAGACGCCTCTAGACTGCACTACTGAAACACTTACAGGGGTGCACCCCTGAATCGTTAAATAAACTACAGTTGGTGCAGAGTGCTGCAGCAAGAATCCTAAGAAGGACTAGGAAACACAAGCATACCAGTTCTGTACTTGCCTCTATCCACCGGCTCCCAGTTAGGTATTGTATCGATTACAAGGTGCTACTGCTTACCCAGGGTTCGAATTACACAGTGGCTTTTGGGAGAGCCCTATTTTTCAGTGTGCACCACGACTTCCCAAGTCACATGCACCGCATACATATAAGCGTGCAGCAGTGCGGTCAGTAACAGGGTTACTGCGAAAAACATTCTGCTATTACTGCAGGCAGATAACACCAGTCAGTAACATTTCATATAGGCACAGACACAGAATGTGTGTTAATTAGCGGAGACAGATATAAATATACGACATTGACATATTTATACTATTATTTAATTTCATGAACCTTAATGTACAGAAAATAAAAAATAATGTGTAACACAAAAATGGGCAGTTTGTCAGAGCGCCCCCAGAAGGCCGTAGGGGATACTTTCAGGGCAGCTCCGGTCCGTTTCAGCAGAACCGAGCTCCCGTTAGCTTCTCTGTAATTCGAACCATGTGCTTAACTATAAGTCATATTCGCTTAGCATATGGTGACAAAACTGATAGGTAAGACAGGTAGGTAACTGATAAGTAACTGATAGGTAAGACAGGTAGGTAACTGATAAGTAACTGATAGGTAAGACAGGTAGGTAACTGATAAGTAACTGATAGGTAAGACAGGTAGGTAACTGATAAGTAACTGATAGGTAAGACAGGTAGGTAACTGATAAGTAACTGAT
>JAODKF010000051.1:15435072-15440072 GCA_026779585.1 Mormyrus proboscirostris
CCCCCCCCCACGTCTCGGAGCAAAAAAACTGCATTACGTAAATTTAAAATAACTTTAAATAAATTAGAGCAGTGTTTCCCATGCCAGTCCTCGGGGAACCATAGACGGTCCACGTTTTTGCTCCCTCCCAGCTCCTAGAAGATTGAAAAATGGGAGGGCGCAAAAACGTGGGCTATCCGAGGGCCCTCGAGGAACGGATTAGGAAACACTGGATTTGACATTAAAATTAAGGTCAGTAAATAAGACAGAATGCTCCACAGTGAGTGAGTATGTGTGCGTGTGCGTGCATGCCGAGTCAGGCAGGTAGGCATGCAGCGGCAGGTAGGGGGCGCACCTGCGCAGACTGCGACACGGCCTCGTCCAGGGCAGCAGCCCGGGCCTTGACCTCCTCCTTGATGGCCTGGTAGCGGCTGTCTGTGTCAGCAAAGCGCCGTCTCACCGATGCCCCCTCCTGGGCACTCAGCTCGGCCAGTTGGGGGCCGATCTTCAGCAGTTTGTCAATGTGGGGCTTGTGCTCGGCGATGGACTCCCTCAGAAGCTGGGGGAGGGGGGCAGTGGGGCCCATTAAGGGGGAGGGGGCAGGAAGAGTGGTGGTGGGGGGGCAAACAGTTAGCCCACCCTTACGGTTTTACAACGCTAGTCTTTCTTTTTTTAAAAAAATTCTGGTATTTTTAACCAGAAGCTTAAGGGTGTGGAGCATAAGGCATAAGAGGGTCCATAATTCATACAAAGGGGCTGACCTTATTAGCCAATAGTATGCTGTGAATCAGTGAGTGACAGGGGATGGGGCCAATCAGCTTTCAGCTGGGGCCAGTACCCCTGTGGCTCCACCCCTGTATGCACCCCATTTTACTCTTACGCCCAACCCTCCTCTCTGCCCACCAACCCCTCTCACCCTCATCTGGTCCTGCTGCAGCCGCAGTGTCTCCGAGTCGATGGCAGGCGGCGGCAGCTGGGCGATCAGCGCCTCAGTCTCGCCCAGCCAGGGCTCCAGCTCGTCGTGTGTCTCCCAGAAGCGGCCCACGAGCACCTGGGCCTGCTCCAGCGCCGAGAAGCGCTCGGTGTGGCTCTGGCTGACCGCCTCAAAGCGTGCATGCAGGGACTCAGTCTTGGCCTGAGGGGGGGGTGAAGCAGACAGTTCAGATCCATACAAGTTAAGCTTATGGTTTCACAAAATGTGTCTTTTTCCAAGGTTATATAAGGCGATAATCTGAAATATCCGAATGCAGGACCAGGGGCCCCTGCCCCCCTACCACACCCTCAGGGCCCCCTGCCTTGCCTTGGGGCCCCCTCACCTTGAGGGACTCCCGTTGCGGCTCGTTGCATGCCTCCAGCACATCAGGTTGTGTGCGGAGCAGCTGCTCCATAGTGTCGCGGTGACGGATGATGTCGATGTTGAAGGCGCGTTGCACCTGCATCTGAGCCACTGTCACGTCAGGCTCCAGACTCAGTGGCCCCAGGGAGGCGAGCTTGCGCTCCGTCTCACCAACCCAGGCCAACTCCGCATCCACGGCCTCCTCGTACTAACACCAAGAAAGGGGAGGCAGGAACAACAGGGGCAACAAACGTGGGAGGGAAAAAGAAAGGTCAGGAGTGCCCGCAGAAAATGGGGGATATTTTGGATAAGGGTGGCTGTGTGAGATGCAATACCTGCTGTGACCTCTGGATGGCGGCCTGCACTAGCTGCACGCGCTGGGTGATGGTTTCGTCGGCTTGCCGGTAGCGTTGGTTGGCGTCGGCGACCAGACGGTCGAGCCCCTCGCGAGCGCGCCAGGGCACCAGGTCGAGCAGAGCACTGCCTACCTCGTTCACTGTGTCCAGAATGAGCCGCTTCTCCGCCGAGATGCACTTCAGCTCCTACACACAGACACACAGGGTCTAGCTCCAGAGACAGACAGACAGAGAGCCAGACAGACACACACACACACACACACACACACACATACCTTTTGTCTGTCCTGATAGGCCGGTGTGGTGTCCGGCTCCACATTGTTCAGCTCTGACTCCACACTCTCCAGCCATTGGCTGATGTCTTCATGAGCGGTGGCAAATCGTGTTGCCAGCTGCAGGGCCTGCTCAAGGGTCCGGAGGGCCTTGCTGCTGCCGGCAGTCATCTCAGCATAACGACTCTTGATCCCATCCAGCTTCTCTTGGATCAGCAGAACCTCCTCACCTAAGCCGAGGTACATGTAACGGCAGCACATGTGAGGGAGGTACAGGTAACGGATGAACAGGTGAGGGAGGTACAGATAACGGATGGACAGGTGAGGGAGGTACAGGTAACGGATGGACAGGTAAGGGAGGTACAAGTAATGGCAGCACAGGTGATGGAAAACTCCAGTGAAGATGTGACATAATCCAGTTTAATGGCAGGTAAGCTAACAATTCAGGTGTGGAGAGACCACTTCCCTCTTTAAGTGATGATATAAAACTTAAATCAATCCAACTGTGCTGGAGCCTGATAAACACCCATAGCGGCGCAGTCACATGCTGGGGCCTGAAGGGGTTCATACCTGTGGTCTGCTTCAGCAGAGCCTGTCCGTTCTTAATGGCCTGATCGACCGTCTTCTTCCTGCTCAGGATCTCCTCATTCAGCGACTGTTGGAGAGGTGGGAACACAAATAGCCTTATGGGACACATATCCCAGCTGGGTAGATCCTCTCTATATTACCCTCTTCAGCTGCCCACTCGCTCCTGCCTCCAGCAGCCCATATGAAGAGAGCCGATTCTGCAGCAATACGCACGTACACCTCCCGCTGCTTCTCACACACGCAAGCATGCTCGCACGTGCACACTCCCCGTACCAGGGTATATTTGTGCAGCTCTCCCAGCTGCTCGGGCTGGTAGCCCTGCACTTCCACCTCCGCCAGCCTCTGTGCCACCTCCGCCAGCCAGTTGAGCACCTCCACCTCCTCCTCGCCGAAGAGCTGCGCGTTGGCCAGCGCTTGCTCCAGTAGGGCGGCGCGGCGCGCACAGCGCTCCAGCAGCTCACCGTGGCCCCCCCGCGCCGCCCCCACGCGCTCCACCAGCCACTCGCGGTCCGCCCTGCAACTCAGCGGGCCCAGCGCCGCCCCCAGGGCCTCCAGCCGATTCATCTCGGCCTCCCGGGAATGCACCTCCTCGTGGAGGGCCTGGGAGCGGGGCGGGACAGCGCCCCCGAGTGGCGAGGGAATGGGAGTGGGTGGGAACAGGACGATGGGGTGGCAAATCAGGAGTGCAGGGGAGAAGAACATAAAACATGGATCATGCAGATGGCAAATCATAAATAAATCACAGTAATAACATAAAGATATGGGCCAAAAAAGAACAGCAAGACAAACGCATAACATAAGCTCATAAAACATAAAAACTCGTAAAACAAATGAAATAACCAGCTTATCATGGCCAATTACAGGACATAACGAGGTTACCAAAGCGGGCATGTTCCAGGACGACTATAAAGGAAACATGACGTATTGCAAGCAGGACCAACGGGAAATGGGGGGGGAGGGAGGGGATAAGGCAGGCTGGCTGAGTGGGGGGATGGCTGAAAGTACGCTTGGTGGAAGGCCCTCCACAGAAGACATGTACCCCCGTCCTGCTTTGTAGCCCACGTGGGTCTCATGACTCTAGCTGACCCCCATAAGCGGAGTACTGAAAGCTGACTCTCCTGTGCACCCTCCCCTCCCCCCAGGGCAGTGGATACCCCCATGATTTTGTACACTCCTCACAGGGTGGCTGCTTAACGGTGGGTAACACCTCTGTTCTCCTCAGAGTTGGGTAACCTGGAGCCAGTCATACCGCTGCTGTCCTGCAGGGGGCAAGTACCTTGTGGCGCGCGATCTGTTGAGTGATCTTAGCGGTCTGGGTGCCCATAGGCTCAGCGGTGTTGAGGCGTCGCTCCGTGGCACTCAGCCACTCCCCCAGCGGCTCCACAGCCTCGTGGAACTGCAGTGCCAGGACCTGCAGCTCTTCCAGCTGCCGCTGCCTGCAGGGTCGTCGCAAAGAGACAGGACAGATGGGGTCTCAGGCTGCTCGGAGCATAGACCTGCGCACACGCGCGCACGTGCCAGTGAGCATACCGAGCGCCGGCCTTGTCCAGCAGCTGGCTCCACCTCTCTCCTAGGCTCTCCAGCTGTTTGCGGATCTTGTCCTGGTCATGAGGCTCGGCGGTAGCGGCGATGCGCTCCCCCTCGGCTTGAATCATCTCCACTGTGCCCCGCCGGTCATCCAGGAGTCGCTGTAACAGCTGCGTGGGGGGTGGGGGAGGCGGGGTTACAATCTCAAGTCAATATAAAGTCATAATCACAAAAACACAAAGCAAACACCTGCATAAGTGACTTTCTGCATCAATACTCGGTATCCTGCTACTGGCCATTACCAAACAGGAACTCAAACATTGGCCCAGCCCGTCCCATTTCCAGTGCCTACTTCCTGCTTTCCCCACATTCAGTACCCTGCACTGTGTACCTCACTTCCTGATTTCCTCACTTCCCACTTTCCCCACTTCCTGCACCCTGCATTGCTTACCTCACTTCCTGCTTTCCCCACTACCTGTACCCTGGACTGTTTACCTCAATTCACGCTTTCCCTGTCTCCTGTACCCTGCACCGCTTGCTTCGCTTCCTGCGCCCTGCTTCCTTACTCACCTTCTGCTCCTGTATCTGAGCCTTGACCACCCTGTACTCGGCTGACGGAGGCTTCTGATTTGCTATCAGGTCCTCCGTGTCACTGAGCCAGCTTAGCAGGGGCTCGAGGGCATCCTGGAACTTCCCACAATGCAACAGGGCCTCCTGCAGCTGTGCGATGCGCTCCGCCACCTGTGGGCAAGCACACTGAAAGTCATACGCGTGTGGCGACAGGACGTGTCATTAGAAAGACGTACACACTAGCACCCACATGCACCCCCACACCTGCACGCACCCGTTTGTTGAGAGAGTTCCAGCGCAGGTTGGTGGCATCCAGGTCGTGCTCCAGTGCCTGCGTGTCTGTGTCCTTGGCCGCACTCTGGATCAGGCCCT
>JAODKF010000051.1:15442572-15455175 GCA_026779585.1 Mormyrus proboscirostris
CTCACCCACCCCCGTACCCATACCCAAGAAGGCTGGCCCAGCATGTCCCCTGTAGCAGCTGGCCCCCTGGGGGGAGGGGCATTTCAGGGAACATTAAGTGGGTGTGTTTCTGTATAAAGGGAATACAGCAAAGTGTTGGAGGGGTACCGGTTTCCATGGCAGCACCTCAGCACCAGTAAGACCGCAGGTCCCGATAACACCGCAGCGCATGCGGCCACAGGTCCTGGTAACGCCGTAGTGCATGCGGCCTGCATATTAAACAAACACATGCATGTAGGTGCCAGTTCACACACATACTGTCCCCACGCTGCAGATTACATGCGTGTTTGGCTGTGGTCACAGCCCACAGAGAGCGCAGGAGGACAGAAAGGCTATATGAGGCTTGTCTTCAGAGGGAGACTAAATGAAGCAACATTATTCCATTCGAATCGCAGGCACCATAGCCAGTGGCTCCCACTGCGTCCTGGGAGAATTCACTGCTTCATCTCGCCCCCAACCCCCACTTACCCCCACCGTCTTTACATCTCTCACCTCCTGCTCTGCTCCTTTCACTGCTCCCCTTCTCTTTTACCCTGTTCCCTTCCTGCCATTTAAATTTTTATTTGTACTATAGGACCTATTCACTGTCATGCATCCTGCACGGTGCACATGGCATAACGGGCTGATTAAGAGATTACCTCATCGCCCGCCCTGCCCCACCCCACCTGGCTGTTTTCCACCTTCCTGGTCTGACAGGTGCTTCCTGTCTGTGCCGTCCCACTGTGCATCAACCGTCATAACAGCCAGTGAATCCCGGGGGGCGCCCTCCTGCTTCTGTGGGACCCACACCGTCTGCTTTCTGCTCTCTCTCATGCTGCTGCCCCCCCGCCTCCTCCCCATGTCACTCATTTCTGATTTGTACAAGTTCACAGGCTAAAGGGGCCGAGACACATGGCCCAGAGGGCCAGCTGTCGGACTCCTGAAACCCAACGCGGACGCCGACCGCTTACGGTCATGGCTGCACGGGGGTGACGGTGGCCGCTCTCACTCCCTTCTCAGACACGGCCCCGCATGTTGACGGTCTATGCGAGCTGATAGGCTGCTCTAGGCCAGCTAGGAGCGGATCAGCTTCTCACGGACGGCCGGCTTAAAGCCCCGGGGATGAAATGAAGCACCGCTGTGATGTCACCACACTGGAGCTGGCCAGCGAGCTTGAGACAGCCTGAACAAACAGACACACGAAACCACACACCCTGAACCTTACACGTACTAACGGACCCTCAATCTCACACAAACGCACGCACACATACACACAAACACACCTAGCTACCCTTTGTGCAACACACAGAGGATGACCAGACAGCAATGTAAGCCCTGAGCCCAGATGACAAGGTCACACTTTGGGACTTGACTTCCATAAAAGCACTGTAACACACAGACTGACACACAGAGCGCACACAGGCAGGGAACAGCAAAGTATCCACTCGAGGTAATCTGAGCCTCTGTGCTTCACGCTGCAGCAAAACCACAGTAACTGACTAATTACTGTCCTCTCCCCTACATACAAGTGTCCCACGATCAGTTAAATAGAACTTACTCAGTCCGAAATAGAAACAGAAAGCTGTGCTAATATTTCAACAGCACCACCTCCCAGAAGTGAAAACGAAGGGGCGAGTGGCCAGGCTCAGTAGGATGAAGGTAACGGGCACACGGTTCCTCAGACACCTTGCCAAGGTCTGCATGGCGGCGCCCGGCAGTACCCGGCAATACGCGGCAGATACGCGATGGTACAGCACTACATGGCAAATACACAGCTCCCATGTTAGCACACACACATGACCTGCCCACCTGGCTGAGACACGGCTGATTCCCAGCCAGACAGACAAGCCGTACCTCGGCTGCTTTCTCTGCCTCAGGATACTGCGACAGGGCCGGATCCTCCCCTGCGCCTGCGCCTGCTCCTGTTCCCAGTCCTGATCCCACTCCTGCTCCCTCCACCCGGTTCTCGCCAAACAGCCCCTGGAGAAGGCCAAGCTCCAGCTGCTCCCAAGGGTCGACATCCGGCAGGTCCGGCTCCAAATCCAGACCCGATTCCGATCCTTCCGAATCCCAGTCGCTGTCTCCGGTCGTGGATCCCAGTGTGAAGTGAACTGCGGACCGGCTGTCCTCTGACTCCGAGTCAGAGCCCCAGCAGGCAGAGGTGTCCGCGGCCACCGGGAGGCGCTCCGGGGCTGCCAGATACACAAAGCTGGCAGTGGAAAGGAAGGCACTTTCCTCCAATTCGAGGTCTGGCTGGGGCAGAGGGCTAGGGGGGGCAGATTCTTCTGATGGGGAGGGGGAGCTCCCAGGGGCAGGGGATGTCGGCATGGATACCGCCAGGTACACAAAGCTGTCCGTCGCCACAAAGGTATCCCTGTCCTTGCCACCCAGCTCTGCTCCACTGGCATCAGGCTTAGAGGGCAAAGGGGGCAGGGGGAGAGAGGCGGGGCCATCCGACTTGGGCATGCTGGTAATCCTCTGCGCTGGATCCCCTAGATCGCCATCACTGTCCTGGGGAGCAGAGATCTCCACCACCACAGGAAGGGAACCATCCAGTGTCGCGGCTCTCAGGGGGGTCTCCCCATCCCCTTGGTCTATCCCTGATGGAGCTGGCTCCTCTGCAGGTACAGCCTGAGGATCCTCTGATGCCACAGACCCACCTTGCTCTTCATCTGTATTGCTTGCTTTGAAATGTTTGTGCTCTCTAATTTCCAGCATCTCCTGCTTGGGCTCCTGCAGGAGCCCACAGGGCTGCACCTGCTCTGGCCTTTCAGGGGTGAGGCCCGCTGCAGTTGCACAGGAGGAAAGCGTCCCCACCTGCTGAGGCTGCAGTGATTCTTCACTGCCTTCCGCTTGGTCCATTCTAAAGTCGTCATCATCACTGACGCTTTCAGACGATACCTCACTGCCCAGGACGGAGTCTGTGCCGGGCCGCTCGCCGTCAGATGGCGTGTCAGAGGGCACTGTCTGGTCCAGGTTGGTGGTGTGAATCCCACTGGAATCAGATTCACGCACGTCTGTCTTTCCAGTCGGAAAACTGTGGTCCTCTTCCTCCCTTTCCTCCTCCTCCTCACAGAGAATGTGATCTGGCCCTGAGTGTCTTGACAGAACAACTTCTTCACGTAGGACAGAGAGGTCTACTGGCTCCAGGGGACCTGGAAGTGCCACAGCTACATCAGTCTCTATTTTCTGTTGTGCCTCCTCCTGCATCTCCTCTTCCTCTTCCACATTTGGCAGAGTGGTGCCCCACTTAGGCTGTTCATGTAGGCTAGGCTGCTCTTTAGCTGTGGCGTCCCCAGGCAGCTCCTCTCCCACCTCCTGCTGCACCTCCTCCTGCGTCTGTTCCTCCTCCTCTTCCACATCCGGCAAAGTGAAGCCCAGCTTAGGCTGTCCAGGTAGGCTAGGGAGCTCTTCAGCTTTGGTGTCCCCAGCCAACTCCTCTCCTGCCTGCTGCTGCGCCTCCTCCTGTGTCTCCTCCACCTCCTCTTTCACATCCGGCAGAGTAAAGCCCAGCTTAGGCTGCTGAGGAAGGCTAGGCTGCTCTTCAGCTTTGGCATCCCCAGCCAGCTCCTCTCCCTCCTCCTGCAGGCACTGTCTCTCTAGCTCCAAGAAAAGGTCATCGGACCCAGCCTCTGAACTCGGACAGGGTGATGCACTGTGAGGCTCGGAACCTCTGAATCCGGATGGGGGGGTCAGAAAGGGCCAGCCCCCAGGAGAGGCCGCCTGCTGTACCTCCCTCTCCTGGAATTCCTTACAGGCCTGCACTCTGCTCCTCTCCCTGCCATCTAACTTCAGCACAGCCTTCCAGCTCTGCTCTTCATTCTGCTCATTTTCCTCCTGCTCCTCTTCCACCCCCTGGTCTTGTAGCTCTTGCAGGATCCGCTGCTCATCCTCCTCAAACCGGATCTCGGAAGCTGTGCGCTCACGCAGTTCTCCTGTCAGGGGCAGCCAATCTGCGTCCATGTCCAACAACCCATGCTCGCTGCCCTCCTGGCTCAGGCATGGTGAGAGTGGCAGGCCACTGAAGATCAGCTCCTGGCCATCTTGCAAGAAGGGCGAGGGGGGATTCAGGAGGTAAAGGGACTCCTCGTCTAAGTCACTATCCTCCCCCAGCAGCGGGGGCAGAGGTGGCAGGGAGGGTAAGTTGTGAAGAACAGCCCCCCGACCCATCGATCTCCGCCCCCCTCTCATGGATCGAGGCCAGGTGCGAGCTTTGGTGGGGGGGCAAAAGATAGGCTTGGGTGACACTAAGGGTGGCAGGAGGGGGGTGGTCTCCTGGTCATGTTCCAGAACTGGGGAGTCCCGCTCATGTGCCGAGTCTACAGACTGCACAGATACAATAGGTGGGTTTCTAGGCCATTTCTCCTCAATGTCCTGAATGCACCTGTAGGGGGCAATGGAGGGCTCCTTCTTTTCATGTCTAAGCCTCTGCATCTCTCTCAGGCCTTCCAAACCTATCAAGGACTGGTCCCCAGCTTCTGGCTGGACTAGGGGAATGGCAGGTTTCGCTGCGGGAAGCTGTTCTTTCGAAGGGGCCAAAGCAGGCATCTGCCGGGGTTGTTTGTGGGACACTGGGTGCGAAACAGAGTGTGGCTTCTGTCTGACTAGCTGCATCAGGGGAGCAGCCGGAGCCCCTGATGGGGTGCTTAAGGAAGGGGAGCAAGAAACAGGCGGGGTTTGGGTGCCCGTTGAGGAACTAGCTGATGTGGAGTAGGATGGATATGCGGGGGGAGTGGATGTGGGAGGAGGTGTTGGTAAGAGGGAGGGCAGAGGGAGTACTGGGGAGAGCGGGATGCCGGCCCCAGACAGCCGCTTCTCTGCTGAGTCCCCTGGGGACAGTTCCAAGCGCTCAGCAAACTCGGGGTAACTGGGTGGCATGAAGGCCTTCCACGAGCGCCTGTTTGGGTTGTCCCTCTTGTCGCCGCCCTGGTGACGCCTCTTGGTCACTACTGCAGCACCACCTGGGGCAGCACACGATGCTGGAATGCTGGCAGCAGAAGCGGCACCCGGCCCCACCCCTGCAGGTGACTTTTGGGGGTCGCTCGTAAGCTTCAGGGCATCGAAGATCACCCGTTCATCCAGTTTCTTGGCGCTGGAATCACTAGGTCGTGGCACGAACAGCCCTGGGCCCACCTCAGCCCCCAGCGTGCCATTGCAGGATGGGCTGTTACCCTCCCCAGCCCCTGAGCCCAGCGTGCTCCGCGACGGCTGGCCCAGTTTGTTGCCCTGGTCAATCTGCTCGTTGATGCGCATGGTGTCATATATGGAGCGCTGCGGCACATAGCAGTCCTCGATGTACGCCTCCTCATCCTCGCCCTTGCCCAGACATCGAGGATTCTGCCGCAGGCAGTCCGGCCGGCTCAGGGGCTTCCCCATGGTGGTTTGTGGGACTCACACGGCTGGCCTTCTCACACACAGCAGCGGGGACTGGTCTCTCCCACCCACATAAAACAAATCCACATGCAAACAACAGTCCTCCGACGGTCTGATGGCAAATTAGGTGCCACCAAACCACACATGCGAAAGGAGATTTCCCAATCAAATGTATTTTAAAAGTTCACAGGAAATTTAAAGTAAAGCTGGTTTTGGCGGCCCGTAAGTTCTCTGTGGAGTCACTGGTGCTGGTATGAGAGGACTCTCCTCTGAATCATCCTCGTCTCTCTGAGCCATTTGTCACAGATGAATGGGGGCTGGTTTCCAAAACAGACAGAAGAAGTTTGTGATGGGGTGCAGGGCCTTGCTCAGTACAGCTTCCACCCTCCCTGGGGGTCCCACCCCTGGGCCCATGCTGTGTCCCTTAAGGCTACTTCCTGCCCGTTTCCCTGCCTCGTTGATTCTCCCACAACACAAAAAAAGCAGACAAAATAGTTCAGCAGTCGTAGAGACGGGCAGGCAAAGTGCTGGGTTCCTTTTAAGGTGTGCTCAGCAGACACTGTCGGACAAGAACACAAACGGGCGCCGGGGGCGATGTGCACTTGGCTG
Source organism: Mormyrus proboscirostris (assembly GCA_026779585.1). Taxonomy (NCBI): domain Eukaryota; kingdom Metazoa; phylum Chordata; class Actinopteri; order Osteoglossiformes; family Mormyridae; genus Mormyrus; species Mormyrus proboscirostris. The sequence continues at coordinate 15,448,573 of JAODKF010000051.1, forward strand.
ATGCATTTTTCAAATTTGTGCCTTTTTTAAATCCAGGTTCAGTCCAGCTGGCAGAGATTTCCTGTTAAATTTGAACGCCATTCTTCGCAGACATCCGAAAACAAATCGAGACTCCTAGACAACGAAAGGCTTTTCTGAACAAAGCGGCAAGGACATCTACACTCTGAGAAATTAAAAGGAAAAAGGAAAGACAAAAATTTGTATAAAGGTGAAAGGAAAGCAGTCAGTTACCGCAGGCAAGCAGAGTGTGTGCAGCTCAATAGGCTGTCGGTGTTGCTGCACAGTCTGATCTTTCTTTTCGTATCCTTCCTTTCTTTAATTCCCATCGCAGGGACGGAGAGTTGTGCGTCTAGTACCAGTGACCTCCCATGTGTGTCCAGGGGGCCTCCATCATTATCATCATCCTCACCAAGGGCACCATCACCAGCCCCCGTCAGTCTACCCGCAAAAGGAGGGGGGCTTCACGTTAAATCCGGACTCCTCCGCTCTGACTTTCCTCTCAAGTCAGTCCTACGGTTTCAGGCAAAAAAACAGACAAAGAAGTGCCGATCCATTTCCACATGGGGGGGTTGCCATTTCTTCCTCCCTGGCCCCCCCAGTCATCCTCTGATTCGAGTACTTGTCAGAAAAGCAGCGATCCAAACACACGCCCGTGTTTAGGACTCGGAGCAGCGCAAGGGGCGAGTTGATGTGGAAGCGGCCGACAGGCACACAGGCTTGTATCCGGAGGGCAAGAGAGCAGACAGACCACCCCCTCAGCCAAGTCTCCTTCCTCACAGCTGACACGTCTGCTGAAGATCCACAGACAAATGAAAAAGCAGGAGAAAGACCTTTGTTTCCTCCTCTTCTCCTCCTCTCTGCTTTCGCTCGTCGCTTTCTTCCACAGCTTCTCTCAGACTGCTACACACAGCTGAAATGGTTTGCAGCTGCTATAAAAAAAGTCTCCCTCCTCTCTGCTCTCCTCCCTCCCTCGCTCGCTCGCTCGCTCACTCACCCACCCGCTTGCCTATCTGACCCCCCCAAACTCTGTAACTCGCCTGCTCTCACTCATTCGCTCGCTCACTCTCTCTCTCTCTCACTCTCCCTCTCCCCCGTGTTTTTGTTTGAATCCAGCACCGTTTGTTCAGCTTCCTGCTTGAGTATTAAAAGACAGGAAGTGCTCCAATCATGCCCGTTTCCTCTCTCCCCCCTAAAAAAAAAATAAAAAAATAAATACAGACAGGCGGGATGTGGGGGAGTAAGCGGGAGGTGTGGAGAGTGGAGCGGAGCAGAGAGGGGGTGTGTGGCCAGAGCGATTGTCAAACCAAGGGATTTAGCTGGCTTCCGCTTCCAGAAGGAAGAAAAAAAAAATCACTGGGCACCATGCATGAGCAAGATAATCCCAAACTAAACAGCGAAAATCGCCGGCGGATGCAAAAACAAAAAAGGAGAATCAATTAAAAAGTGTTCTTGTGCGAATTGCACATTGGGATTGAGTAATTTTTCCTAAAATGTCAGGAAGCTCTCTGAAAACTAGGAATGCAGATAAGAACGATCCTGCAGGACCGCAGAGGCTGAGAGCTGGAGAGGAATCTGCTCAGCGCGAGCCACACTTGCGCCGAGATCGCCGAGGACTCCCTGCCTGCGCTGCCGCCGCCTTCATCTGAGCTTTGTAATACCGATCCGATTCTCCCGGGTCAAAAAAATGCCAAGCAGCAAAAAAAGGATCGAGTGAGGAGCCAGTGCCAGTCGGGGACAAAAAAAAAAAAAAATCAAGCACAGCACCTTTTTCCAAAACAGGAGGACCGGAGGCTCACTCAGTCAGCTTGTCCCCTCTCCGTGTCTTTGTCAGGCAGCCACACAGGATGGCCAAGCACTTGGATTGTTTAAACGGCACAAAGGCGGCTGCGGGTCCCCCGTATCACGGCTCGACATTCCAGCCGGCGCACTGAAACCCGAGCCGGCGAGGCGGGGTGTGTGTCTGTGTGAGTGTGCGCGCGTGCATGTGTATGTGTGTATGTGTGTGTGTGTGTGTGTGTGTGGCAGGGGCTGCGGGGCATGTGGACTGTGGGCGTCAGGATGCCTCGAGGGAAAAGGAAAGAACAAACCAGGAAAGCGACGTAATCCAGACAGGGCCAGCAAGCCCCCCCATCACTCTTTCTCTTCATCCCCCTCTTTTTCCCTTTCAGACCTCCGCCTTTCAGATTACTTATTCCCTTCTGCAGACTTTCCCCTTCCTCTCACTCCCGGTTGCTCCGCACCGTTTCAGCAACAGGCAGTCTGAGTGAAGGTATGTCTGCTTACTCCCGACCCTGGGGGTGGGGGTCTCTCTGTTCTCTCTTCCTCTCTCCCCCCCCCCCGACTGCTGCTGGGAGCTGCCACATTGCCCGTGGCCTGCATGTCAAACAAGCTAAATATTCTGGCTCCATTTAAACCCCCATCCCTCTCCCTGTCAGTTGTGCTGCAGCTGTCATGCCGGCCTGCAAGACAAACTTCTCTAAAAGAAACAAAAGCCATTTGTCTTTTCACACACTCTCTCTCTCTCTCTCTAACATACACACACACACACACACACACACTCTTCTTTCTCCCCCACCTTCGCCCACCAGTGGTGGCTTCAACCTCTTCAAACCCAGCCCCACCTCAGCAGAACCATGACATGTACCACAGCCCAGCATGCACACAATCGGGCCGGTCATTGGGACGAAGAGAGAGAGCAGCAGAGGTCAAGTGAGGAGGAGAAAAAAAAAAACAGAAGGGGATGAAAAGAAAAGAAAAGAAAATCTGCTTAACCTCTAGGAGTTGCACTGTTTTATTCCCCAGATGACAAGCCGCCATTACACTGCGGAGTGCACCCTCTTCCCCTCCTGTTCTGTGCACTAGAGCTCTGTGCTGGTCTTCATCACTTACTCTCACACACACATACTCTCTCTCTCGCTCCCTCTCCCTCTGTCTCTCTGAGATGCCAAATGACATCCTTTCAATAGCATTCCTAAAATGTAGCCCATTCTGACACTGCCCAGGGGTGTGGGATGGACATGCACAGCACTCCCATCTCTTATGGGACACCTGTTCTCCCAGAATCCCTCACAACCCCTGCTGTTGTATTCCTGCCTCTTATTCTGCATTCAGGTTCTTACAAACACACACACACACACACACACACACACACACACACACTCCTGTACTCATACCTGTGTGGGGACCATCCATTCATTTTTATGGGCAAATCCCCAACCCCTACCCATTACTAACTTTAACCATAAACAAACAAAATATAAGACTTTTGGCATTTATAGTTTTTTGACTGCAGTCACAATTTTTTATAAAATTGAATTTCCCCTTGTGGATACAAAAAAAACGGTCCCCACTATGTTAAAATAACAGGTTTTTAACACAACGTAATGTACATCTGACCCACCCACACACACACTCCTGACCCACATGCTAACTTCAGTTTAATCATTAACCAGCCCTCACCTACTGGAATAAATGTTAGCATTGTTAAAGCGTAACAGTATCACGCACCCCGAGAGAGTGCATGGAGGGAGCAAACAAAGACCAGGGACAAAACCAATAACGTGGCCGCATTCGCTAATCAAAGAGGTGGGGGGGTGTCACATTCACTACTGCACCTCAGTGAGTCTCTTAGTGATATCACAGGGGACTCGGGCTGTCAGAACTGGCAGGACCGGCTTTGTGCTCCCAAGGGAGATACCTGATGGTCTCTGCAAACCAGGGACTCTTTGTGCCATGTGACTGGGGGGCTGCTCCCCTCTCTCTCCCTTGCTCCTCCTTCCCCACATACCTGCCCAAACAAAGCACATGCAAACACCCCAGGGAAAAAAAAGGCAGAGAAGCACAGCGGACAGGAGAGAACACGAGGCTTCCATCTTAGTTCCAACCAGAGAAGTCAACAACAGGGACTATAACAATGGCAAGTCCCATCATGCACAGCGGCAGCGTAGCAGCTACCACAGATGGGACTGCTAGCTCTTCTGGTCAGCAGTGCTATCACTTATGACGAGAGGATTACTGGTGAGCTAATGGTGGAAGATGAGGGGGTACGCCACAGGGAGGGAGGAGGGGTGTTATGGAATGTCAGCATGATTCAAAGCAGCTGAAATAACAGGAACAGCGTGCGTGTGTGCGCGCGCACACACACACACACACACAGGAGGTGTAACACCCAAACAAAGGCATCACCATGTACTCCTAGGGCCAGCAGGCACAGAGAAGGTCACCCAACAAACCACAAAAGCAACGTATTCAAACCTGGCCCTAATATATAATAAAGAGAGCAACTTTCACTTTAAAACCCTGAATACTGAACTAAAGCAGGCTGTTGGGAAACACATGATTGGGAGGAACCAATCAGAGACAGTGAACCGCAGGGAACCAATCGGGGGTAGCGAACCGCAGGGAACCAATCAAGGGGAGAGCTTTATTTCATTCGCCTTCTTCATTGGCCATTTTAGGGCCACATGATAAAAGGGGCTGGTCCAAAGTCCCAGTGGCTGGGGGAGCGTACCATTGCTCTGCTCATCATAATGCTTGTTCCCAGCAAGCAGCCCACTTCCATGCGCCTCCCAATAAGCCATGGGATTCCCAGCTGTGTCTGTTCTGGTTCTCCTCGGCACAGATAAGAAATGCGACACAGACTCCCCGGCGATCCTCAGTATCTGACCACCTTCATGCTTCCCCATGAGCCCACACACTGACATCCTCAGCTGCCGATTTCCTCACGGTACCTAGGAGGATCTCCTGCGGGTGCCTGGCCGGGTAGCGTCGTGGCAGCGACAGTCTGAAATGCGCTGGCGCAGAGTCTGCGAGATGTAAAGTCTATTTCAACTTCTAAGCTCCAGTTAAAAATATATCTATCGGAGGAATGTTACAATACATCACCCAGTTTGTATGGCTGTAGGTTTTTTCCCATTTTTGTTGTTACTATTCTATGGTTTTGTGTTTTGATTTTATGTATAAAGCGACCATGAGCGTGCAAAAAGCACAATACAAATAGAACTCATCATCATCATCATCATCATCATCAAAATGGCCACCTCGGGGTATACAAAAAAAAAAAAAAAAACTGGACCCTGAGCTAACATACAGGGGGCTGGGCTACAAAGTGGAAAAGGGTGGGGTCAGAGACAGGAAAGCAGGGTGAGGTCGGAATGGGACTTAGCAGCTATTATGGCACCTCTCACAGCCAGGAATTCCCTACCATGGAATTCCCATTTGGACAGAGGGGACAGGATAAGAATCTGAGAGTACCGCACCCTGTGTGTGTGAGAGAGACAGCTGGGATTCTCACCCAACTGCACAACAACCAGAGACACCGGGAGATGTATCTGCATCTGCATCATACACGCTGTAAACACACACTGACGCACACGGCATCGCATCCACACACCTGTAAGCATACTGATGGCACAACACTGCATCCACACATTGACAGCAGAGCACTGCATCTACACACCTGTGTGCAAAATGACGGCACAGCACTGCATCTATACACCTGTACATACACTGATGGCACACCACTGCATCTGCACATCTGCATGCACACTGACGGCACAGCACTGTATCCACACACTGACAGCACAGCACTTCATCCACTTTCCTGCACGCAAACTGACGGCAGAGAACTGCATCCACACATCAATGGCACAGCAATGCATCCACAGACCTGAACATACACTGACAGCAAAGAACTGCATCCGCACAGTGTTGGCACAGCACTGCATTCACACTCTTCCTCCATAAGAAAAACGACCACCCCAGCATAGAACATCCACCAGACCCTACAGACCTCTGTATTGCTCACTGTCTGCGTAAGCACGCACACGGGGGGGAGAGGACATCACACACCTACGTCAGCATAAGTGTGAACATGCAGAAACACCAAAAAATGAAAAAAAGAGGGCAGAGGAGGCTCATGAGACTCATGGGCTTCACTCAGGTCCACTTCACTAACTTGATTAGATCACTGTTGATATGATAAATGACAAAAATGGCTCCCTGAATGACCCTCGACACCCCCAAGTCAGAGAGGGGCTGCCCGCATTTCCTCAGCGCCGCTAATGCCAGCAAGCACACTCGGTGCCTCGGCCTCACGGCACTGGGGGGGAAGGGGGGTCACAGCAGCCAAGTTTAACTAAACGTAGACGTGTTTATAGTTACAGGCGAGAGAAAGTGGAGGCGGGGGGGCTGCAACAGACTACAGAGATGATGGGGGAAAGAAGATCATGAAGAAGCACCCTCCCACCCCCCCGGTCTCCTTCTGGAAGACGAGGCCCCCTGCACAGGCTAAAAATAACGCTGTCCCACATGCCGCTATGACACGTTTCACTCTGCCTTCACCTGTCTTCCACCTCCCCAACCCCAACAAGCATGGCAGTCTATGATCACCCCCCGCTTCTCTGCATTCTGAACCTCGCTGCATCCACTAGTATTTTGAGACAGTGTTCGGCGAGAGAGGGACAAGGAGAGAGGGAGTGTGAGCAAAAGAGAGAGAGACAGAGGGAATGAGGGGGGGGGGGCAGAATGTGATCGGATCCTGAGTGTAGTTAAGGCTGCCTCTGATCAGTGACCCCCCCCCCCCCCCCCCCCCCCCCCCCAAAA
>JAODKF010000051.1:15465215-15479269 GCA_026779585.1 Mormyrus proboscirostris
GCGCGGGGGGGGGGGGGGGGGGTGCATAAATGGCTGACCCTGCACTCTGACCCTAAGATTCACTCTGTTTAAGTCTCACAAGAGAGCAGAGCATTATGGGATACGTGAAGAGAAACATTCCACATGTACCTGTACTTGGACGAATGGCAAATGAAGCCCCTTTTAAGAAAGTCACATGATGATTAGCCCATGCGAGCCCAGCGCTACCAGAGCAGACCTGCGACTCACCTGCACGGCGTGCAAGGCGTGCTGCAGCGTCCGCGCGTCCGTCTGCTCGCCTCCCAGTCTGACCGCAGCCTGGTTCTGCTCCTGTGTGGTCAGCCACGATTCCAAGGAGCTCGCCTCATCCTGGTACTGCCGGTACTGGTCCAGGACCCGAGCGAGCCGGGCACCCAGATCGGAAGACTGTGGGGTAGAGGGGGGCAGGGAGGGGAGGGGAGGGGAGGGGAGGGGGCACACTGTAACCACAGGAACACTATCCCACATTCGGGTCCTGCTAGCAGGGCCCCAAATTACAGCCAGGAATGTGAGGAGACAGAATGATCTACATCGAAAATGAGAGGAAGGGCAGCACTACAGTACAGTTTGGCCCATTTTTCTCTTGCTTCTCTTCCCCCAGCATACATTCTGCTGGCCTCTATTTGGGCTGAACCTGCCCTGCCCCCGCAACACTCTGCTCCCCAGCCCTGAGCGGGGCCCACCTTGCTGTGCAGGGCCGTGTAACGGCGCGTGGCATCCTGCATGCGCTCGCTGACCAGCTGCTGCGTCTGCTCCAGCGCCGGCTCTGCCGCCCCGACCCTCTCCCGGGCTCCCTGCACGGAGTCCAGCACCTTCTGGCCCGAGATGGAGACGAAGCGCAGATCCGCCTTGTGGCAGATCACGTCCTCGGCCAGCTGCAGAGGACGCAGAAGGAAGATGGTCACGTGCCGGGGGACTGACACACCAGAGGGGGAAGACTGTCACGCGGGGGGGGGGGGACAGTGACATGGAGAGGGGATGATAGTCAATCGGGGGAGGGTAAGAGCCCCATGGGGGAAGACATTCACAGAAGGGCATCCACATACCAAATGTGTCTGTGTGTGTGTCTGTGTGTGTGTGTCTGTGTGTGTGTCTGTGTGTGTGTCTGTGTGTGTGAGGCAGTCACTTGGTGTGAGTTCAGCCCTCGCCCAGCTCTGAGCTAAGTTTTAAATGGCTGACTGCCTGCATGTACACCTAGGGCAGGTGGTGACCTTAACCCCATGTTGACTGTGTGTGTACGTGTGCGTGACGCCACCTTCTTGTGCTCCTCCAGCCGACAGCCCAGCTCCCGGGGGTTGGACTCGCCCTCCCCCAGGGCCTGCAGGTCCCGTTCGCTGGTCTCCAGCCAGCTAGCCAGCTGCCCATGCTCCTGCAGGAACTTGGCCAGCTCATCCCCCAGCGCCTCGGTGCGCCGCAGCCTCTCCTGGCAGCTGCGCAGTTGCTCCTGGTGCTGCGCCTGTAGCCGCTCCAGGGCTGTGCGCAGCCGCTGCTTCTCCTCCGGAGGCACGCTGGAGTCTGGCTGCTCCAGTAGTGCATGCACCGACTGCGACACCGTCAACAGCTGCTCCTGCTGCGTCTGCAGACCCTGCAGCTCGGCCTGCGGGACAAGGCAGGTGGGCATCAGGTCACGAATCAAATTCCCAAGACCAGCGAGGAATAACGGCTTTGGGAATAACCAGCTTGGCAGCAAGTCAGGCTGTCTAAGCAGAGCTCTGTGGATTTTCATTTCAATCTTAACTCACCTGGAGGGTGTCATGGTGACAATGCAAGGCGCTCTCTGGTTGCATGGAGGATAGGCCATCAGTCTGTGTTACGCCCCCTGTGGTCAGCTTAGGGCTGGGCGCAGATGACAACTCTTCTAGGAGGGCGCTGATCTTCCCATGGGTCACCTGTAGTTTCTCAACTGCCTTCTCCTACAAAGAAGGGAGAGAGATAGGGAAACGATAGCAGAAGAACCAGGAGGAACAGGAGAGGCTCTGGAGAATGAGCACACTGTGGCCACAGGAAAGCATGAGGGAATCTTCTCACCCTCTGGGTATGCTGCTGGACGGCAGTGCTGATGGCGGAGTCCACTTGGACCAGGGACGACTGGGCGGATTGCGTCAGGGAGCCGTACTGCTCTCGCACCTGGCCCAGCATCTGCTGCAGGTTGGCCCTCTCCTCTGGACTCAGGCTCTCACCCCTCTCTGCCAGAAACTCCTCCACTCCACGCACAGTCTCTGAGACTCTGCCTCCTTGGGCCTGCAAGTCACGCTGCACTCCCTGTAAGGGACAAGGGGGTGGGGGGGTTACGCGACAGGCAGAATTCAATGGTTCCTGCTACTCAAGCACAGCATTTCTCACTAAAATAACCCTAGCAGAACCCCCACCTTCAGCTCCTTCTGTTTCTTCTCCAGCGCACCAATGCTGCCAGGCTCCGCCCCAACCATCTGATTGGCTAGAGCACCAGTGGCCCCGGCCAACCACGTAGCCAGGCCTTTCAGCTTCTCAGAACATTCTGCCTTCTGCTGCTGCACGACCTGTCAATTCCCATGAGAGAAAGGAAAGTGACGGAGAAACAGAGAGATTCAGTGAAAATCTGACACATGAAACACACACAAACCAACCATATGATCTTTATTCCCCCATCAGACCTCCTTCACCTTTAAAAGCTTTAGTGAAGCACATTCTATGATGGTTACACCTTATTGGACAGTCAGCACACACCTGACTGCCACCTCTCCTGCTCACTGGACAATGCCACACACACCAAACACACTCCATCTCTGTATTCTCTCTGGCTCTTTCATCGACCCAGAAAAGCAGTCCATCTCGTAAAGCACATAAGCATGGCTGAGCTTCTCCCAAAGCTGAAACGGTTGTGAACGAGCGGCCAGGTTTTGAGCAGGATGTGTCCAGAGTTACCACACACGAGACAGGCAGGCAGACGGACGGACATCACTGACCAGTCAGCAAGCAACGTGGAAGTCAGACACACATGACAATCACGAAGGGCTTTTTGCATTCTAAACCAAATTCATGTCTTTTCATCTTTTGCATATAATAAGATGAAAAGAAATGCAAGTTGTGCAATTGTAAACTTAATCTGTCAGTGTTTTTAAATGTTGTTTTTTTTCCCCTGGTGGCACAAGCGCATCTCTTCAGTGGCAATCTGTAAGAGCAAGGCAGACATGTTAATACACACACGTGTTACACAGACATGCACGCCCGGTGGGCACAGTGGCTGGTAGTAACCAGGACAGCAAGTGCTGTCCAGTGGGTCAGTCGCCATGGCAGCAGAAACAGCGGGTTTTGCAGGTGATACAGGAAATCCTAAGGAGGATTGCTAGGCCTATGAATTCATGTGCATATATAATTTACGCATGTTCTCATAAGCCAGGGTTTCCAGATTCTGCTGTTTTATGCAGTCAGTATATGCAGTACACACTGGCACTCGCGCATCTATCTTCTGTCCCCTACAATTCTTGCTGAGCACATCTGATACAGATCTTATCTGACGAAATGCTCCAGTGAGAAGTTCTTGGCCATGAACCAATATTTCCCGTGCTTCACCTAAGCGAGAAAGCGAAACCACACTGTGCTCTACAGCGCCATCTTTTGGCCGTACAGGCAGCAATACCCCACGGCATCCGCAAACCTCTCTCTCCCTGGCTTGCTGCCTCTCCCTCTCTTGCTCCCGCTCTGCACGTTCTCGTTCTCTTTCAGTTTCCGATTCCCGTTCCTGCTGGGAGATCAGGGCGTCGGCTCGGGAGTGAACATGACCCACAGCTTGGTGGAAGGACCCCTGCAGACACTGTAGCTGTCCGAGGATGTGCCTGCTCTGTTCAGGTGGCAGGTCACGGGCATGCTCAGAGACAAACACCTGGACGTCCAGTGCCACAGAGCTGATGTCTGCAGACTGGCCAGAGAGCAGCTGCTGGAGTTCCTGTTGAAGGTGGTGCAGTCTGTCACGGACCTTAAGTACCTCAGAGGTGACTGTCAGAAGCTTCACGTTCGCGATAAAAAATGTTTTTATGGAGTGGCCACTTTTGGGGCCAGAAGACTGTCAATGTGCTCTATCAAATTCTCATTTACAAGATTACTGCTTTAGTAATGCTGGATATTTAGCAATTCAGTTAAGATTCCTATTGCACTGTGTAGTCAAAGATTTGTCTGTATCCATAAATATACAACCGTAACCCCCAGTGGCCCAATTAACAGCCTAAAATGAAGTCGCACATCAACAGAGTCCTACCTTGCACTGCTGCAGTTCCTGTGCAAGCTGAGCAGGGGCGCCATCTGCTCCATCAGTTTGCTCATACGTCTCTAACCTGTTTGACTCCAGCCGATGCTGGAGGGTATCCATCCTGGTGGTCAGGGCCTGCAGCTGACCACTTATTGCCCCCTGTGGGGAAAAAAAGAGGCAGTACAGCTACAGATTCAGGAACACTCACAGCTACGGCTCAACAGCAAGAGGAAGGGGCAAAACATTAGCGGGTCTACATGCTTTTGGTGCATTTCGGCAACTTTTTTGTAAATTAGTTCTGAGGTCTACATATTTACAGATGTATAATTTGACTGGTTTGCAGTAGAGTACAAGACCAAAAGAAAAAATGAGAAGTGTAACTGCATTTATTTTATGACTGTTTGTCTACCTGGCGTGAATCTCTTTGTGCCTGAAGAGCCTGCAGAATGCTCTGCGACATTTCTCTCGCAGCTGCGTATGCTCTGGCCAAGCTCCGCCCATCCTTCTCAAGGGCCAATAAAAGCTGGGGGGGGACTTCGGGGGGGCGGGACTCAAGCAAGCATCTGGAAGCCTCCACTTCCTGGGTTACCTCCATTTCTAAATCAGACAGCTCCACATCCAATCCCTGGTGCACACAGATATTTCACAGAAAGGGACATTATGCGTTATTTACTGCTATAGAAACACCCTGGACTGTCTGATTAATGCCAATAAAGCATACCTCGAAACATTATTAACTAAACCATCTCAGTTATTGGGTGTTATGTTTTTTATGCAAGATGGCCGTCTTAACAAGACTGTAAAATAGCCATACCAACAGTGTCAAGGATAATTCACTGCTGTTCCGTCATTAAGCATTGTGATACCGTCACAGCTTGTGCTCTTACCTGGGTCTGCCTGATGATGGCATCAAGGTTGCTGAGGCTGTGGTCGCCTGACTGCTGCTGCTGTTTTAGGCGAACCTCTATATGTCGCACCATGGAAAGCAGGGCCACGATTCGCTGGTCATGCTCCAGACACTCCTGACGAACCAATGAGGACTGAGGGAGACAGAAGCACTCGTTAAAAACCAGACTCCTCATTCGTTTTTTAAAATTATTACATCAGTAAGCTTCTCTTTTATACTAAACTATGAGACCCTTTTGGAAATAGTTCCAGCACAAAGATTCTTAACTTTTGTTGCAGCACTAACGGATCTGTGCTGCTTGCTCTATATGCCTACTTTCTGCAAACGTTCTATGCAGGTCAGCCAGGGAAGCTCTGATGCTCATGAAGGTACGGAAGCTCTGTGACACAGTCTATGGCGCACAAGCTCCACGCCCAGAAGAAGCGTACCTTGCTTATTTTAGAAGCGGCCACCTCGTTTCTCTCTGGGGACGCTACAGCCTCGCGCTCCACGCCACCTTCTGCTTGCAGGCCCTCGTCTAGCTCTGCCTTCTCTCGGCTTTCTGCAATGTCAGCTTTTATGGTCGCCTCCAGTTGGTTCAGTTCGGAGGATATCATGAGCTGGGAGGCCTCCACACTCTGGCTGTCCCCATGGCGATGGCTTTGGCTGTCATCTGGCTTTATTTCTCCACGGAGCGTCTGTGAATGATCTGTGCCATGTTCACCTGTGACGACTTCTTGCCCCACATGCATCAGACGGTCCAGATCTGCCCTGGGCCCGAGCGAATGTCCAGCTGGCTCGTCTTCGGCCTCCTCCCCGAAGGCAGCGCTGGGTGCCTCAGGCTCGACTTCAGGGGGGCTCTCTCGCATGGCCCCCCTCGGCAGACTCACTGGAGGCCCTTCTCCACTCACTGCCGCAGAAATGGCAGGTCTCAGCTCCTCAGTATGAACGCTTTCCTTTGGACTTCCTGTAGAGGTGAGCATCACGCTCTGCTCAGCATCACTCACTTTGCCCCTTCCCGTCAGCTCCTGCCCTTGGGTTGATAAATCCCGTGACAGCATGTCTGACGATATGGCCTTCATGCCCTCTGAGCTGCTGGTGCTTTCTGCATAGTGTTGTTCCTCTTTGCTTCCATTAACATCCTGGGCACCACCCTCCATCTGGCCCTCCGTGGCCACAGTCTGTTCTTCTGACTGACTTGTGCTGTCGGCTTCATTCTCCTGTGGCAACTTCTCACTGCCGCTGCCCTCCAGGAGGCCGGCAGGGTCACTCGCCCTCCACGGTGCCCTGTGCAGCCCCTTCAGTTCCTCAGCAGCCTGCTTTTCACTCACCTCACGCTGGAATACCTTCCTCAAAATGCTCTCTCTTGCCTTCAGCAGAAGTGCCTCTTTCTCAGCACCTGCTGGCGCCACCTTCTGGATCATTTCAATCACACCTTGACATTCACCCTGCAATTGTTGCCCTGTCTGAAGGTCCACTGTCTGCAGTCTGGTATCTGTCCTGACTGCGCACCCCAGTGTTTCCTCTGAAACAAAACCATCACCAGCTGTTTGGCGCTCACTCTGCTGTTGCACATTCAGGCCTCTGTTGTCTTGTACGATCTCTTCCTGCTCTTCTCCTTCAAACCTATGAGTCACTTCATTCTGCCCTGCACTGCAACGCTCCAGTGATCTAACATTTGGCTCACCGGCTGGTTCTACAATCATCTGACCTGTGATTTGGGCCTGGCCTTCCTCCCTTGACTCCTCCTCTGTCCGCTGTTGCATCATGCCTGCCCTGTCTGAAAGCTCTTCCTTTTCCAGTTTTCTAAGTGATGTCTTGACTGATCTTTCGTCAGCTCTCTGACAGTCCTCAGCTTTAGTTGCCTCTTCATCCATCTTTCTACGCTGCTTTTCACTTCTTTCGCTCCTACTCCCACTTTCCGATTCATCTAACGTGTGTGACATGGTTTCAAACTCTACAAAATCAGCAATGGCTCCATCTTCAGGACTCCTGTTCCTGTAAACTTCTGTCCTCTGTCCAATTTCTCCATCTTCCTCCTTGTTGTCCACTATGGCACTTTGCTTACTTCCTTGCAGAGGAGCTTGTGTGGCATGCGTGGACCCTTCAGAGTCTGGGATCGGTTGATTCCCCAAATGTTCCTCATCTACCAAAGGATCCAAGGCCCACTGAGGCTGTGACACTATTATACTCATCTGTTCATTTGCTGCTTCTCCATCAGTAGTATCTCTGCTAAATAGAGTCACTGACCCACACTGGGGCCAAGATACACCGTCATTATTATTTCTGGATCCCTTCTGTTCCAGATGAGCACTAACAGAACTGGAAGGTGATTCATTTTCAAGTGACAAGTTGGACTGAGGTTCTGTCTCCCACAGCGCCTCTTGTAATGTTTTCTCTACCTTAATTTCAAACTGAGACAAACCTTCCATGGAATGTTTTCCTACCTTGTTATCCACTGACATTCCTACCGTTAGCGCCTCTCTGTGTGCGGAAGCAATTAAACTTTGGTCCTCTCCTTCACCTTCACATTCAGCCGGTTCATAGGTTGCGAGCAGTCTTGAGGGCTCATGCATATCTGGTGCCATCTTCTCTGTCTGGGTTTTAGTGACCATTAATGGGTCATATCTGTTTTCTGTATTTGCTATATACTGATCAGGGGTTTCCTCAACCAGCCTTGTAAGTGTGCAGCTGTGATCAGGTGACCCCGTTGTGGATGGAGAAGCAGTGGTTCCATTAGTAGGGCTTAGTGATGGCTTTTGCTTTTCCTCTTCATAGTCTGTCTTCTCTAAAGCTTCCACTTCATCCTGGATGTTTGTAGCTATGTCACTGGTGATGAGCCCAGAGTCAATGCCCCCCTTCATACTAAAAACTTGCTCCCCAGTGTCTGGCTTCAGCTCACCACCCATCTTGGTGTGCTTCTCCACAACTAGCTTAGCCATTTCTTCTCCTACTAAGCCCCTCCTAACAGCTTCTGCAAGGGAGACCCGCACCCCTGTCCTGATATCAACAATACCACCTGAGTCTATCTGGCTCTGTAACAGTCTCAGTGCCGGTACTGGGTCAACTAATCGCTCTTCCAGTGCTTCATGTAGTGTCAAAATTTGGTTTGTACGCACGTCCCGAACACCACTGAAGGGCCGCACCTCAAGAAAACGTCGGCCTGTCTCAATGTCGATTTTTCCTTGATTGACAAGCTCCAAGTAGGGCACGACACGAGCGCTTTGGGGGTCAAGCATGCCTTGGGACACCATGGGTGAAGCCATCGCTGCTTCTGCCGTGACATCATCCAGAAATCCTCGAAACACGGCCTCAGTCAGTGTCAGTTTGTTCCCAGAGGCATGGTCGTATACAGCCCCAGTGGAAGCCTGCAGAAGAGCTACCTTGGGATCCAGCCCAGGAAACCTGTGACATTCCCTCTCAAACTCCTTCAGCTCCTCAGCGATACTCTTGTTCACCAGGCCTCTCTGCAAGGCATCAGCCACAGACAGCCGAACCCCAGAGCCATGGTGCACAATACCACCCTCAGCTACCTGCTGGAGGAGAACCTGTCGCACCACTTCCTGTGTCAGATGTTCCTTCTTCAAGGCTTGTTCCATGCCCACAGGCTGTCGGGTTTTGGGATCTACTATCCCATCCATCTGCAGCTGCAGTGAGACCTTAGTGAGGGCTACCTTAGGGTCTGAACTCTTTCCCCTACAGGATTTCTCCAGGATAGTCAGTCCTTCCCTCTGACCCTCCTCAATCAGTCCCAGGTTGGAGGCCAAGGTGACAGACACCTTCTTACCCCTTCGCAAGTCCACCACACCCCCCGACACCACCTGAGCTTCCAAGAGCCGAGCTGCAGTGTGAGGATCGAGCAGCCCAGACTGGGCGGCATCCCGCAGCGAGCACAGCTGACCACGGCCCACATCTGCCACGCCGGCCAGTGTCTTCTCTGACTTGAGCACATTCAGTATCAGGCTCTCATCTAGCAGGCCCTCTTGTACCACATCATCCACGCTTAGGACCTCGCAAGCTCTTGTATCCAGGAATCCCCCAAAGAGCCCAGCCCGCTCCATCAGTCTGACTGCTGTGTGCCCTGGTAGCACACCCCGGGCGATGGCTTCGTCCAGAAGCAGCCGCTCCCCACCCTCAGTCCTCAGGCCACCTTCCTGCAGCTCCCCCACTAGCCTCTCTAGTTCTGCATCCACCTTGTCTGGCTTTCCAAAACTTTCTTCTAGCATATGACTGTCAGTATCTCCCGAGTCCTGGTCTCTGCCATCACTGTCCTCTACAGCCTTCTGGGGACCTGGCTGGACCTGGCTGCCCTGCTCCATCACAGTTTCTCTTTGTGAGTCTCTGACTCCCATCGTTTTGGTGTCCAGAGCTATAGGAGCGGTCTTCAACACGTCGACTTCGCCCAAGCATTTCTCCTCCTCGAGATCTGCGGTTTGGATTTCCTGACAGGTGTCTTTATGGGCAGCCCGAGGGTCTACTTCTTGCATTTCTGGTCTCATGGTACTGTCTGATTCCTCTTTCTCAAGAGGAGCAATTTCTGTCTTGGTGTGTGTGATACACTCTTCATGTCCCTGTATCTCATCATTCTCCACCAATCTGTCAAGGTCGTTACTCTGTCCTGCCTCCGTTGGAACATCTCGATCCATCCTCATGTTTGTTTGCACACATTCTGTGCTTGTCCTGTCAGAGGGCTGAGATACGACCACTGTTGGGAGGCTGAATTCACTCACTGTCGTTATGGCATCAGAATGTACTTCCAGATCTTTTTTCTTGTCTGGGGTATCAGCCTGGAAATCTTCTATGAGAGAGGCCATACTGCACCCGACCACATCTTTATCTACCAAGGTAAGTCCGGTCCAGTCTGAATGGGACTTTACCAGCTCCTTTGTCTCCAAGTCGACTGGTGTAAAGGACCTGCATTCCGTAGTAGGCGATACCACCCCTTCAAACTTGACTGTTTTTATACTTGTGTCTCCGTCTTCTTTCTGAATACTCCTCTCCATTTCTACTTCATTCACACTCATTATTTTATCCTTTTTCATTTCGTTTAGCTTTGAAGCCACATCACCAGAGTTAACTTGGTCCTGAGAGTCTGACAGTTCTATACTGTATGTCTCAGTCTGTGCTTCTAGGCCAGGATCTTTCTTCTCGTCCACAGAGAGTTGCTTTTCCAGGGAAACCAATCTGTCATATTCCTCAGCTTTAAGGGTAACGTCTTCTTTGATAGTACATTCCTCATCAATACCCAAGATGTCTGTGCTGATCTCTTCTTGCAAGTCAGTCATGGAGTGCTTAACTCCCAGTTGCTCATTAGTCTGAAGTTCAACTGCCAAAATGCTTTTTGATTCCGCTTCTTTGATTTCCCCAACATCTAATGTTAACCTAGTGGCAATGGCAAGTTCTGCCAGCTCTGGCTCCAACAGCACCAAGCGTTCACCAGAGTGAGCGTCAACATAGCTGTGGGTCATGAGGTGGAAGAGCAGGCGATGTTGAGCCTGTTCTCCTGGACTTGCCTGTTCCAGAAAAGTGGGATCGAACTTGAGGTCTTTGGGGGATGCAGGAGGTGAAGAGGAGGATGGAGATGAGGAGGTAGAACCCCAGCTCAGGCGGTTGAGAGTAGGAGATCCAGAATTTTTTATACTGGGAAGCACATCAGGGATCTGAGTCTCTTGCAAGATTTCAACCACGCTAGGTGTCAGAGCTTCTTTCGCCTGATCTAGGGGCACCACACGGCTAGTTTCAGGAAGGTAGAGAGCTCTGATAGCATGCCGCTTGCTCAGGATGCACCTAGATAACTCTCCTGGGATCATGCCTTGCTGTAAAGCCTCGGATAAAGGCAAGAGTTCACCGGATTCAGGCCACAAAAGGCCCATGAAAGCCCAGAGGGACTCCAGTACCAGCAAGGCCATCCGGGGGGCAAGTAGGTCTCTCTCAACAGCCTCGTCAATGCCAAGGCGCTCCCCGGTAACTGGATCCAACAGTCCACCAGCTCGTAGCTGTCGGGTCAGTATCGCACATGCAAGATCCTGATCCATCAAACCGTGTCGGACGGCTTCGTTGACCGTCAGGCGGTGTCCGGAGCGTGGGTCTGTAATTCCTCCCGCAAACAGCTGGGCCTCCAACAGCCGTACAGTCACCTGACGATCGATCAGGCCTTCCTGCACCGCACGGAAGATCCCCACCCTCCTGCCGGAACTCAGGCACACGGTGCCCCCTGGCTGCTGGTTGACAGGCAGCAGGTGCAGCCCAGTCTCCGGGTCTGCGACACAGCGCTGATTAAGCTCAGAAAGGCTGAGCTTCTCCGCTGTGTTGGGGTCGATAAGCTCCCGTCGCTGTGAGCGCGCCAGCAGCTTCCCATGGATGTGGGCCGGGAGTAGGCCTCTGTCTGCTGCTGCCTCCAGGCCCAGCTGCTCCCCTTTGGATGACTCCTTCACTCCACCAAAACTCAGTTGGAGTTCCAGAATCCGCAGTCCCGTTTCCTCACGGATGAGTCCTTCCTCCATTGCAGCAGCAACTGGGACTATCGGGCCTTTTCTTAGCTCTGATTTGTCCACAAGGTGCAGGACCCCCTCCAATTCTGATAACGATTGGACAGTAGTGCTGTTAATCAGGCCTTCAGCCAATCCCTCTTGTAGAGAGAGGCTTTCTTGGGAGTCGGGCATGATTAAGCCGCCCATCACAAGCTGGGCTTCCAGCAGGGTGCGGCAGGTATCCTGGTCTATGAGGCCACGCTGTGCTGCCTCAAACACTGGAAAGGTTTCCACTGTGGCCAGGTCAATCACTCCGGCAATGGCGACTTGGCTCTGCAGAGAGAGACGAAGAGCTTACCATAAAGGCACAGAGATTACCAGGCATTCACTCTTTTTGGTAACACTAGAACAATTCTGAATACTGTGTCATCGGGCAAACTACAGTACGGATGTGTTACTGTAAGAAACAGAAAGAGGAGAAAACAAAACTGAAAGTGCAGAATCTGAAGAATCACCCAATCACCCAAAATGGGAACTCCTTCATTTGAGATTAGGGAGATACTGTTAGACCTTTATTCCCCACATCGCTATAATGGACACTACTGTACCTACCTTCAGTAAAATAACAGAGCGCTAAGCATGCAGCGCAGCAGACTACACTGAGAACCCCAAAATGGGGGAAGAGGAAAACAACAAAGAAAGAAGGAAAGAAAGGACAGTGAGAGAGAAAGCAAGCATCACTTACCATACGGGAGGATGCGGGACGCGTACGCACACAGGCCGAGGCACGGAAAGGCGGCAAGCTCGAGGTTAGCATCCAGCATGCCACAGCTTCTGAGGCTCACTGACCCTGCCTTGACGCTACACTGCCCCGCCCGGCCGAAGGACTCAGTGACCGGTCCATGAGCCTGCTGAGCGAGGCTGCCGGGCCTATTGACTTGAGGGCTCATACTCAAGACTGAGGGATCTACAGGTGACATACAGGTCACCCTGCTTGTCTGCTACAGGTGAACCATCTCTGCCTGCTGAAATCTGACTCCCTGCATGTCTCTGTCTGTCCCTAGGACTCAGAAGATGGAGGTCGTCGTTTTGCTCCTGGCAGCTGTTAGTGATTTTGAAGCAAAATGCTGGTTAATTTCCACACAGTATTACTGTATTAAAAGACAGAGAGATTGTTCCGCACACGAGAGCGCACACATGGACACGCACACTCACACACGCGCACTCGCAGCACAACGGTGACCTGGACACACCATGCTCAAACCGTGAGGTGAGGATTTGCACAGCTGGCCTCCAGTGCTCAGGCTACCCGTACCAGTTCTGACCCGATTTCTGTGACCCAGATCTGCTCAGATACACGGCTTTGTGCGTGCATGTGCTCGGACCTCGCAGGCGCACACAAGATCAGTGGCTCCTACACCTACATGTACACACATACAAGCTGCAACCTCCCCCGTTTGGCGATACCTTGGGAATGTGTCACACAATGAAGGGGACTGTGCGTCTGTGACTGGGGGAGGGTCGAAATAAACTACAAATGGATGAGTATGGAAAACCTGGACAATGAAAATATGGGTCCCAACAGGCTCAAACCCCCCTTCCCATTTTCTACATCAGTGTTTCCCAATCTGGTCCTTGAGGTCCACGTTTTTGCTCCCTCCCAAAAATGTGGACTGTCTGTGGGTCCACGAGGATCAGATTGGGAAACACTGTTCTAGATGTGCACTGCAGGTTCCAGTGACTGTCACTGAAAATCACCGAAATCAGACAACACTGGTAATGCTGATCTACCACACGGGGTGCCAGTGGACAACAGTTATTCAAACAAAGATGATCATGATGATGAAAATGGTGGTGAGAAGGGGTGAGATGGCCACGCGCGTGCTGTTCGCAGCCACTGGGGGGCGCACTCCATGCTATTAAGAGAGTCAGTTAAAAACCGTGCTCTTGTCGCACAAGTGCTTCTCTGTTTGTTGGATGAAGGGAAAGTCAGATGGGGTCAGACGTGTGGCACACGGCATGCAGCGCTACAGACACGCGCACAGACACGCGCAAACACTGGGGGGGCGACACGCCTGGCCTGCAGGCGTGCAGTGACACAGCTTCGACTCAGGAGGACAGACATGGACAGCAGCGCGTTTTAAAAAAAAAAAAGCACCCTACTTCTTCAGTTGCTCAGTAAACCACAGGGGAGTGTACAACCTAATTTAGGCTCCTTATGAACCACTCCCCTGCCTCCTGCCACCTCCCCGTCTCTCCCCCTGTTTCTCTACCTTGCGCTCTTCCTCCTTGGCCAGATGTTGCTGCAGCTGCTGCTGCTGGGTGGCGGCACTCTGGCATAACTGGTTGTAGGTGTCCTTCAGCTCGTCCAGCTGGGCCGTCACATGGGCACGCTCCTCCTCTGATAGCCTGGGGGTGGGCCGAGGGGGCACGGTCATTGCCGGTGGGTTGGGGG
>JAODKF010000051.1:15502751-15514001 GCA_026779585.1 Mormyrus proboscirostris
TTGTGTGTTTGTGTGTGTGTGTGTGTGTGTGTGTGTGTGTGTGTGTGTGTGTGTGTGTGTGTGTGTGTGTGTGTGTGAGAGTGTGAGTGTGAGTGTGAGTGAGAGAGAGAGAGAGAGAGAGAGAGAGAGAGTGCATGCGTCTGTCTATCCGTCTGCCTGCCTGCCTAGTTAAGCCACTCCACTAACATGCAGCTGGGGAGGGACGGGGGAGGGGACTGCGGAACTACGGGGGTACTTGGGGCAGGTGTACGTACTCCCTGAGCGCCTGGCTCCTCCTCGCCCCCCAAGCAGATAAGCGGGGGGGGCCGTGACACACACACCCTCCGCAGGGAGGACGCGCCCCTGTGCTATGGGCATCAGAGAGAGACAGAGATGAAAGGGGGGCAGAAGAGAAAGAGGGATGAAGAAGGGAGGCAAGGAGTGGGACATCGGGGTCGTCATGGCAAAGGGGACAAAGGAGAGACAGAGTAAAAAAAGAATAAACAAAAAATATGGACGAAAGAAGGCAGCGAAATGAAAATGAAGGCAAACGAAGATAAAACAGGGTAACTATATATATCTCCCCTCAACGAGGGCAGCCCTAAGCCTGCAGGGGGCGTCGTCCAGGCTGGGACCGTCAGCACAGAGTCCAAGTCAGTCACAAAGAACGTATTTATGGAACTCATAAAAATGTATTCCTATGAACACTATCCCATATATTTAGCATATGGTACACTACAGACAATAATTCAAAACAAAACAAACTTTTGTTTAGGTGATGTAACCGATGGCCAAGGCTGGGTGGAGCATAAAACGGGCGTATGCCATGCCGTCAGATCGCCAATTCAGGTGTTCCACGCCATGTTTACCCCAAAATCTGCGCTTGCACAGCAAAGCACTTAACTTCACACACCAGCTTCAGCAAACCTGCAGGGTTCGGTGAAAGACATTCGGTTCTGTGAGCCGTGCGGAGAAAAACAAACACGGCCGCTGCAGTTCCAGCACACCCCAGAGATGGCAGCACCGAGACCACCCAAGAGTTTGTGTTTCCCTATAAAAGCACATTTCACCAGCAGGAAGACGAACAGAAGCTTACTGACTGCTGGCAGCTCTCAGGGTCTGGGTATGTCAGGCCGTTTCCTTACCAGGATGACCCCCGACAGCACTTCCAGCAGGGATATGAGGTTATGTCCATCGCGGAGGTCCTCGTACAGGTCTGAGATGTGTTTGCGGACCTGGGGAGGGGGGGAGAGAGGTCAGCAAGTACAGGCAGATGGGACATCTTCTTAGCCATTGCAGAGACCGCAGTTTACAACGTCATCAAGAGAGTGCGGGGGGGAATAATATTGGAGGCAAGTGATGCGACAGGACTGAGAGAAATGGCAGAATGAGAAAATGAAGATAACGCATCAAGCAGACCATCTGATGAGGGGTTCAGCCACCAGCAGGGGGCACCAACAGGCACAAGTGCACACACGGAGACGGGTCCCCTCCCCTACTGCCCTGTTGATCCTCAGAAATCCTTCTCTGTAAGCGCACTGTCAGCCTGCAGCCTAGCAGGTGTGGGGAATCCGTCTGCATGGTTTAACATGACATGGTCATTGATCCAAACCAGGAGCGGCCGGAAAAGCGAGCGTCAGTGCAGATAAATATGTAAACATAAGTGCGAGCAGTCTTCATTAGAGCAGGGCTGCCATCGCTACTGTACAGCCCATAAAGCAGTAAGACAAGCACAAATGCACTGTCTTGTCCCTAAATTCCCTCTAGCAACATTTTCACTTTCAGGGTTTCTCCAGAAGGATGCAGTACCCACAGCCGCCACCAGAGGGTGGCAAGACCAAAGTAACACAACATCTAGGGGTCCAAAAACAATGGGGATCCATTGTACCATAGTTTTCCCCTGGCAGGCTACCTTTACTGATGGTGACAAAAGGGGGGGGGACGGGTGATACTAGATCTGGGAGCCGTCGCCCTGGTCACAAAGCAGACCATCTGGGTTATGAGCTCAACTGGACCTGGTACATCTGGCATCCTGATTCGGATAAACCCATTGCCCCCCACAGCTCAAGATATCTATTTCCGCTGTCCTGTAGCCCTCCTGTCTCTGCCCCGCAACCATAGCTGGTATAAGTGTGGTAAAAAGCTAGCATTAAAGGTAAACATGGCAGCAGCTCAGGTTAAACTCGCGGTGGCCGAAGTACATGAGCTCAAAAAACCCATTAAGTCAAATCAAAAAACTTCATTTGTCCCCGAGGGCATATGCCATTAATTCCAGAGCTGGATCCTCTCCCAGGTCGGAACAGGTCAGGGCCGCTTTGCAGCCTTCATGTCCGACCCGGATTCCCTCGCACTGCGGGCCTCGTGCTCATTTCCCACCAGCACCAACAGGAACACACGCTTCCTTCCTGGTCAGCTGTGCTGGTGTCTCTGTTCGATCTCCGATATCCTGCAGGCTGTTCCAGTCACACCAAAAGGTGACACGCTTGCCTCTTCTCCCGAAAAAGACCCGCCGACCAAACAGGCTGTAAGGAACACACCGTCACCCCGCCAATCCATTATTCAGCGCTCGCTCGGCTCTCCCTGCCGCTGGGCTGCCTGTAAGCTGATCGGCTCCATGGACACATGCTCGTTGCCCGGGAGACGGGGTCCAGAGAAGTCAGCTTCCAGTGCGGCCGGTTCAGTTCCGGGGATCGCAGACATAGACAGGAAGGCGGCGTGTGCAATCCTAAATAATCCATCTGATCTCGGATCAGCTGCAGAGAGTGTGCACATAGATAGAGGTTCGGAGACACACACCGGCCTTGCTAACTAGGCCCTCTGTGGAAGACAGCAAAGACTCCATCACCTGAAGGGCACATTGGGCCTTAACATCCTCAGCTTAACACTGCCTGCCAATCAAAGGCCTTTTCTGGCTGGTGGCCACACTGTGGTGTGGATTGGCCACATGGCAGACGGCACACAGATTTGCTTCAAAGATTTCACATACATTTATGAAATTTCCTCCTTTTTACCACCAGGTGGGCCGCGTGCAGATGCGCATATCTGGTGCGCAGGCTGCGCAGGTCTCTCATCACAGAAGGTGGAAATCGGTGACGAGCGGGCCAGGACGGAACTTCTGCAGGTTCGTGCAAGCAGAAGGTGACCTTGCGCTCTGCACGATGCTGACGACCTTGCCGTGCTGGGCGTGACACTTGGGGAACCACCTCTGCTCCTGGGTGACTTGGACATGCTGCTGAAAGTTTATCCGACTTTTATGAGTAAGACTGATTGTTTCCTAGAGCGAATCCGCGCTAAAGTGTTATTTCAGGTGTCCAATAATGCAATTCACCACTTTCAGATGAGGCTGACTGAAAGGCGCTGTGTACGTTAAACGGCTTTTGTTTATCGTGCCGGAGGCTGAGAGCAGGAGCCCAGGAAAGACTCAGCTCACAGCTACCGACGTTACACAGAGATGGTCTGCACACCGATGGCTGTAAGTCAGGTACACGCCACCCAAAGGACCTCGGACACTGCCGCTGAATGTAACCCCCGTGTCGGCAAGCAGGTGTTTCTACACACAAGCAGTCAGTATTACAGACACACTGAGCCACAGATACAGACCGCATGAAAGGAAGCAGACCACACTACAGTCACACTGAGCCACAGATATAGAATGCATGAATGGAAGCAGTCAGTACTACAGACACACTGAGCCACAGATACAGACTACATTAAAGGAAGCAGACCGTACTACAGACACACTGAGCCACAGATACAGACTACATGAAAGGAAGCAGTCAGTGCTACAGACACACTGAGCCACAGATACAGACTACATGAAAGGAAGCAGACCGTACTACAGACACACTGAGCCACAGATACAGACCACATGAAAGGAAGCAGACCATACTATAGACACACTAAACCAGATACAGACCACATGAAAGGAAGCAGAACGTACTACAGACACACTGAGCCACAGATACAAACCACATGAAAGGAAGCAGACCGTACTACAGACACACTGAGCCACAGATAGAGTGCATGAAAGGAACTTGTGAAGAGACAAAGCCGCTCCTCAGCGTACCTTGATCAGGTGTTTGTTGACCCATTTTGTGAAGGTTTTCTTCTGTACTCTGTCCCGTTCATCTGCACAAAAAAAGAGCGAGGGAGGTTATTCATATAAAGGGAAACTCAGGGAGCCCCCTAGCATGTCTCCAGCCTGCATCATCGGCAGCTCTGCACTGCCGACAGCGTCGTCTCTGCACAGCTGCTGTGTGGAGCTGCTTTTAGCAGCATCTGCCGAGACCTGGCACACAATCACCCCCCCCCCCAAGGCTCATAAATCCATGCATTAGCTTTCACCTAATGAAGTCTCTACTTGTCAAAGGCATGTTCTCCTACAGCTCAGCAATATCACTAAACCTCTGATTAAAAGTCATTCTTCATGAGTCACATCCGTTTTACCATTAGAAGTTTAGAAAACGGACGGTTAATAAAGTAATGTTTTATTTCGTGAGTGGGTGAGACTACTTGCCATACCTCTGTGTCATCAGTACTAACCAAATTCACACAGCACAAGCAAACCACCTAACAGATAGGGGGAGCTGTGCCATTATGCTCACACTGGTCCCATGCCTTGTCATCACAAACATGGCACAAGTGAAATTTAAAGAAGGCAGGCCGCTCCCGACAGAACGCAGTTCTCAGACAAGCCTGCATCATCATGCTTGGGGGGTGAGTTAAAAACCCAAAATAGACAGAGTGAAACAGGGCCGTTTTTTCTTTTTTTTTAAAATACCCTGCCTCCCAACAGCACTATCACAACTCCCCAGTCCCAGTGAGACCCTCCCCCACAGGCCTGCTTGTTGTTGACATGGTAGTCTTGACGACGGCGACACAATGGCAGAGCACGTGGGGGAGGTAAGACATTTCACTTCCTCTGGTCGGCACGCGCAGTCACGCAGGACCGCTATACGCATGCCGGCATGTCACGCAAGCCCCAGGAAGTGCTTCCATCCGTGTGGCCCAGTTTCCGCAGCCGGGCTGAGGATTACGTCTCACACCTCGCTCTAAGCTTCTCACGCCACGTGCTTCGGCAGTACAACAGCAGCTATTTACTGACGAGCAGACCTGCACTGCGAGGGGCAGAGTGTCTGGATCGCTGCATCATAACCCGAACCTGGACCCCTCATCATAAAGCCACTTCCTTAACCACGGTGACATTACAGGAAGTGGCCACCCAACCTGGGTAAGAGAAAGTGACACTTTCGGCAAAAAGCCGAAACACACAAACTGAAAGGGCCTCCTGAACCCCCCCCCCCCCCCCGACATGTTTCCCAGTCCGTGGTGACGTGTGTATGGTGCATCATGGGAGAAATGCACGGCACTCGTGGTCATACCGCACCATCTCCTCACACAGGCAGTCTGCTGGGCGTTCAGCTGCTGTAACACTAGACCCAGCTTCTAAATCACGTCAAATATGATATTCTGACAGATGCACTGACAACTGTCCCCTAAACAGCCGAGGGCAGCTGAAGACACACCCGCAGACACAGACACAGCCACAGCTAGAGCAGACGCAAACTGCACAGACACTTCCGAAACAGAGAGAGGCGCACTGACCTGCGCAGCACATGCGACTCTGCAGGTGGAGGCTGAGGCTGCTCTGGTTATAGTACATCGGCCACATCCTGGCCCTGGATTCGTTGCCCCCTTCCTCTTACTCGCCTCCTCCACACCCACAGGCCCCGTGGACCCGCGATGCAGTCCGTCTGCCACCAGCGATGCCCAGGGAACCGTGGGAAGGCCGGGTTTGGCTGATACCGCAAGGCCCAGTCGGCTCGCGTCGCCAACGCACAGGCGTGCGCACACCCCCTGTAGGCAGGAAGCTGCTCCGCGGCGTCTCTGCACACCTGCTGCTCACACTCAGGCGGGGCGGCTGAGTGACCCCCTCCCCCCCCACCCCCAAGCTAGCAGATCACAGATCGCGTCTCTCTCGCTCACTCTCGTCTTCTCACTCGCTCTTGCCTTCCGCTGCCGTTCAGGACTGCCCACCACACCCCCCTACCAGCTTCTCAGTCACACATGTGCGTCAAAACTAGGATCCTCCCACTAACTAACAAAGACCCGCCCACTCTCCCCTCGCGCTCCTTATCGTCACCTCAAAGACAGTCAGAAAACGTTTGCCTGTTTGGTGCTTCTCCTCCTCCAAAGATCGGACTCTCAGAGTGGCGAGAGTCACTCACGGTCGAACGAAAGCAGGCCAAAGGTCAGACCAGGTGTCCAGGCGGGCTGGGAGGGAGCAGGGGACCTGGATAAGGAACGCCAGGAAGTCAGATGAGGAATGCTGGGAGTCTCCCTAAAAAAAGCCCCGCAGTAAAAGGAGCCGTTACAGGCCGTCTATGTTAAGCGCCCGAGTCCTCAAATCAAGGCCAAAAGTCCAAAGACCAAAGTAGCAGAGCGGCCAGATACACCCACGGCCCCTGTGCCAGAATCACACAGCTGTCTGTGAACAGGGCCTCCATGCAGTGTCTGATTCAGCCATGAGACACTGAGACACAGACTTTTGCTTGGAGATGCTGTGGGCCCACAGGGGCCAGAGTCAATCCAGATCCAGAATGAAGCAGTCGGGAGGATCAGATGATAATTACTAGTGCCCACGCATCCTGCCTGCTTCCGGCTTGCCTGCCTATGGCTCAAAGGATGGAATGAAAGTGAAAGCAAAACGTGTTTGTCACTGGGGATGGTGTGTAGGGATTCTGAGTTCCGGGAAGCAGGGTACCTTTCCCCGCCGCAGGATTAGCCAGAGCAGCTCACAGGGTCTGAGCCACAGTGGAAAAAACCTCACAGAGGGAGTGTGGGGAGCAGGGGGGAGGGGTCACGTTTACCGAAGCCAACCGGATTCCAGCCTCCGATCGTGTCCAGTCCTGTCTTCATTCATGTATGCCGAGACTAAAAAGGCTATCGAGCGGCGAAAGAGCAGCATAGTGCTCTGCGACCTCTGCCAAATTCCATACGCAGTCCTCATGTGTAGCCCAGCCCACAGATGCGACACTGACAGGGTCTCACAGAACGAAGGCGAGCGTCGCCTTAGGAAGCAGTACCCAAGAATACCCGCCGCGCACGAGACGCACCCCAGTAGGCTACGCAACGGGATCAGCGCTGTGACCTCATCAGCCGCGCACACCCCCACCCCGCCTCGCTCCAGCCTGCCACACGCCGACGTCCACGGACACCGCAGCCCTTCGGCCCAGCCTCTGCAGCCCCGTCCTGGGACAGATGTGAGCTCACGCAGACCCTCTTCAGCTCCTCTTCTCCCCCCGGCTCTCCTCTCTGCTCCCCCTGTTTCCGCCGTGTTCCCGCCTGTTCTGTGTCGTGAGTGTGAAAGGCGTCCCACCACAGGATGGCTATAAATACACCTGCAAATCCGCGCACACAAACTCTCTCTCACACACACACACACACTCACACTTACACACTGCCCTCCCTCATTAGCAGCTAATCTGTTCTCTCTCCTCCCTGCCCATGCACAGGGTCCTGCACTGCCCCATGTTCTCTCTCTCTCTCTCTCTCTCTCTCTCTCCACCCCCATCAGGAGCGCCATCCACAGACTGGCACAGCTCTTCCATACTTCTCCCTCACTCCCTCCATCCTCTCTCAGTGTCTTTGTCATCATTCCCGCTGGGTGCCCGGAAACAGAGACAAAGTGTTCTATCCACTGAAAAGGGGGCAGAGATCTGGGGACCATCCAACCAGGAGGCAGACGCTTGACCCCTGGACTGCCTTCCCTGAACACACTGTCATAAGTTCATACTCCACATGACGATGCTCTGAAAACTGTGGTAGATGAGGGACATCTGGAAAAGTCAGTCCACCAAGAAGGCAGCCTCGTAGCCATCTACCAACGTCCTAGATTCATAATCCATCTGCTAAAGACCATATTTGACCATTCAGTAAACCCACAAATAAATGAAGAGAGTTTTTTCGTGTTTTACCATCAAAAATAACATCTTGCCAGCCAGCCTGCATGGTCCAGTGATGGAATTCGTAACCCTGAAAGCACTGCTAAATAATTCATCACAATCGTCACGCGAGAAACGCTTTTAATGCAAGTGCGTCGAGCAGCTGTTAGAACCTGCTCCATGGCGCAGGCACACCTGCAGGTAAATCTGCAAGCTGCTGCTGCCCTCATAATTATTCTCAAAGCACTCTCGCATTTCCTGCATATTAGCACGGGCACTCAAACCGCACAAAAACTCTGGTGTTTAGGGATTGATCCGATTTGACCGATTATGTGCTAACTAGGCCAAGCACTGATCATAGCTTATGATAACCAGCAGCAAAGCTGCTTTTCTCAGTCATCAACTCAGCCGACATGCACAAATCGCAGCCGAATGATTCAGTTTGCCGTAAACTTGCCGTAAAGAGGTCTGCACTGGAAGGTGTTGAGGCAGCGGCTATGAAATGGTGTGCCTGTAAATCACTTGTGTGTGTATGCGCATGTGACTTATAATGGACTGGTATCCCATCCAGGATGTCCCCAGCCTCACGCCCTATTCTTCCAGGCACGGGCTCCAGGATTCCCATGCCCCTCTGCTGGATGGATGGACAAATAGTGTGTCTATCAGACAGCTCATCATAGCCATGATGCCAAAGTTCAGGTCGCAGCAACTGTACACTTAGGCATGGTCTTTAACCTGAATCACAGCAGTAAAAACGTCACAGTGTACAGAAGAGCAAAACCTGGAAATGACGTCAGCTGACCAGCAAGGTGCAGATGTTAGGTCAGCTTCCCTGTGCAAAGGCACTGGTAGGAGACCAGCGAGAAAGCGGAACTGGCCACTCTGCTCCGAGAAAGGTTCAGGCCAACATTAAGGCCTCATAGCCCAGAGAGGTGAAAATTCAGCATGTACTGGCAGGCTGATATACAACCCCAGCCTCAGTAAAACAGACGAGGGCTCAGACCACCTGGCAGCGACAGCCGTCAGGAAAACTCGCAGCATGTGCTCGTACATGCCGACGGGGAGGGAAGATACCACGAAATGGGGAAAGTGCTGTCCAGCAAGGGGCCAAGGGCTCGAACCGCTGCTAAAAGCCAAAGTCCCTCAGAAACGGTTTGTGTGAGCCCAGCTCCCCTTAGAGGGAAACTGGGAAGCAGGGTCAGATCAGGGCGAATCCAGGGAGGCCGGACCCAGCCAGGTTTCTCACAGAGAGCTTCATACAGACCCTGGGGGGGCATTGGCAGGCAGCAGCAACTGCATCTATTGGCATAACCCTAATTCCAACTATGACAGCTGTACCCGACCTTTGACCTTAATCGTGAGTAACTAAACAAAATTTAGTTTTTTGATGGACTTTTATGAAATGGAGGTTATTTTTGGGAGACCGAAAAAATGTACAAAGTTACAGGTTATCGTCACATTGTGGGGAAATACACACGCACAGAGCAGCCCCAAAGGTCTGGCCCAGAATCACATTCTACAGTTATTACAGAACGCTGTAATGCGGCCTCCAGGCCAGTGGGGGGCTCCTGTCCTCTGCCCATACGGCGTCAGAGGGACAAGCACTTCTGTCACCGTATGTATTACAGAGCCTGGGAAGTCTCAACACCGCAGCGAAGCAGCTCATAATTACCCATGTATGACCAGGAAGCTGATTAACGGTCTTTGCGTGCTGATTTGTGGCATGCGGGCTGGAATATCGATCTTAATCCACTTGACGCTCGGCCTTCTAGTGGCCTCCCGCTTTTTCCGATCGGACTCCAAGTTAAGAGCCCAGTGTCCCGGGCCTTCCACTCAAGGCCGTCGGCCCCCACAGCACGTCAGCCTCCTTATTTTATTCATCTGACAGTCCAGGAATAAAACAAAAGCCAGGCCAACCTCCCTGCTCCGGCTGTGGCAGGAGACGCTGTCACAATGTTACCATCGGGTGCAAGATCACTGGAGCCCAGGGCAGCCCCACCCCGTTCCACTCAGAACCGGGTCAGCACTGTGCAGACACCCCTGCAGGCAGTATGGCTGAAAAAAGCATGTGTTCCATGTGTCTGTGTATACAGTACGTGACATATGTCGTCATATGCGATGGAATCCCTCCATACTGGGCCCACTGGGGAACTGAGATATATTTCAGTGTGACATTACAGGGTCCATTTTGTAAGACGCACTGCTCCCAGCGAAACAGACTTTAGTGAGAAAAAAATGCAGCAAACTGAAATGACCCCCCCGGCGTGCTGCAGAGACTGGACCCAGCAAGCACTGATGAGTCAGGCACAGAGAACCAGGTGCTGGAAGCCTCAGCAATCTTGGCTGTAATGTTACTGGCATTAGAGATGATGGGTGTCATCGATTCAGGACGTCCCGGAAGCCGAAAGCAGGCAGGCCCGATCATTCTGACCCAACTACAATGTGGACGATCTCGGCCACATACTTCTTTATGAATATTAATAAACAAGTTTCCATTCACTAACAGTATGTGTGGCTCAGGCCACAAAGAGCAGCACCGAAAAGCTACAATGAAGCGGCTACAGAGGGCTGGAAATGTGGGCCAGCTTAAAAGATCTATATGCATAATCAAATTCACCCGTCATAGCCAATTCTGCAGTGCAGTGTCGAAGTGGGTGAATGTATACAGACCATCTTAACAGACCAGAAAGACTGGTGTACAAAGACCTCCTCAACACGCCACGTACCTGAGAGTCTGGCGTGCCGTCGGCGATACAGCCACACTCCTGCGACCGTGAGGATGTGCACGGCGATGACGAGAAGCGGGGCGTACAGTATGGACTCTGGGGCATCCATGACGGCCGTGGCACCCGTACAGACCTGCCCTCACCGCGCACGCAAGTTTACTCTTACAGCAGGGAAGTCAGCCCACTAGTTTCAGTCTCAAAACCAGGCAGAGATTAAAGGAGGCAAAGACACAAAAAAAAAAAAACGGAAAAGAGAGAAAAAAAAAAAAAAAAAAAAGATGATGGTAACCACACGACACAAATTGCTCAGGTATCTCGTCTCTCTCTCTCACTGCAAACACACAGGGGGACCCATCGGTCTGTCTCTCTGTCCGTCCCCGGGTCTCTGTCCAATTGTCCTCACGCGTTACCAGTATCCCTCCATCCTCCCTGTCCTCCTCTGCCCTCCTCTGCCCTCCTGTGAAGGCTTTGCTCCTTCTCTTTTTGCTCCTCTTCAAACTTCTTCCCCCCCTGACAGGGCGGGTCGAGCTGAGCTT
The DNA here is from genome assembly GCA_026779585.1 of Mormyrus proboscirostris. Classification (NCBI taxonomy): domain Eukaryota; kingdom Metazoa; phylum Chordata; class Actinopteri; order Osteoglossiformes; family Mormyridae; genus Mormyrus; species Mormyrus proboscirostris. The sequence continues at coordinate 15,513,936 of JAODKF010000051.1, forward strand.
TGGTCAACCTCCTCTCAGATGTCCCAGCCCCTCTCCTCCTCGCCCCCCCCCCCCCCAAATCCCAAC